>JAMPIV010019148.1:218448-380948 GCA_024509875.1 Oreohelix idahoensis
CCGGTCTGATGGATGAATTATTGATACTAAACTCTTACATACGTGATTTGGTCGTTAACACTAGTGAAATATATCACACTTTATCTCACTCAATTATATTTTAAGACTTAAATTATCAGGTCCTGGAAACACATTCACTTTTTCATTTAAACATTAGAACAGAACGCTGATACTAATAATAAAACTACAGAATACTAAAGCTAATTTAATTTACCTCACATGTTCATGTCTTTGTGTTCTTCTGTGTGGGTAACACAGCGCGCTTCGTCGTTTGCTCCCTCGTGTGGGCTGAATCTTCAAAACGGCCTCTGGCCGATCGCTCTTTCTTTTTATAGTCACTAGGCTAATCACTCACTTATCTGCCGCGCTGGGGAGTATTAATCTTGGCTACTTAAATTATCACACGCGATTATCGCTTAGGAATAGCGAAAACACAAATAAAACCTTCAGCTATTATCAAATAAACACAATTCTACAACCACAAACTAATATGTAGGCTTTATTGTGGCCTAATAACATATCTTCAACTTCATCAATCGTGAAGAATTTACATCTCAGCATTCTTCGCGCACTTCTAAAATACATGGGCGACAAATCTGCCCACAAACAGGCAGGGGGTGGGCGTCTCCTTTTCGGCCCCATCACACATCTCCCTCCTGATTTTGTTGTCGTCCCGACAACATCACTCACTCTGGCGCTTCAGTTGTAACCTCTCAGATCGTCTTCGGGGCAGGTCCCTCCTATTGGCTGCAGCGCATACACAGCCTGGTTCGGGCATTAGACCATGCACGTCCTCCCAGGATCTGTCTCCATCTGGCGAAGCTGGTGCCTCAGGTTAGGCCTAGTGTAGCATCTACCAGATTCGGAGAATCATAAAAAAAACTTTGTCCTCACTTCGTCTTAGTTCGTATGCGCCGCAACCCTCATCTTCAGAGTTTCGTTGCTCGCTGGCCCTATCACATAAGGGCCACCGCTTGCTTCTGGAACTGACGATACAATGAATTCGTCGTTGGACCACACGTCTTGTATTTTGGCCCTGTCAGTGTAGTGCACTCTTTTCTGCAATCTTTCACCCAACTCGCATATGGTGGGGGCCTGGGAAGCTGATTACTTCTCTACCTCCTGACAGCGGCCATTTTCTGCATTCGCTCTGTAGCTTTTTGGTGGGCTATTAGCAACCGCTCTAGGTGCCCTTGCAGCCACTCGTCAGTTGTCTCCGGCTCTTCATACTGGGCGCGTGCACACTCTATCTTGAATAAGTCTAGAGGATAGCCTCGGTTCTCTGCCGAAGAGGAGGTAGTATTGGTGAGTACCCTTTTTGTCGAAGAGTGGGGGGGTAGAGTTGTAGACCATAACCCACCTCCGCTAGATGCTCAGACACACTATTCGCTTCTGGTCGGCTGTCATGGGTCTACAGCAGATCATGCAACGTTCTTGTTGAAGCGCCTCGCACTGCCCGTTGCCTTTAGGATTGTAAGCACTGTAGTGCGGCTCTTGTGGACTCCATATACCTTGCACAGCTCTGCGACTATCGCTGACTCGAAGTTCCGGCCTTGATCAGAGTGTATCCTCTGAGGGAGCTCCGAGATACTGGAACCACTTTTCCACCAGGGCCTTTGGTGACTGTTGTTGCTTTTGGTCCTCTTGTTGGTATAGCAATGGTGTACTTGCTGAACACATCTGTCAGCACTAATACATTCTCGAACCCTTTGGGAATCACGCTCTAGCAGGGTGAAATCCATTGTCTACCACCTCAAAGTGGTCTGGAGGCAATCAAGTTTCCCGATGGGCCCATGAAACTTCAGTTGAGGTGCCTTGGCTTAACGTTTACATCGGTTGCATCTGCGACAAAAGACGTCAACATCAGCTGTGATGCCTTACCCAGAAGCAACATATACTTCTCAGCAGAAAACTGCAGCATGCGCTCTCTTCCCCTGATGGCCCATCCATAACTGTGGGCAGAGTCTAGTATCCGTGGTTTCATGGACCTCAGGTCAATTACCAGTTGTTTTATGCTGGATCCATCATCTGATCCCTTCACTGTCCGGTTAACTACCCATCTGTCACTTCGAGGCCGGTTACTCTGATTAAGTAGTTTCCTTGCAGCCAGGGGATCTTTCGCAGCATTCTTTTCCTGCAGGTCTTGGTGCCATCCTTTACCATCTTCCTTAACCATTCGCTACCCACATCATATGCTCCCTGGAGATTTATCAATTCCTCAACGCGAAATAGGTGAGGGGAAATGCTTGAGTGGTTGCTCGTGCTGTGGTTGATTCAGAGCCTGTACCCTTTCACTTGATATCTTTCTGGCTTGTTGCTGTCATCAACCCTATCACTTATGGTATCTGGGTAAAACTCTACCGATAACCTCAGCTGTTATGCCATTTATTGCAAACATCTGCGTCATCCTCCAGTTCCTCGCCTGCAGCTCGTTTCAATTAGGAAAACGGGACAAATAATCTGCATTTCCATTGGCTCTTGCTGCCCGATGTCGGGATTGTGTAGTTAAACATCGCCATCTGGGCCATCCATCTCTGCTTTATAGCTCTCCAGTTTAGCTTTCTCCGAGAAGGCCAGACCCCCTATTGTATGTAATTACCTCTACTTGTGATCTAGCAGGTAACCTCTGAAACTTCTCAGTCATGGCCCACTTAAGACCTAGCAGTTCCAGTCTCATACTGCTTTTTTGAGTTTTTTTCAGAGGGGGGGTCGAAGAAGTGTGCGGACTTGCACTTATGCCAAGACTTTTCTTTTTCCATCTTGTACTTTGCGAGAGAATTGCTCCCTAATCCTTCAAATGATGCATCTTACCTCCAGGATAAATGGTAGCGAGAAGTTAGGGAACCCTAGTAGCGGTGTGGAGGTTTAGTGCCTTTTCAGTGTCTCAAAGGCTACAAGCACACTCTTCTGTCCACACAACTCTCTATGGGTGACTTTACTTCGTCTTTTTGTCTGCATGCCTTGATTGAGCGCAGCTACTAAATCATGTAGCGGTTTGGCTATCTTTGGCAAAAGCCCGGCACAAATCTGCTGGTTAGTAAAAATGGCCAATCCCAGGAATGACCGTAACTCAGTCTGTGGAACGTGGTACAGGGGCCTCTTGAACAGCCTTCATCATTGTCTTAACGACATAGCTCCTATTCCGTCTGCCGATATATTATGCCCCAAGAATTCAATCGTCGTCCTAGAACAGCTTTACACTTTCCTTCCATTTAACTTCAGCCCTAGCTGGCGTAGCTTAGAGATACTTTCTCCAGTCGGCTCAAATGCATATTAGTGAAAGTCAGCAGAGTACACCAAAATGTCAATCAAGGTATACTAGTATCAGCTGGAACACTAAATCATGCATAACTGCTCTGCATTAATCGTTGAAAGGTGCTGGCCGAGTTGGCTAAGCCCATCGGCATCCTGGTGTATTCATAATAAGTCCAAAAGGGGTTGTGAAGGCGGTTTTACTCTTGGTCTTTTTCTCATCCATTGCTACTTGATAGTAACCACTTGCCAGATCAAGCGATGAGAATATCTTTGCTACGCCTCCTAACGCATCCAGGTACTCATCTACTCGGGGTAGAGGGTATGCATCCCTCTTCGTCTTGCTATTGATTGTTGATGCCCTGAAGTCTACGGGCAGAGTCTAAGCCGACCATCTTTCTTCCGGACCAAATACTATTGGGGAGGCCCAAGGACTTGCACAGTAAAACTCTCCTAGCTGCTTATTATTGATCTTTGTCAAGCAATCCTTGTAGGTGATCCTGTACCTCTTTATAGAAAGCTAGGAGGTATTCTCCTGTAGGCTGCTTAAATGGGGTGTCATCTGTTAAATGGGATGGTGTGCTTTACCCTGTCCGTGTTAACCCTACATCTGTCATCATCTGTGGCAAAAAATCGGCATAGCGTCTCAACAATGCTCTTACTTCTGCCTCTTCAGTCTCACTGCCCTCAAGACCCGGTCAGGTCAACTGGGCACATCTCTTGCTCTGGATTCAGTGTATGGTGGATCTTGCTGACATTTCTACCTCTTGAGCTCCGTACAACTCTGAAATATGTGCTTTAGTCCACTCCCAGCTTCTGTCAGTATTCCTACTTTGTGTCCTGGGAGCTAAATACAAGTCTTCATCTCCCAAATTTATGGCCTGAAATAATCACAAGACCCACTTCTAAGAACAGTCAAATGTATGATCTCATAATCAGCCCTCTGTGTTCTAAGTCTCTGTTTGGCTCAAAGAGAAAAGTACTTTCTGACTGGCCTCTTACCCCTGCAGTATTTGACTGTTATGGCCCTGATCGATCGAGCAGGTATGTGGGTTTGCTTTCTCCCAGCTACACCATACTTTTATAGAGGGCTGATTTCTGCGTCATCTCCTGATCCCTTGGAGGGTTCCATTTTAGTATGTTCTGTATGTTTGGGATTTCCACCAGGAAATTAGTACCTATAATCCCTGGTGTTTTCTTCTGGTTTCTAGTTCCTTGTACTTCCTTGACAACATAAACCCCACAGTTTTTCACTACTGTGCACCCAACTTGTTATGTCACACCACTAAGTGGGACCAATATATGGAATGGTGCACCATTTGCTTGCTGTCAGGCGCACCCATCTACCCTCATCCAATGGGGAGACCTCCAAACATCTCCCTGAAACATTGCTCTGTGATGGTAAACACCTGTAACCCTGTGTCAAACCACACAATTTAACCTCTTTCCCTTCCATCAGCACTAACTCCTTCAGGCCGATCTCCTACCATCTTGATCCGGAGTTTTCATGGTGCTCTCACCTTCACGTTTCTTTTCTTCAAGGCTCCTGGGGATTTGGTACCGCTGCTGGTCGACATTTCCTGCGATGGTTGAATCTCTAACATCCTTCTGAGTGGCGGTCCTTCTGCCTGCGCTCCACTTTGTGTGATGCCCTAGCCGCAGAGTTACAAATTGGACAGCTCGCCACTAAATGTTGTGCTGACTTGCATTGGAAACATCTTCTAGGTAGAGGACCACATGGACACCTGGCAGCTATATGAATTCCCAAATCAGCGCAGTTATAGCACCTGATTTCTCTGGCTGCCATTCCACAAATGACGTTTCTTTCTACTTCTGTACCTGCGGCTGTTCCCCGTGGCGTCTAGAGATGGTCCTCCTGTTAATGACCCCCACTTGTCGCACCAACATCTCAGGTCTCACCCCTATTATTTGGAGAAACAGGCCCTTACCCCTTTCATTTACATTCTTCCTCATGCCAACCTGTGATTGTCTGCCCCCTCTTACTGTACTCTTTCTATTCGAGTCACAAAGCTCCCCTTCCACAGCCTGACTCCCAGCCACAGAGGGGTCTAGTTTAGTGCCTGTTGTGGGCATTCCCTCTGGGACGTGCCCTAAATTTTTTGCACCGAAAGCATCGGATGGCCCTCGCCGCCTTCTCTGCCTGTCTTGCATTTCAGAGCCATCTGGCGCTTCAGCTGTGCATCCTCTCTGCTCTGAGTTGCTCCACTAGGGCGTTTCCTTCATGTGACCAGGGTGCCATTTCTTCGTCGGATGCTGTGACTGTGGCTATCCCAGCTCTTGCTGTTTTGACCACTCCCAGTCCATCTCAGAGCATCATCTCTTAATGGACACAAATGATACTGCAGGGTCGTGCCGGACCCTGTCCTCCATCATTCTCCGCATCAAAGTCGTCCCTTAGACTGGCAACAAACTGGTCCCTTAGCACTGTTTCGTCAAGCTTGACACCACTGGCTTTTCTCCTGCGCCCTGCTGCCTGCTCAAATATCTCATGCAGCCTATAGGCAAAACTCACGCACACGATTCCCGTGGCCCTTGGTACGCTGAATAGAATAGCGCCATTAGTTCTTGGGTGCTCCTCGATTCTCCATACACCCTGAGTATGGCCTGAAGCATTGCCTCCGGGTCATTGTCTCTTACTTGTATCCGCAGCTCCCTGCGGACAACTGGGGTCACACTGTCGAGTATCACATCGGTTCGATCCTCCTTACTCATGTAGCCGGACCTCCACGCAGCTCTAACCTCCCTTGCATAGTCCTCCGCGTTTGGCCCCGTGCGTTCTCCAAAAGTTTCTCACTTTCTTGTGGGTTGACACCAAAACATGTACTGCCGTGTCTGCTGGGGCAGTGGACCTGCTACTGATCCTTCAGTTGGCACCACTGATGCCCCGACCACTTGTGTTGGATCTGTATCCTCATGCTCCCCTTTGCTCATAGCATGTGTGCTCCTCGCGGCCATCTTGCTGCCGGACCGCACTGCTGGGTGTTTACTATATTTGTTCGTTCGCTGTTTCGCTGTTTGCTCGGTGTCACTGTCTGCCTTATCCTGCCGACGACGCCAATTGTGATAGGGTGGGCGAGATGATGATGATGATTATGTTGTGATTGTGATATCACTCTCTTGTCACACTCGCACCGACCCGAACAACAATAAAACTCTTGATTCTAGAGGCAGGGGCTATATTTATTTTTATAACCCATTCAGTGACAAAGCAAACATTAAACAAATAAACTAGCGAACATCACAAAATCAAACAAAACAAAACACCCAACAGTGCCCGATGCTAATATGTCATGTCTTTGTGTTCTTCTGTGTGGGTACACAGCGCGCTTCGTCGTTTGCTCTCTCGTGTGGGCTGAATCTTCAAATCGGCCTTTTGCCGATCGCTATTTCTTTTTATAGGCACTAGGCTAATCACTCACTTATCTGCGCGCTGGGCGTATTAATCTTGGCTACTTAAATATCACACACGTTTATCGCTTTAGGAATAGCGAAAACACAAATAAAACCTACAGCTATTATCAAATAACACAATTCTACACCACAACTATATGTAGGCTTTATTGTGGCCTAATAACATATCTTCTACTTCATCAATCTTGAAGAATTTACATCTCAGCATGCTTCGCGCACTTCTAAAATACATGGGCGATAAATCTGCCCAAAAACAGGTAGGGGGCGGGCGTCTCCTTTTCGGCCCCATCACATTACCAACCTCTTTCTTGCTGAAGAATCCACGATTTATGGCCTGAAAAAGTCTCCCAGCCGCTGCTTTTCGAGTGGCCAACTCTTCTTTGATGCCTCCCTTTCGGTCTATAATAGCTCCGAGATATTTAAAGTGGTCGACCTGCTCCAGGACCTGTTCTCCCAACTTAATCTGATGTTTTCTTTCTTCTCGTGATATCACCATGGATTTTGTTTTAGAGCTGCTTATGACCATCCCTCTCTTCTCCAGCTCTTCCTTCCAGACTTGCAGGTTGGATTGGAGATGTGCCTCTGATTTAGCAATCAGGGCAACATCATCAGCAAATGCCAGCTCCGAAATATAGACCTGTCTCATCTTCCAGTACCTCACTGAATACTTTCTTGTTCTCTCCTTACATGCCTTGATGACATCGTCCATAAGGAGTATGAAGAGGTAAGGTGATAGGATATCACCTTGTCTTACACCAGTGGTGGTCCTGAACTCTTTTGACTTATGGTTTGCTGTCCTCACATAGTTTCTGCAAGACTTGTAGAAGCTCTGTATAGCATGAATCAGAGGTGCTGGAATATTCTTCCTTGCCAAACAGTCCCAAAGTTTGCTCCAGGGGACCCTGTCAAACGCCTTTTCCAGATCTATGAAACAAAGATGGATCTCACTCTTATACTCAAGTGCCTTTTCACTCAGCTGTCTGAGTGTGAAGATTAGGTCTTGAGTACTTCGGTTTGCTCGGAATCCGCACTGGACCTCATCCAATTGTGGCTCAGCTAGGCGTCGGAGTCTCTGCTCTAGGATTCTAGAGTAGATTTTACCAGGGGACACTGAGAAGGGATATGCCTCTATGGTTTCCACATTGTCGATTGTCACCCTTTTTGAAAATTGGTGTTATGATGGCAATCTCCCAATCCTTTGGTATGGTCTTGTTGCACCATGCTGCCTGTAGGACCTTTAAGAGTAATAGGTCGCCTGATGCTCCCATGTACTTAACCATTTCTGGTGTTATACCATCATGCCCTGCTGCTTTGCCCATCTTGATTTTCTCTAGTGCTGCCCTCAGTTCTTCTATCTTTATGTCATCTTCACCATCATTGGTTTCCTCTTCTGTGTCAGTGGTTATCATTTCTGATGCTTCATCATGCTCACCATCCAGGAGTTCTGAGAAATATTCTTTCCATCTTTCCATTACTTCCTTCGGGGCAGTAAGCAATTTGCCTTGCTTGTCCTTTATAAATTTGAGAGGGCATTGTTTTTCTTTCCTCATGTTCTTTAGGGTCTTATAGAACAATTTCTGGTTTTCTTGTGCATCTTTTTCTAGCTTTTCTCCAAATTCTTCCCAGGACTTCTGTTTTGCTGCTAGCACTTTGTTCTTTGCTTCTGTTCTGAGTGTCACATATTCTCTATATTTTTTAATTTGTCCTGTTGTGTTTTTAGCTCCTAAGTATTGTTTCCATGCCATTTTCTTCTCTCTTATTTTCTCTTTGACTTCCTCTGTCCACCAAGGTGTCCTCTTTCTCTGGTTCCCAAGTCGGACTTCACCGCATGCTTCTGCAGCAGCTGTCTTTATGATATCCTTGAATTTATTCCAGAGGGTTTCCAGGTCATCAGGTCGTTCTTCTGTGTTGCTCACTGCTGTAGCAATAAGCCCCTGATATCTGGTCTTAATTTCTGGCTCTCTCAGCTTGTAGGTCCTAATGCTCATTTCTCCTGCTCGTTTACTTGGTTTCTTGTGTGATGTTGGGCAGGTCCTAGGCTGAGCAACTCTTTCAGTTGTTCGTTTGATTGTTAGCAGGTAGTGATCACTTCCAATCTCTGGCCCCCTCCAGACTCTTGCATCTCGGACATATCTGAATGAGCTTCTCCGAACAATGGCATAGTCGATCACTGACTTCTCATTCTTGGTTGGTTCACATCTAGTGTATGCATGTATGCGCTTATGGGGGGAACTTTGTGTTTGTAATGATCAGATTCTGCTCACTGCAGATCTAAGGAGTCGCTTTCCATTGTCATTGAGAGTATCTTCTCCATATCTTCCGATAACTCCACCCCATCTAGCATGGTCATTTCCAACTCTGGCATTAAAATCTCCGAGCATAATAACTTCATCTAGGCAGTCATCCACTGTCCTTTGAAGCAGCTCGAAGAATTCCTCCTTGACCTCTGCTCTCTCATCCTCATTTGGCCCATACACTATGACCAGGTTGACTATGGTTTCTCCTTCTTTTAGTTTTACAACCATAATGCGCTCCGAGACAAAGTTCCATCCCTTGATACTATCTTTTTGATTTTGGGCCACAATGCAACCCACGTCCCCTTTAGCTCTTTCAGATATGGGTACACCACTGTAGAGCAACGTGTTGCCATCGAGATCCATGACTCCTTGTCCTTTTTTCTTCGTTTCCGTTATAGCCAGGATTTCTAGTTTTGCTTTCCTCATCTCTTCCACCAGCTCCTCTTCCTTCCCATTTATACTTCTTGTGTTCCAAGTTCCATAAGTCGTAGTCCGTAGTCCGTTCCAGTTCGTCGCCTTTAGAATCAGTCCGGTTTTCTCTCTTGTAGTTCGCGTAATCATGATTTAAAGCAAACAGGTGATTGGCCTGTTGTGCCTTTGCATGGTGGAGGGGCTGCCTCCTTACGGCCTCCATGCAGGCCGCCCTCCTCCTTTTTCATCCGGGCTTGGGACCGGCATTGGCGGAGTTAGTTCTTGTCATACCTTTCCAATCCTTCTGTTCTACGCAAGCACCCATTAATGAAAGTCTGTACCTAGTCAGCTGTTGAGGCAGTAATAATACTAATATTCCTAGGACAGGTGCTCTAAAAAAAGAAGCTAGGCATTCTATTCTTCATATTCAGATTGCGATTGCATGAATTATAAAAGGTAAAGGTAGTCCCATAGCAGATACTGCCTTAGGGTAGTGCCTTCCCTAACTAAAGAGCAGAGAGAAGTACCCATTTACAGCTGGGTAAACTGGAGCGCGACATACCAGATTTCAAACCCAGCATTTGCTGCAAGAGCTCTGACAGAAAGAGAAGAAAACAAATAACGAGGTCCTAGAAAACCTAAGTATGAAAAGAGAACTAATGAAGAAGATCAAAATTAGGCAGCTAAAATATCTTGGCCACATAAAAAGACACAACACCTTACAGAAGACCATAATAGAAGGAAGAGTTGAAGGCAAACGTACAAGAGGAAGACAGCGCTATAAGTGGGAAGATAACAGCAAGAGATGGACAGGAAAGAGACTATCACAGTGCACCATCAAGACAAGAGACAGAAGACTTTGGAGATCCATCGCAGTCAACCTTCGCTGTGGTGAAGGCAGCTGATGATGATGATGATAGTGAAATAATGCAATGTACAAATTATAACACATAATTATTATACTGTACAGTAATAAATCATGAATAAATAAATAAATACAGTTTACAACCGAACATCAGGAGTAGATAAATAATCAAAATAATATATTAAGATTAAAGGGATGGCCGGTTGTAAGTACAAATGGTTAGTCTCTGCAACGCCAAACTATATCCCAATTTTCCTACATGTGAATGATCCATAGGAAAAATTAGAAGACTCACTTCTCAATGTACTCTTAAGTCTTCCCTTTCTCTCCTGTCACTGGTGGTTCCATGTTAGTGGCTACCATGTTAAACTATTTTTAAATTTTCCTATATGTGATGGATCCACCTCCACTGCCCTTCCTCTTTTTATAACCATCTTACACTACGCACAGAGTCAGAGGCTGGTTAAAAAAAAAAAAACGTAACACTGCATGTAGCATCTTGTTAATGAAAGGTTAGTGAAAAGTGAATACTACATGAACCAGTACTGCCGTTACTGTGCAGAATGTCTACTAGGCAAAATACAGAGCACTTCCTGCTAAAATCTATCACGTACTTGTATAACATGACAAAATCCACTTTAAGAATATTTCATCCTCACTTTTCTTTGCCATCCTTACGGAGCATGGGGGTCACCACTGCAGCTGGTGCCCTTGCTGGAAGCCTGCATCAAGCATTCACATACTCTTGCAGTGGTGGTTTCTGCAGCAACTTGTTTTGCGTGACATATCACATGTATGTAAGTGGTGTATGATTTAAGTATCACATATATGCAAGTGGCATATGATTTAAGTATCGCAAGTGTGTAGGTGGTATATGATTTAAGTATCACATGTATGTAGGTGGTATATGATTTAAGAATCACATGTATGTAGGCAGTATATGATTTGAGTAACACATGTATGTAAGGAGTATATGATTTAATAATAACATGTATGTAGGAGGTACATGATTTTAAAATTACATGTGTAAAAGTTGTTTTATGATTTAAGAATTACATTATGAAGGTAGTCTACGATTTAAGTATCACATGTATGAAGGTGGTATATGATTTAAAAACCACTAAAGAATCATATGTGGATAGGTAGTTATGATTTAAGAATCCCATGTAAGCATGTGGTACATGATTTAAAAATCATATGTATGAAGGTGGTATATGATATGAGAACTAGATATATGTAGGTGGTATATGATATAAGAACTAGATTATGTAGGTGGTATATGATATAAGAACTAGATGTATGAAGGTGGTATATGATATAAGAGCCAGATGTATGTAAGTGGTATATGATATAAGAACTAGATGTATGTAGGTGGTATATGATATAAGAGCTAGATGTATGTAGGTGGTATATGTTATAAGAACTAGATGTATGAAGGTGATATATGATATAAGAGCTAGATGTATGTAGGTGGTATATGTTATAAGAACTAGATGTATGTAGGTGGTATATGATATAAGAACTAGATGTATGTAGGTGGTATATGATATAAGAACTAGATGTACGTAGGTGGTATATGGTATAAGAACAAGATGTATGAAGGTAGTATATGATATGACTAGATGTATGTAGGTGGTATATGTTATAAGAACTAGATGTATGAAGGTGGTATATGATATAAAAGCTAGATGTATGTAGGTGGTATTTGATATAAGAACTAGATGTATGTAGGTGGTATATGATATAAGAACTAGATGTATGTAGGTGGTATATGTTATAAGAACTAGATGTATGTAGGTGGTATATGATATAAGAACTAGATGTATGAAGGTGGTATATGTTATAAGAACTAGATGTATGTAGGTGGTATTTGATATAAGAACTAGATGTATGTAGGTGGTATATGTTATAAGAACTAGATGTATGTAGGTGGTATATGATTTAAGAATCACATGTAAGTAGGTGGTTTATGATTTAAGAATCAAATGTATGTAGGTGGAATATGATTTAAGAAATACATATATGTATGTGGTACATGATTTAAGAATCATAAGCTTTATAGCATGTTTTTTCAAAACTGTAGAATGCATACTGATGGCCTATATAAACACAACATGCACAACATACACCTCCCACTACTCAAACATCAAACAAAAAGTAGCAGCAGAGTTAGTTGCATACAAAATATTGCTGGATTAGTGTGTCACTTCAGCATTACTTTACATACAATTTTCTCTTACCACCAGATACTGTTCTAATTTTGGAGGTAATACGTCCTTTAAGGGAAGAGAAAGAAACATTAAAAATGCTTTAACAATCAAACTCCAGCACAATATTAACAATGAATAGGCTCAGATTAGACTCTCTGCTATTGTATCTAAGAATATCATTGTCATCCTGTTTCTCATTTGTCTTTATTCATCCTTCTTTCCATCAATTAAATAGAATAATGAGAACAGAATTACGAGCAATCCTCCTGTTTATTTATTTTATAATCTTTATGCACATGCCATTAAGCACTTAGGACGTTTCTGAGATTTGTCCGAGTGTTTCACGTCACTTGCATAATTGTGTGCCTTTTCCTTCTGAAAATTTCAGCCACTCCCTCAATCCATTTAGTCTTGGCCTTCTTCTCAGCTCATAAACTGTTGCAAGTACTGTTTTGAAAATGCTGTAGTTGTGCTATAACTAAGCTAAATGTACCCCAAGTCTTCTTTTTTGTCGTTCCATCTTCTATAACCACATCTATTTCTCTCATAAAGTTGAAAGTCCATCTCAGGCTTCTCTCATCACCATACAGTTTCTCCCTCAAACGTGTTGATAACAGTCATCCTGTTTATCTGCTCCTCCCTTACAGCCAGCATTCTTGGAGGATATGATCCACTGCCTGCTTGTCTTGCAAACATGGACACACGTCTGTCTACCAGATTTTTAAATTTGTTGACCAAATGCTATTTGAATCTTTAGTCACCGGTTCTCAGCCTGAAAATTATCACTTGGTCTTTTCTTGGTAAGGAAAAGTACGCTTTAGTTACATCTGAATCTGGGTGTTCTCTGTGCCATTTTTCTTTGAAAGAATTTTTAAAAATTATTGTCTCTATGTATGTTGACCCGACCTCAGTTTGCCCGCCTCACATCGCGTGTTTGGGGAAACTCTAAACTCACAATGAAGACCAAAGCTGCGGTATATAATGCCTGCGTCACCAGCACACTCCTATATGGCAGCGAGACCTGGACGACCTATGCTAAGCAAGAAAGAAGGCTCAATACCTTCCATTTGCGGTGTCTACGCCGCATCCTCGGCATCTCGTGGAAAGATAAAGTGACAAATGTCGAGGTGTTGTCACGTGCTGGCCTTCAAAGTATGTATACGCTGCTTAGACAGCGCAGACTTCGCTGGCTTGGCCATGTTCGCCGCATGGAAGATGGTCGCATCCCAAAAGATATCTTCTACGGACAATTAGCAGATGGCAAGAGAACAGTTGGGCGACCACAGCTGAGGTTCAAAGATGTGTGCAAGAGAGATATGAGGGCACTGGACATGGATCCAGCAACATGGGAGGATGAAGCTGCTGAATCGCACTAAGTGGCGATGCTATTTACGGCACCACCTCAGATTGGGCGAAGAGAGGCTCACACAAGAAGCAGAGGTGAGGAGAAAACGTCGAAAGGAGCACCAGGAAAATAAGCAGCTGAGGGCTGCCACCTCAGGGGCGCATTCCCATAGTCAGTTATGACTGAAGGGGCTATTATTATTATTATTATTATATTATTATTATTACTCTTCTTTGGAAAGTCTATCTGCCTTGTCATTTCCATTACTTTGCAGTGAGCAAGAATCCATTGTGCTTTTCACTTTGTTGAATTTATAGCAAGAACATGGGCACTTAAGAGGCTGCAGAAAAGGCATCGTGCTGGCTGTTGAGCAACCACAACGGAATTTAGGACAGTAATTTATATACATCAATAATGGTTATTTTAACAATTGCCTCCAGCTGGGAGCTTAGATAAAATCAGGAGCGAAGTTAAAAATTACAACCACGATGAAGTGGGTACAATTCACAGCACAGGTGGGAAATACAACAGGAGGCGGACACTTGGGAGTCATGACCCCCTTAGAATGTAAAGAAGATAAAGGGCCAAAACACTTGTCTGACAGGGGGAATACTTCTGATGATCAGATTGCCCCTGTTGTATTGCTCTGTACAGAGTTTCCCATCATAGCTAGTTTCCATTAGTGCTTCTGCGAGGCTGTCTAATTCAATGGTTATGGTTCCTTAGGACTGTTATGATTAAAAATGAATCTGTGAGGAACACTATATTCGCTTTAACATTATTCATTTTTATTTTTGCACAATGAATACTGAAGTTGTTTTTAATGCGTCTGCCTTAGCTTTAAAGCAGCTTGAAAACTTTTCACTGACCAATGAGATGTGACCTTCTCCTCTTCAAAATCAATTACTTTGATAAAATCGTCTTGCAGCAAATGAACCACTTACAGATGACAAGATAATTTTTTCAATAAAATGTGTTTGCTTTACAAAAATAAATGGAACCAAATAAATAAATAAATTTCATCAGTAATAAAAATAACGAATTAATTAAATGAAAATGCAAAAGCTGCCACATTATTACAGATGAATTACAGCAAAGCAAATAAACCTAACCATAATAAATAGGTTTTTCAAGATATTCAAAACATGACACAGCGACTCCAAAGACATTTGCCACTTGAGATATTAGGAAGCAAAAAATACAAGTGATGTTTTAATCATGCTACATACCACACATGCTGGGAATTTCATCGCTGCTATCTCCACAATGATCATATGTATCACATCTGAGATGGTCAGGTATGCATCGTCCGTTATCACATTTGTAATGTTCTCTATAATTATCACAATCTGAAAGTGAATTTTTGACACCTAATCAGTGTCAAAGAGCAGGCAGATATGACACGATAAACTGGGAAGTAGAAAAAGGGAAGCAGAAACTGGGAAATAGTAAGGTGACCAGACGTCCCGGTTTTTCCAGGACAGTCCCGGTTTTCGACCACTTTTGATAATTTGTCCCGACTTTTTTTCGATGCAATCCGGGACGCCAATTTGTCCAGGTTTTGGAAGAATTTGCCAATTTGGCATAAATCTCACAGATTAAAAAAAAACAATTATTATTCCGTGGTTGACTTGAGGGAATTTTTAATTATTAGTGAACTGGCGCCGAAACAGCACAAGAGGTTGTCAGGACCGCTAATTAGTTTTGTAGTTCCAATGTGATATTCGCAGTTATTTGAAATTTTAGGTAGTGGTAAAGTACCAAGATTTTGCGTACGGTATACGTTTATTTAATTTAAACGGTGAACTATTTGTGCATATTTTGTTATTGTTGTAAGAAAATGATACCAAAGCGTAAATGCAGTTTCAATGAAGATTTACAAAAGGAATATCCGTTTATTAAAAAGAGTACATCAAACTTCAATGTACGATGCAATCAATATATGTGCCTCCGGGTTTTCGATAAGCCATAGTGGACGTGGTGATATTAAGAACCACATAAGCAGTGAGAAACACAACAGAGCCGTCATTACAGCTGCATCAAGCTCGTCGTTAACCACTTTCTTCAGAGCTGATAAAATTGGTGACCAAGAAGAGCAATTAGCTGCTATAGAAGGCGCCTTTGCATACCATACAGTGCTACACAATCATACTTTCAGGTCTATGGATTGCACATCAAAATTACTTCAGGTAACTTTAGAGCCCAAATTTGCATGTGCATGTACGAAAACAGAAGTCACTATTCGAAATGTCTTGGCACCCCATATTCTAAATGAGTTAAGGTGTGACCTAGAAAAGTCTACATTTATTTCTGTACTGACATATGCATCCAACCACAAAGAATTCAAGATTTTTCCTTTGCTTGTCAGATACTTTGATCACAATAATGGAGTGAAAATTAAAATATTAGAGTTAAAGTCATTGCCAGGTGAAACATCTGATATTGTAAGTAGTTTTCTTAATGACTGCATAACTGAAAATGGTTTAGACAGGAAAGTAGTATGATTATGCGCAGACAACACAAATTCCAATTTTGGAGGTGCTGAAAGGAAAGGACAGAACAATGTTTTAAAAAAACTGCAAGAAAACCTTGGACATGGTCTTATAGGAGTTGGGTGTACAGGTTATATTTTCCACAACACTGTTCGAACAGATGCAGATGTACTGCCTGTTGATGTCGAGCTGATTATTGCTAAAATTTATCTACTCTTCAAATCATACACAGTACGAGTTGAAAGACTCAAGGAGTTTTGCCAGTTTGTGGAGACTTCCAGATGATCTTAGGTTATGCTCAGACTAGGTGGCTTGCTCTGCTGCCTGCTATTGATAGGGTTCTTCAGATGTTCCTGCCTCTAAAATCATATTTTCAATCTCAAGACAGATGCCAAGTTTTTATACAGACATTCTTTGAAAATCCTCTATCTGAGGCATGGCTTGTTTTTGTTCACAGTCAGGCCTCTCCATTCCACGAAGCAGTGCAAAAAATAGAGGGACAGACGGTCACTGTGTTTGAAGTCATTGGCAGCATCAACAGGTTGAAAACTATTTTGAAGTCCAAACTGGAAGACTGTTTCTTGCCATCAAGAGTTAAGCTAATCCTTGAAAAGCTGGAAATGGAAGGACTTCCAAAGGAGGATGTGAAAAAGTTTCATGCTAGCGTTTCTTCGTTCTATGAAACAGCTTTCAATTATTTGAATAAATGGGCTGCAAAAAATTTTCAAGACCTAGAATCCTACAGCTTGGTAACGCTGAACAGAATACCAATTTGGGCAGATATTGAGATATCATCATCACTAGTGATTCAAACATTACCTTCAGCCCACTTGACAGAAACTGAAATTTATGACGAATATGTCTATATGAAGCAGTTTGTTACTTCTCAGAAAATTAGTGAATGGAGTGCCAAAAAAACATTGCCACCACAACGTTGGATTGAAATGGTTTCCCACTTCAAAAACAATAATGTGACATTTTCAAATATTTTGAAGTTGGCAGAGTTTTTTTTCTGTCTACCTGGAACAAATGCTGCCACAGAAAGAGTGGTTTCTTTGATGAACAGCTTATGGGCAAGTGATAAAACACAGCTAGGTGTTGAAACTTTGAAAGCTATGTTGACAACCAAAGTGAACTGTGAGGAAACATGTGTCGAGTTTTTTAAGATGCTGCTTGCAAAGAAGGACCTACTGATAAAAATCCACTCATCTGAAAAGTACAGTAACTCAGCTTCACCTTAAGTAACGATTATTGATGTTTTTCTCTCTTATTAGTTTAAGTAGTTAAACTTATACAGTAAAATGTATGTTATTCAAATGTATATATATAAAATGCATATTATTTTTAACTGACATCAACTTGATTTTTCCGGGACATGTCCTGACTTTTGACCTTTTCTTTACCCTTTTGTCCCGATTTTTTGCATTGAAATAGGTCAAATCTACTATTTTGTCCTGGATTAGGGTTTTGAAAATATGGTCACCTTAGAAATAGACACTGGGAACCAGAAGAGACTTGTCAATGTATTTCCCTTTGTCTCTACCGATACTTTTTTATTCTTTGTTAACTTCTATGTATATTTCATGAGTCTTAGGTCTGAAACTTCTTTTTATTTTAATTTCTGTTACAATCGGTTCTCTTATTTATTTTTCTTCTCTTGTATTACTGACTTCTGTTGTTATCCATACTCAAGCTGGCATTCTTTTTTTCCCCCCAAGAACTTCTCAGCATCACATTCCACTGTATTTGCTTTGTCTTCTAGCTGTTAAAGCACTATGAACATTTTGGATATTGTGACAGAAAACATTTCTTATGTTCCCTGATTTCTGAAATAGTCCATGTTAAGACTTTATAGTACACTCTGACAGACTCTTCCCTGTCCATCTCTTGATGTTATATTTCCATTTAAAGTGCTGTCCCCTTGCTTCCAATTCTACAAATGCCTCACTTCTCTCCTTTAACAGCAGTAGAGCTACAACTTCATTGTTGTTTAACTAGGACTGCTGAGCTTCTCGCTCTTTAGAAGCCAATACCACGTTGAAGACTCCTTGGTATTATCTACACTGTAGATCTAGGCTTTTTCCTGTGGCTTTTCTGATATTCTGAAACAAGTTGAGATGAAGTCATGAGCTCCAGTTTCTCCGGCTTGGCTTGCATTTAAAGGATCATCACATCTGGTCCCAAGCTAGGAGGAAGAAGTGCATTCCCCGCCATCAAGGGGTTTCTCCAAATATGCTCTGGGCTCTCCCAAGAAATTGCCACGTCCTACACAAAACCACTTCTCAGCTCCCCCTGCCTATCACAGGTCCATAGTGAGATCCTCCCGCATGCAGCCAACCAGGTAAAAGCAAGAGTTACGTCTAGGGTGACTCCTCCAAGCTTAGTGTGCAATGCTGGGTTCTCAGCATGTATCACCCCAGGGGGAATCCCTGGAAGTGTGTGGGTGATTTCAAGAGTCAATGAGGGTGTAATATACCTCACCAACAGGTTCACTTCCAAATCTGAATATAGCATTGTGCATAGATGGTGGTCATATAAGGATGACTATAGATATGCCTACATGCATCTACGTCTTCATTATGAGGTGCTCCAGTGATGATGATTAACACATAAGAAGTAGTGCTAACTTCAGGACATGAGGAAGAAAGTGTACATCATAGAGTTCTTCACCTGTGTGTTACTGGGGCCCGAAAGGGGAGCAAAGAATAGTAACACTGTACCCTACCATGCATGTCGTAGAAAGCGACTAAGGAGGGTTGGGCATGGGGCTGGTTACCCCATCCTGTAAAAAAAATTTAAACCACAAAAAACTTCAACGAACATGGACAAGTCAATTAAGGAAAATAAAACACAGCCATCCAAGACAGGGGAAGATCCTCTCGCAGGGAGGCGTACGATGCAACACAGAGAAAATCGAAAGGAGTCTGTGTTCTTTCTTCTAAGAGAACCTCCAGATTTGGCACCTGGAATGTTCGGACATTGAACGAACAAGGGAAAGTGGCACAAGTAGCAGTAGAAATGAGGGAATATAAAAATCGAGGTTCTGGGACTGTGTGAAACAAAGTGGAAGGGGGTAGACAAGAAGAAATTCATCATAGGTGAATTGGTGCTGTCCTCGGGACATGAAGACGAAAGTTCACACCACAGTGAAGGGGTAGCTTTTATGTTATCTAAAGAAGCACAGAAAGCACTCATTGAATGGGAAGCCGTTGGACCCAGAATAATAACAGCTACTTTTAAAACAGCTAAAAAGAAAATAAATGTAAATGCCATCCAATGTTATGCACCAACTAATGATAAAGAAGAGTCTGTGAAAGAAGCATTTTATACTAGACTGCAGGAAATTATGGAGAAAGTAAAGAGAAGAGACATCATAATTTTGATGGGTGACATGAATGCAAAGATAGGTACAGTCAACACTGGCTTTGGAGAAGTCATGGGAAAACATGGGCTAGGAATAATGAATGAAAATGGGGAACTATTCTCAAACTTCTGTGCTTCAAATCAACTGGCTATAGGAGGAAGCATGTTTCCACATATGAGAATACACAAGGCAACATGGATATCACCAGAACATAAAACAGAAAATCAGATTGATCATATATGCATTATCAAGAGGTTTAGATCATCATTGCAGGATGTAAAGATATATAGAGGAGCAGATGTGGTATCAGATCACCACCAAAGTAAAAATGAAACTCAACAGATATGCAACAATGCAAAGTTATAGACAACAATTTAATGTAGGACATCTAAGAAACAAGAGACAAATTGCGGTCACAATATCCAACAAATTTCAAGTGCTCCAACAGCTGGAAGATGTAGTGAATACAGAAGACTATTGGTAGCAAATCAAAACTGTATGGAATGAGACATGTGAAGAAATACTGGGGAAAAGGGAACGACAACAAAAAGCAAGGATAACAACAGAAACCATCAATAAGATAAAAGACAGGAAAAACAAGAAAGCAGATTTAAACACAAGCAAAACCAGAAGTTCCAAAGCCAAGGTTCAAGAAGTGTACACAGAAGCAAACAAAGAAGTAAAAAGAAGTATCAAAAGAGACAATATGAAGTATATTGAGGAGTTGGCAAGAGAGGCAGAAGATGCTGCAGCCAAAGGGAATATGAGAGAACTGTATAACAGCACAAAGAAGCTAACGGGGAAATACAAGCAAACAAGTTGCTTCATAAAATACAAGAATGGAAAACTGCTCAGCAATATACAAGAGCAAATGAAGAGGTAGACAGAATATTTTGAGGACCTTCTCAATAGACCAGCTCCACAAAACCCCTCGGACATCCAGCCAGCAGAAGAAGAGCTACAAATTAACGGTGAAAGACCAATGAAGGAAGAAATAAAGAAAGCCATAAAGCTTCTAAGAGATGAAAAAGCATCTGGACCTGATGGCACTCCAGCAGAGGCCATCTAAGCCAATATCAACACGGCTACAGAGATGTTATATAAATTACTTGGTAAAGTCTGGGAAAAGGAAGAGATACCAGCAGAATGGAAGGAAGGATATCTGGTTAAGTTGCCTAAGAAGGGAAATTTACAACAAGAGTGCACAAATTATAGAGGAATAATGTTACTATCAGTGCCAGGAAAAGTATTAAACAGGATTATCCTCGAGAGATTAAAAGAGACCATAGACAAGAAACTGAGAGATGAACAAGCAGGTTTTCAACAAAACAGATCCTAACCAGACCAGATAGCCACTTTGAGAATAATAGTTGAACAAAGTCTGGGACCCAAAGATGCAACAATAGAGAATGCAGTCAGCGACCCATAGCTTGACTGCTTGCATCAGGGTCAGCGAACCAGAGCTGACCAAGACCCTACTCCACGTGTGGTCCTGGAAACAGGCTGCATCACTGCAGTCTGGCTGAGAGAGTAGGGATCACAGAGGGAAGGCAAACCCAGTCCCAAAAAATGCCGTGCTGAAGTCGGATGTGTCGGCCGAAAGGTGCAGATATCACAGCTCCGGCGTAAATAGACACAATGCAACCAACGTCCTTTTCAGGACGAACGAGGAAGGAAGAAGAAGAACAAAGTCTGGAATGGAATTCACCACCATAAATTGGATTTGTGGGCTGCGAAAAGGCATTTGACAGTGTAGACAGAGAATCACTTTGGAAATTGATGAGGCATTATGGAGTTTCCCTGGAGATCATTAATTTAATAAAGAAAACATATGAAGACATGACATGCAGAGTTCTTCATGAAGGACAGGTTACAGAACCGCTTGGGATAAGAACGAGAGTGCGACAGGGATGCCTCTTGTCTCCATTTCTTTTCTTACTAGCAATAGACTGGGTTATGAGAACATCGACAACACACAACAGAAATGGAATCCAGTGGGCTCTGACTAATCAGTTAGATGATCTGGATTTTGCTGATGACTTGGCTCTTCTGTCCCATAACCGTAATCAGATGCAGGACAAATTGAAAACACTAGATGAGAGGTCACAGCAACTGGGTCTGAAAATACACAGGGAAAAGACAAAAATAATGAGAATAAATGCAGGTAATGATCATCATCATGTGACATATTCTTTCCAGAACGTTGTCTCCATTACAGCTGCTCTGAACGCATCACGATTCTGGGCAAGTCGACCTGCATCAGCCAAAGACAAGTTCAGACTCTCTGTGATGTCCTGGGTCCACCGTCGTCTAGGTCGACCCCTTCCCCTTTTTCCAGGGACCATGCCTTCCATCACTGTTTTTTCCAGACTATGATGTCTTTTTATATGACCGAAAAATTTCAGCTTCCTTATTGCGATGGTATTTAGGAGCCAATGTTCCTGTACATTTAGTGAGTGCAGTACTTCTCTGTTGGTCTTTTTTTCTGTCCAGAGTATTCTCAACATCCTTCTGTAGCATTTCATTTTGAATGATGTAATCTTTTTTGCAACTGTTTTATTGAGTGTCCAAGTCTCGCAGCCGTATGTTGCTACTGGGAATATACATGCTCTGATCAGTTGTAACTTTGTTTCTTTGCTTGTGCCTTGCCATAGGTTTTTCATCTGTATTAGTTTATGTGAAGCAATTGCAAGTCTTCTTTTAATTTCTACTGCACAGTCGCCAGAGCTGTTGATGAATGATCCTAAGTATTCGAATTCATTAACACTTTCCAGTTCTTAGTTATGTTTTTGTAATGATACAGGGTTGAAATGAAGAAACACCAATACAAGATGTAGAATCGTACACATATCTTGGCAGCAATATAGACAAAGTTGGAGGGACAGACAGTGATATCAAAATAAGAATACAAAAAGCAAGAGGAGCTTTCATTGCATTGGGAAATATATGGAAATCATGAGAAATCGGATCCAACACGAAAATAAGAATCTTCAACTCAAATGTGAAGTCAGTCCTATTGTATGGCTCTGAAACATGGAGAACAACAAAGACAACAACCAAAAAGCTACAGACTTTCATAAATGGGTGCTTGCGTAGAATAGAGGGATTAAAATGGTATGACAAGGTTACCAACGTGAAACTGATGACAAGAACCAGACAAGTGCGAGTGGAACAAGAGATGAGAAGAAGACGATGGCGATGGATAGGACACACACTGAGGAAACCTGTTGATAGCATTATGAGGCAGTCCTTGTTCTGGAACCCCCAGGGCAAGAGAGGCAGAGGTAGACCAAGAAGCACATGGAGAAGAGAGCTGGAAACAGAGGTGAAAATGATGAGAAGAACGTGGAAAGAACTTGAGATGATGGCACATGACAGGAGGACTTGGCATGTGTTTGTTGAAGGCCTATGCTCCTTTGGGAGTGGAGGGTTATGAATGAATAGAGAGATCTTACCACTTTCCTTTGTGCTCCTTATGAAGCATGCAGCCACCATTGTAGCTGGTCACCTTGCAGGAAGCCTGCACCTAGAATTCAAATGCACTTGCTGAGGTGGTTTCTGTAGCTATTTGTTTGACGTGATATGAGGTTACCAGCCCCATGCACAACCTCACATTAGTCACCCCAAACTAGCAAAAAAAGGAGCAAGTATGCCACAACTGAACATTCCCACTAACTTAAGAACCACAAAATTCATGATACGGAACAACTGCAAACAGCAATAGACAGACCGCCGGCTCAACTACAAGATCACTATATGCAGAAATGTCTCAGCCAAATCCCAGAAATAGCATCAACAACTTAAGCTGCAGAGACCTGAGTACAATCTTCAGGTTGAAAACAAGACATGTACCTCTCAACAAGCATTTGCACCAAGTGATCTCAGACCATGCACCACACTGCAACCACTGTAACAGACGGAAGGAAGAAACAGTAGAACACCACCTCCTGGAATACCTGGCACTAGTGGACCTGCGGAATCAATTGCTACCACCAAACCCCTCATCACCAACACCCTGTATGGAGATACAATGCAATTGAAAAAGACATGCACCTTTCATTACCCGGCACAAGAAAAAAAGAGTGAAAACTAGCAACCTGGGGGGTCGGAAAAGTAAAAAAAGTAGTCCCCTCATATGATACGCCTGAGGGTGCAGTAATCCTATTCTTTGTATCATCACAGATTTCCAGGAACTACATGGAGTCTTCCTGCATGTACGTGCTTGTACTATTTGATGGATGACTGAACATGAGTTTCATGCATAATCGGAAGAGTAATCGTGTATGGTTATGTTTACAGAAATAGATAAACAATCCTGCTTACAGTTCAACAGTCCACACTTAGGAAAGTCCAAAATGGATGGCCATGACATACATGGAGGAAATACACAGAGGCCTCAAACCTTTAGAAACTAATGTGGATCTACTGTCCTGGTCATGTAGAAGAATGCGGCAATGAGAGAACTGACAGACATTTAGAGCACCCCTATTTGAAACACTGGATATTGATAAGGGAGAGATCCTAAGGACTCAAAAGCCTGTTAGAGATTGATACTGCAATCAATTAATCAACAAGGCTAAGACTGCTGGAATTTGAAATCAAACATAAAACTAGTAGGTATGGACATATGAGAGGATGGATCAAGCGTGTATTTTTTTCAGAACCAGTGGTCTCATAGGTAGTGAGATCAGATGCCTAGCCTTCTCTGATAAGGGCGAAAAAATAGGAGGTCCCGTGTGCAAGTTGCGCACATTAAAAATCCCACGGCAGTTGGAAATCGTAAAGAGTAGGCCATAAGGCCACTGCCTTGGCAAAATTTAAAAATTAGAAACCTACCCACCACAAAAATATTTATAGAATGTGTGATTCCTATATACACACATTGGGATTCTTGTCGGTGCTACAGAGTTCGTGCATTGTGCTGAGATCCTCCTTGTGTGATCTAAGGGAGGAGATCGGAGCACTGATGGAGTTGTCCATGTGCAATGAAGATAGTCCTTAAAACCAAACCAAACCAAGCGTGTACACAACCAATGCGTGATCAGCATTTATACCCTTTGACACTTGTTGAGGGGGACTGAGCACCTATGGGTTTGCCTGAGTGCGAGGACACCGATTCTGAATTACAGTAACAATGAGCAATTGTTCATTGCCTCAGAAGCAGTACGGTTATCATGAGACAACAAGACATAAAATCAGACCGACCACGTAAGCATAAATAAGAAGTTGAGATCATCATTACACGATTTAAAAGTGTATAGAGAAGCAGATGTGGCATCAGATCACCATCCTCTTTCAGCCAAAGTAAAGCAGAAAACAGCATAAGTCATGAATATGGATCGGGCATTAACATTGAGAAAAATGAAAACTATGATAATTAGCAAAGGAGACAATATAAGCCAAGGTTACAAATAAGAATAAACAATGAAGGTGGTAATGTTTACTCACCATTTGAGTACATGGCATAAGAAACAACCACAGAATCATCAAAGTAGCACCCTTTAATTCGAACATAAAAGCCATCCTCAGACACCTGCACGGCATAGCTGGGAATACGTTCATTTGGTCGTATATTAAGTCGCTGGGGTGCGGTGGATGTAAGGCCTCCACGAACTTCCAGACTGTAATCACATGAGTCCATCATTTCTGTAACAGGAGTTATTGAAAAACAAAAACACCCTTTAGTCCAATCAAGAGGTCAAAATCATTACATGATTTAACACCTTCATGCCACCCCCCCCCCCCCCAAAAAAAAAAACAACCTAATAATAGTATTTTAGCTGTGTAGTTCCTGGGGGTTTCTGAGGAGATTAAAAAAACAAAAAGGACTCCCTCAAGCATGTCATAAAAGGCAACTAATATGAGCTTGTGCATGGGTTGGCAACCTCATCATATAAAATTAACATATGATATATTGAGGCAAACTCACTGGCCCAGAGAAACAACACTGCAAACAAAACTATACGGACCTCTGTATGAACTACAAAAGACAGTGAAGTTTATACAAGAAACAACATTGTAGATATAGACAATGTATTTCAAGCGAACCAAAGAAGAAGAATAA
This sequence comes from Oreohelix idahoensis, assembly GCA_024509875.1. Lineage (NCBI taxonomy): Eukaryota > Metazoa > Mollusca > Gastropoda > Stylommatophora > Oreohelicidae > Oreohelix > Oreohelix idahoensis. Next base: position 244,181 of record JAMPIV010019148.1, read on the forward strand.
TATAAAATGAACTGTTACATAATGTACTGCTGCAAGAGTTTGTGCTTTAGTGCAGGCTTCCTCAAGGTGGCCGTCTGCCTTGGTGGCTCCATGCTCCATGGGAAGCAGATAAAGGAGATGATGATGAACTTGTCTTTTTATGCCTGCTAACTAATGCACATTACACTGAGGGAGGTCATCATTAAAAATCTTAATCCAAGCAAGGGCGAACAATAATGCCCTGTATTCAACGAGGGCAAAACTAAAAGTAAGTGTAAATACTCAACATACTCAAATGTCAACTTGTACGTGTGAAGGAAGTAGCAATCTTGTTTTCAAACAAGTATGTCAATTACCATTATACTGTGACGAAGAATAAATTCATCTTGCTCGTTTCTATTAGGCCTTGTGTGATATAGTTAAGATTTAAAAACCATATTCCAAAATGCATCAGTGGTTAAGCGGTTAGAATAGTTGCCTTCCAAGCACATGCTCTGCATCCAATTTCTGACAGAAGTTTAAATTTTTGTTATTTAAATTTAAACTAAGATGGTTTGGCCATGTCTGCAGAATGGGAGAAGATCGGCTGCCACAGCAGGAATAGGAGGCTAAGAGCCAGGGATTCAGACCCCCAGTCCGCTGGGAGGACAATATTAGACAATCTCTGAAGGACCCAGGACTAGAATGGAACCAGGCCAGGAGGAAGACAGCCGACAGGATCGTACGGCGCTCTCTCTTCCAAAGCTCTACATCTCATGGTAGAAGAGGAACAACTTTCAGTTTTATTGTTTTTTCAAATGTGTTTTTGTTAATTATAGTTTTCGAGTGTTTGTGTGTGTTGATGCGCTAATTTGCTGGGTGGAAGGTGAAAGGAAATGGAAAGGAAGAAATTTAATACAGGAGAAATGGTGCCATCCTCAAGACATGAGGCAGAATTTGCCAGTTCTCTTTCCCATGTCTTCGTTGGTGTTCCTCTACCTCTCTTACCCTGGGGATTCAAGAACAGGGATTGTCTGATATCGCGCTATCAACAGGTTTTCTCTATGTGTGTCCTATCCATCTCCAGTGTCTTCTTCTATTTCTTGTTTCACTGCAGCTTGACTAGTTCTTGTCATTAATTCCACATTAGTGATCTTGTCATACCATTTCAATCCTTCTATTCTACGCAAGCATCCATTTATAAAAGTCTGTAGCTATTTAGTTATTATATGTTCAGTACATATGATACATTAAAAAATGTTAGAACACCAAACATGTAAAAATGCTTTTAGTGCAAAAAAAAAAAAAAAAAAAAAGTTAAAACCTACCAGAGTACAAATGCAACATCTGCAGTGAAGGAAAATAAAGCCACTTTGAATCCACTGAAGTAAATTACTGGTTAACGGAGATTTAGAAGAAAAGTAACGTACAGCAAGATCAGCTATGTTCAATACTAGGGTAGGATAGTCAATCAACAAATGTCAATCCTATTTTTTTAAATAGCCATTGTGTTGCTAAACATCCTGAGACATTTAGGAAACAGGAACGTCTTGTCCAGGTTTGTCTCTCCTTTAACCCATTTTTTGGTACCATTATTTGTGGTCACTTTTCTCTGGTCTTTCTCTCTTCTCTTGGTGTTCTCTAGCCCCAGCGCTTGCAACCTTTTTTACTTCGCGGTAAACTTAAAGTGCCTTTCAAAATTCCGCGGCCCACTATAATATTTAAATAGGTGAGCATGATAAATATTTTAAAATTCGCTGCAATCCCACGATATATTTCCCTAATTGTTTGTGATGGACTGGTGAATGATGATAATTCCATTTATTATTGGTAAAATTGTACGTGTGAGATTCTTTTGTAATATTTTACCATCACATATAATTTTTGTGCACCATTATACGGTGTTTTCTGCCCGGTGTCAGGGTACACCAGGCAGACACCGGCAGCATGCCAATTTGCTGCGGCAGCACACAGGTTGTGGAGCACAGCTCTAGACTTTTCATTTCTCTGAAGGTTCCATCACAGTGATTCTAACACTACATTATACTCTGGTTTTCTCTTAGGGTATTGTAACACTCCTTAAGGAATGCTCAGTTATTGTGGACATCTTCTGTCTGACCCACACAATTAATTTACGTGAGGCCCCTTTTATGAAAATTATCATATTGATATTTGGCAGAGTGGTACTCACAGCAAAGTTACCGGGTTTCAGATCTGAAACCTGGTAGCGGTATCCTCCAGTCTAACTGGCTGTAAATGGGTACCTGAAACTGCTCTTGAGATAAGGAAGACAGAGTCAACAAGGAAGGGAATTGGTCATACCACCCCACAAAGCTGAACCTAAGTAAAGTAACGTTTTCAACACTTCACTGCCTGTCATATTGTCGAACAAAATATGCCTTACAAATTCTTAGTTAGTGGTACATTTCAACCAGTCGGATGCAAGTACCTCTCTCTCATTTGAAACGAGGTGTAATGGCTTCATAAACAAAGTGATATCTGCGTTTGATGGCTAAAGAAGAAAATTCATATAAAAAGAAAGGATAATCAGAAGGAGTTGATAATGGTATCGTTAGAAGCGGAGAAGAACATATTAATTTCCTCTCAAAGGACTAATTACAAAGTTGTTGCAAAAAGAAGATTGAAGCTTGGTAACAGACAGCTTCGTCATATTTAGTCAGGTTGAGCAACTTTGAAAAATTATATAAATTCAAAGACAAACCCAATAGAGGAAATTCTTGGAAGGAAAGAAGCTGTTGATTGTACGATTAAATTAAGGTATCAACAAACTTGATCCATAAAAGGGAGAGAAAGAACGAAAAGGATGAAGACATTAGAAAAAACACACATACACGAAACCAGCCCTTGATACTGAAAATTAACAGCACACGTGAGATGCGTTCTCGTTTGCCCGCTGACAGTCTATAATAGAGCTGGAACGGGCCAGGAAATCGGTCCACACACAAAATTAAAAATTCGGAAGACAGACGATTTGAAGGGAGAGAGAGAAGGGTCAACGCCTGGGCAAGCTCATTCCCATTTGCATGCTGGGCAGTTCGAACTTGTGCAAAGCCTTCAGTCAGTTCTACTTCTGATTTATCCTAAAAGGGGTATGTAATATTACGAATATACATATGTAAATACTTCTTTTGTAGGTTTGATAATTAAAATAAACTGTGAGACAAAAATTTGAATTCAAAATGGAGGATGATGCAAGGACCACGATGCTTACTTGAGATGTGTGGGAATGGAAAGGCAGAACTAAGGGAAGGCCTTTGTTGTACAGTAGACATTCAAAAATCCGGCAACCTCCGGACCTGAGGAGTGCCGGATTTTTTATGGTTATATATTCTGTATATATTTAACAGAAAATGACTACCTGTACACTTTATCTGCGATCGACAATGCACGATGTTTACGTTTTACACCACTTCTTTTATTTGCTGAATCCATAATGGGGCTAAACAGCAGCAAATAAATGATAAAATGAGAAGGAATGAGCAGGAATAGCTGTTAACATGTGCAAGCAAGACCCAACAGCTGCATCAAAACATAAACTGCTCCAGAAAACAGTGGCGCGCCAATGCGGTATATTTAAAAATGCGCTCCGAAATCCATGCCGGAAATCTGAAGGAACTGGATTATCGATGGCCGGATTTTTGAATGTCAACTGTATAACATTGTTTTATTGATTACCGCAATTCAAATGACTGCAGAAGGCAACTGCAGCATCATGATTGTGTACAGAAATTGTATTATTTATTTTTGTAAATGTTATCAGTTAGACTTGTCATTGCCTATACACTGTCACTGAACCAGAACTTAAGTCATACCTACATAAGCATACACTGAACACATCACCTCATAATACTTAGACCTGTGGGAAATCACCACACAAGGACTAGCCACATGCTACATGTATTGCAGGTTTACTGTTCTAGTCTGGAACAGCCTGGTCTGAGATTACCATCCACTCAATGTTACTGTGTGCGAGGGAGTCCCAGTGGTTCGGCTCCATCATTCGTTGGCTAGCCTAACACAAGATCCTAGAAGCTGTATCCCAACTACACTAGTGTGTTACCAGACAGTATCCAGGACTGTAAAGCTAAGTCCTAAGTGTAAAAATTCCAAAACCTTCTACGATATCCCAAAAGAGACTGTGTAGTGATGAAAAGTGCAATCTGTGTTAACCCAGTGCAGGCAACAGACAGTAGGACTAACTTCATCATATGAACTTTATGTAAAAGGTTTTATAAATATTAAGTTGAATTTTGACTTTCCTTTGTATTTGAGATTTTTCCAATTTCCAAAAGAGAAATAAGAAAATAGATGTATATAAATAAATGATTCAGTGAATTGTAATTTTATGACTTGTCAATTTCTTATTGTTGACAGTTATATTTTGCTGAATTATTGTTGTCACAGTATAGTTAGGTGATGGTAGCACTCTAGAGCTCTTGATCTATACCATTACCATCCAGACTTGTGCTCTTTACAGCTATAGCTATACCTGTGCCATCCTTACACCAGTGCTCTTCTCAGAGACTGGGGTATACCTGTCTAGACTAAATTTCCTTGTCTAGTCTTTTATACTATCATCATCTGCGACTTATTAAACCATCCGTCACACTGCCCTACAGCAGTATGTACTGTGAGACTACCATGAGATTTTAAATCTTCTATAAAATCATATTTTGCAACTCCATACTTACTCACCATAACGTGTTTTGTATCGAATAATCTTCAAGTAAACACCATCAAAACTTGGCACTTTCTTTATGACCCATATGCAGTCTCGATTCAGCCCATCAGCTGCAGCATTCAAGTGAATGATTCCACCTTCTGAAGTGGTAAAGAGACGATCACAACCTGCCAAAAAAATTTTGTTTAATACAATGGTCACTGATTCTGATGTTTTCAAAGGAATATGGCATTATATTTTTGGGTAAAGGTTCTCTTTGAACTAGTAAATTATGGTGGTCATGAAAATGATTCTTAGTAACCCCACTTGGAGTGCAAACATTACAAATGGATGGCGATCTATAATTTACTATTCTAAAGGGAACATTTACCCATTTTTTTTTTCCTGGAAAATGTCTTGTAGGCGTAGGTTTAAAAATATACGAGGGGCATTCAGAAAGTAATGCACCACATCGTTTTTCTCAGGAGCTGTTTATTCAAAATGCATGAATTTTATACACAATATACATGGATATGTCATGTAAACATCGGTATTATTCAACATAATCCCCACAACTTGTACGGCTTTATGCCAGCGCGAAACAAGTGCGTGTATTCCTAGCCCGTACCAGATTTTGTCTTGATCATGTAGCCATTTCTTCGCTGCATGAATCACTCCTTCATCATCTTCAAACCTTGTACCACGGAGTGCATCTTTAAGTGGACCAAATAGATGAAAATCAGAGGGTGCCAAATCCGGACTATAGGGTGGATGGGGTAGTACAGCCCAACCCAATTTGGTGATTGCTTCCCATGTTGCCAGACTTGTGTGAGGTCGCGCATTGTCGTGAAGGAGAAGCAGGTCTGCTGGATTCTTGTGCGGCCGAACTCTACGAAAACGTTGATTGAGTTTTTTCAATGTTTTAATGTAAGCTTGCAAATTGATTGTCTCTCCTCTTGGCATAACGGCCACAAGAATCACACCTTCAATGTCCCAAAAGACAGTGATCATGACCTTTCCAGCTGAAGGAATTGTCTTGAATTTCTTTCTTCGTGGTGATTGCAGATGATGCCACTCCATTGACTGTCTCTTTTGTCTCAGGTTCAAAATGATGTGCCCAGGTTTCGTCACCTGTAACGATCTTAGCCAAAACGTTCTCTCCATCAGCATTGAAACGCTCCAACAATTCAGAAGAAATTGCTGTCCTTTGCAATCGGTGGTCATTTGTGAGACTTCGAGGAACCCATCTTGCGCAAACCTTAGAAAATCCAAGAGTTATTATAACTGCATTTGCACTACCAATGCTGACTGACAGCTGTGAGGCCAATTGTTGAGTAGTGATTTGCCTATCAGTAAGAATAATTCCCTCAGTGCATTTCAACATTTCTGCGTTGGTGGCTGTGGCAGGACGTCCACAGCGCGGCCGATCAAGCAGCTCCGTATCTCCACTTCCTGATTCTTTGATTCTCTGAACCCAGCGACTGACTGTACTCCTGTCGACTGCAAAACTTCCATACACATCACATAGATGCTTGTGAATGTTCACAACAGTTTCCTTCTCTGCAACGAGAAATTCTATCACAATTTGCTGCTTATAACGCAAGTTGCTAACACGCTCCATTTCAACGGTTTAGGGCAGCCGTATTATTTGGCCGGTTGCAGTGCAATTTGGTGCACACAATTGGCACATGCCATATTTGAAGTGTGCAAAATGTCATGCTTCTATCTTCATTATTAGCTGAGAAAAACGATGTGGTGCATTACTTTCTGAACGCCCCTCGTATTATTTATATGGACAAATGTATCCACAATTTCTAGTATGCACGTGTTTAGTATGTGAATTTTCATTTAAACTTAACTATGTTAACCCATTTGTCAATAATCAGACACAGTCTCTGGGTACCTGAATATTTCAGTTTGGAATAGGCCCAACTTATGAAAAAACTGATAGGAGGATTATTAATTCCATACATTTTCTTTCCATTTTCCCTTAGCATAATCCTATGCAGACAGACATGAAGGGGGTGAAGAAGGCATGGAAAAACTGATGATACAGGACAGGAAGTACTTGGCATGAATTTATTGAAGGCCTATGGTTCTTGAGGAGCTGAAGGGTCTGTGGTTCCAGTAGTCTCTGAGGTGGCCCAAAAAAAACTGGTCCTCTACTCCCTCTAGGCATGTTGCATGAGGAGACAAAGGTGAGGCTGTATACTTACTTTACTTTTTACTTCTTCCATTCATGCATGGAGGCATACCTGGAGTCATCCTTATATGACCCCCAGCTATGCACAATGCTATATTATGTTGACTTGGATGTGAGGCTAATTACACCCTCACTGACTCTTTAATTCTTCCACACACTTGCAGAGATTCCCCTGAGGTGAAACATGTTGAGAACCCAGCATTGCACAATAAGCTTGGAGGAGGCACTTGAGACCCAAATGTATCTCTAGCTTTTACCTGGTTGCTTGCATGCAGGAGGATCTTACTATGGACCCCATTATAAGCAGGGAGAGATGAGAAGTGACTCTGTGTAGGACGTGATGATTCCCTGGGAGAGCCCAGAACCAGAGCACAGTATTTTAGCTTTGCATATTTGGAGAGCCCCCTTAGATGGTGGGGAATGCACATTATGCCACATGCTTCTTCCTCCTAGCTTGGGAACATAATGAAGATCCTTTAAATGCAAGCCAAGTTGGACAAACTGGAGCGAGTTCATGACTTCAAGTCAACACATTTTGGAATGGCAGAAAAGCCACAGGAAAAGCCTACATCTACAGTGTAGATAGTCTTCAACTTGGTATTGGCTGCAAAAGAGCGAAAATCTCAGCAGCCCTAGATAAACAACAACAACTTCAGTTCACTTTTGTCTATGGGACTAACATCATTCCCTCAAAACAGCTACCTGTTGTGAATGATCAATTTTGTTTTTTAGTTTAACACACAAAAATTACACAAAAATATAAAACTGGACAAGAATCAAACAAAAAGCAACAGAAGCTAAAGAAAACACCAGAATCATTAAGGCACACACGGAGACTATATGCAAGCAATGACATATTCAAGACAAGACATTGTCTGCATAGACGTCATGGGTACATCATTGTGGCATATGCCTTTTGCGCGCCACGATAGTTTAGACTGGAATTAAATATAGTGCTCACAAGTGTTAGCTACCTTTTTGTGGTCGCTATGCGTAAGTCGCATATGATGTCATTTTGTTTGGCCTAGCAACATGATTACTGTTTATGTCTCCACTGTGTGGGCTGGACGTGTTAACAGCCTAGCTGTCAGTCTTTGAATGTGTTCCTATATGGAACTAATTGGATAGTGTATATTATAAGGATAATGGATCAGGATATACAGGATTTTATCATGCATCATGTCTTTGCAATCGTGATTAAAATGTACGTGTGTTTAACAAGGAGTTCGGATTCCTTTCATAGCGCTGGCACCATCGGTGTCATTCTGATGTCAAAGCATTGATAGTTTCATCTGGCCTGGGAACCTAGATAACCAGCCATTCATATACGCTGCATCATACCTATGGGGGTTTGGGATGTCAGGTATTGGTAGTACCTCTGGTGAAGGAGCTGTCATGCCCTTTTCAGGGCAGCTCGGCCACCTTTGGTCCAAACCTGGCATCCAGCTCTCACCTGTGGCTCTTCGTAGCTGTCAGCATGCGACAGCGGCCACCCCCCGGGCAACAGCTTTGACAGGCCGGCTAAACTAGGTGAGGGTAGCCGACTGGTTATAAACCTTCGGTGAGTTAGGGTCTGCCTACCCATGCATGCGAAGACTGGATTCGATAGACTGCGCGGAAGAAACCATCTATTGGTTCAACGGGCATGACGGCGATTACCAGCAACGTGCTGTGGAGCGTAAGGAGCACAGCGAGCCACGTAGAACGCCCTGGTCATCCACTGCATCCTGTGTTGTCTCCAGTCGTCTCGATAATATCTTGCCACTGGAACAGATAACTCCGGACGAGAGAGTGAGGATGACGATTAGCGCAACTCTTCCTCACTTTAATCCAATTACAGCGCAAGTCACAGCTTCAGACAGATACATACAGACACTACACTCAAAGACCTGTGGCGATGGGGGAGTGGCGAACCAGAAAGTGTGGATACACTCAAGCTGCAGCCACAATCCTGCACACAGGCGGCTCAGGCCATAGGGTCGTTTCTCGCTGGAACTTTGAAGCAGCGGCGAGATCCGGCAGCCCCCTGAGTGACTGAGCAGCCCTCTTTAGGATCACTTTGCTCACCTCCATGGCATGAGGAAGGGGCTAGAAAAGGTGCAGTGAACATAGCCTGCTTCAACCTACTCTGACCAGCTTGACGCGGCTGGAGGGTATCCCAATCATACGTTCGAACAAAAAGTAAGAAAAAAATGAAGGTGCTTACCTTCGGCACGTGGAACGTGCGAACACTACTCGACAATACCCTGGCCAACAGACCTGAAAGACGGACTGCACTTGTGGCCAAAGAACTGGCGCGCTATAATGTGGATATAGCAGCCCTAAGTGAGATGCGACTACCAGAAGAAGGTCAGATTACTGAAATTGGAGGTGGCTACACATTTTATTGGAGTGGCCGGGACAGCAAGGAATGGCGTGAGGCTGGTGTTGGATTCGCCATTAAATCTCATATCGTACAAAAACTTGTCAAATCTCCTAAGGGCATTAATGATCGCCTAATGACCCTTCATGTCCCACTAGGAAGCAACAGAAGTGCCACACTGATCAGTGCATATGCCCCAACAATGACAAACTCCGAGGAAACAAAAGAAAAGTTCTATGACAAACTTAACTCAATCATCTCATCAGTTCCTAAATCTGAGAAACTTATTATTCTCGGCGACTTCAATGCCAGAGTAGGCACTGACCACAACACCTGGGAAGGAATACTTGGAAAACATGGCATAGGCAAATGTAATAGTAATGGGCTCCTATTACTCAGCCTGTGTGCCACACATGATTTGTCCATCACGAACACCATGTTTCGCCTACCCACTCGAAATAAAACAACATGGATGCACCCCCGATCCAAACAGTGGCATCTCATTGATTATGTCATCACGAGAAGGAGCGACAGACGTGACGTGAGAGTGACCAAGGCCATGTGTGGTGCCGAATGCTGGACTGACCACAGGCTGATTGTATCAAAACTCAACCTTAACATACAGCCCAAGCGAAGACACCAGAGTCAGAAACCCATGAAGAGGCTCAACGTCATAAAACTTAAAAGCGAAGCAACCGCAGAGAGCTTCTCAAGGGACTTGGACAGCCGTCTGAGGGACGTTGAGCTCGGTCAAACCACTATAGAGGAAAAATGGGCCACTTTAAAGCACATTGTGTACTCTGTAGCCTCTGAGAGCTTGGGATATACAACACGCAAGAACCCTGACTGGTTTGATGAGAATGATGAAAATATTAAAACACTGCTGGCTGAAAAATATCGCTTGCACAGAGACTATCAAAGCAACCCTTCCTCAACATCCAAAAAGGCAGCCTTTACCAATATACGCAGAGTTGTCCAGAATAAGCTCAGGAAGATGCATGATGCATGGCTCAGCAATAAAGCAGACGAGATACAGAGGTATGCAGACATAAATGACTTAAAGCGCTTTTATGATGCCTTGAAAGCAATTTATGGCCCTCAATCGAATCAATCATCACCGGTCCTAAATGCTGATGGCATGGCATTGCTCACTGATAAAATGCAGATTTTGGAACGCTGGGCACAACACTTCAACGCCATCTTAAATTGTCCATCAACCGTCAACGACCAGGCCATTGCAAGTATACCGCAAGTTACAGTCAATGTCAGACTTGACCTTCCACCCAGCATGGAAGAGGTCAAGAAAGCAGCCAGTCTACTGTCCAGTGGCAAAGCCCCTGGATCAGATGCTATTCCTGCTGAGATTTATAAAGCTGGAGGCAGCATGCTGCTGCAGAGACTAACAGACCTCTTCCACTCAGTATGGGATGAAGGATGCCACCATCGTTCACATATACAAGCGAAAGGGAAATCATCAATCATGTGACAACCATAGGGGAATCTCCCTATTATCTATTGTGGGCAAAATCCTGGCTCGAGTCCTGCTCAATCGCTTGACTGTTCATCTCGAATCGCAGGACTTACTTCCAGAGAGTCAGTGTGGTTTCCGAGCAGGCCGCGGGACCGTCGATATGATATTTGCTGCTCGCCAACTTCAGGAGAAATGCCAGGAACAGCACAGTGACCTATACACAACATTTATTGACTTGACCAAGGCCTTTGACACTGTCAATAGGGACGGACTATGGAAAATTATGGCGAAATTCGGCTGTCCCGATAAGTTCATCTCAATTGTCCGCCAGTTTCATGAAGGTATGATGGCTCGTGTATTGAATGATGGAGAACCTTCTGAACCCTTTCCCGTCACAAATGGTGTCAAACAGGGTTGTGTGCTCGCCGCGACACTATTCAGTATGATATTTGCTGCCATGCTGTCTAACGTTACGCATGACAGTAGCGACGGCATACACATCAGATACAGGACAGATGGGAATCTGTTCAATTTGAGACGATTACAGTCCTTTACGAAGGTGAATGAAACAATGATCTCTGACCTCGTCTTTGCGGACGACTGTGCCCTCAACACCTGCACAGAACTGGACATGCAGAACAATATGAGGAGGCTTTCTGTAGCGTGTGATGACTTTGGCCTTACCATCAATACGAAGAAATCTGAAGTAATGTTGCAACCTGCTCCTGGGAAACCTTACTGTGAACCAAATATCACAGTAAAGAACCAACGTCTCCAAGTGGTGGACAGCTTCACTTATCTAGGCAGTACCCTTACCAAAGATGCGAATATCGACTCCGAGGTCAACAACAGAATTGCAAAGGCAAGTGCAGCTTTCGGAAGACTAAGAGTAAATGTCTGGGATCGACAAGGAATTAGTGCAGCCACCAAGATAAAAGTATATCATGCAATAGTACTCACTACCCTCCTGTATGCCTGTGAAACATGGACAGTGTATAGCAGACATGCCAAGAAGCTTAATCATTTCCACATGAGCTGTCTTCGCAGGATCCTCAGGATCAAGTGGCATGATAGAGTATCTAATTCTGAGGTCCTCAACAGAGCACATATCTCAAGCATCTACACATTGCTGCAGAGGGCCCAAACTAGATGGGCCGGACATGTTGTTCGCATGCCCGAAAAATGCATCCCAAAGCAGTTGATGTACAGCGAACTCTCCACGGGTAAGCGAACAGCAGGGGGATAAAAGAAACGCTTCAAAGACACACTGAAAGCATCGTTGAGCAGCTTCAAAATTGATGTCTCCTCCTGGGAGACTATCGCACAGGATCGCTGTGCCTGGCGGACAAACATTACTCAAGGTGCTCGCATTGCAGAACAGAATTTAGCTGATAAGGCAGAAGGCAAGCGTGCTGCAAGAAAGGCCAGAATGCACAGCAACACTACTATCGACTCTAACCATGTGTGCCCCGTATGTGGCAGGGCCTGTAGGGCCAAAATAGGATTAATTAGTCACATGAGATCACGGCACAGATGTGTCACAACTCAAGTCTGAAGCTGTCGCCATCTTCGCTTGCGATGGGCAACTATTATTATTATTATCATACCTATTATACTGATTATTATAACGCTGCATCTGCATCACCACATTCAGTGAGAATGATATAACTTTCAGAATGCCTGGTATGGGCAACATTTCTGAATGTCTGGTTTGGCCCATTCCAAAAAAGCCTGAATTGAACCATTTCCGAACGTCTGGTATGACCCGTTTCTGAGTGTCCAGTCTAGTCCATTTTAGAATGTTTGGTTTGATCCATACTCCATTAGTTCCATAGCAGATAATGCTGTAGGGGAGTGAAGTGTTACAGACTTCACTCAAGTAGGTCCAGCTTCGAGAGGTGGGGTGACCAGTTCACTTCCTCGTAGCTTTTGCCTTCCCTAAATCAAGAGCAGAGTCATGTATCCATTTACAGCTGGGTACACTGGAGTGGGACACCACTGTGTTTTGAATCTGGTACCAGTACCACGCGAGAGGTACCAACCACTCTGCCAATCGGATGCTCTTGATCCATATGAGAATGTCCAATTTACTCCATTTCAGAATATCGGGCATGAACCATTTTGGGATGTCTAATCTGCTCCATTGTCTGATCTGGCCCATTTTGGAATGACTAGTGTGAGCATTACACAATAACAATTATTCATAACAACAACACTGTTGATCATAGTAATGATGGTTCTTACCAGTTTCAATATTAGGTACATCTTGCCGACCTGGAAAAAAAAAAAAGATTACAAACTTTAATTTTTTTAAATAATTCTTTTAACTGCAAATGGTAGTAAACAATTTAAGGCTGTTTACAGTGAAATGACAATGCTGTTTCCACACCTTTTTTTTTCCTTGCGAGTTTTGCCTTCTTGTGGTGAAGTTGTTCCTTTCTAAGTCAAACTAGACTACGGTCTTTGCCATTCAAAAACAGGTGAACTCTGGTTACTAGAGTATGGGGGCTGGAGTAGCTAAGAGGTATGGCGTCTGCCTCAAATTCTAAAGGTACTGGGTTCGATTCCAGTAGATGTAATATAATTTATGGAAATTTTTGTCAGAACCAGTGGTCCTAATGATTTCATACTCCTCTCTGGTTTCCTAGATAGTGAGATTGGATGTCTAGCCTTCTTGGATAAGAGCGAAAAAATAGGAGGTCCTGTGTATAAGTTGTGCAAGTTAAAAATCCCACGGTAGTTGGAAATCGTAAAGAGTAGGCCACACGGCTGCTGCCATCGCAAAATTTAAAAATTAGAAACATATCCACCACAAAAATATTTATAGAATGTATGATTCCTATATACACACATTGGGATTCTCGCCGGTGCTACTGAGTTTGTGCACTGTGCTGAGATCCTCTTTGTGTGATCTAAGGGAGGAGATCAGAGCACTGATAGAGTTGTCCATGTGCAATGAAGATAGTCCTTTAAACCAAAACCAAACCAAACTGGAGTACAGCGTCCTGAAAAAGACTAGAACAATCTAGCTGCTAGCATGATAAAGACCTGAAAAAGACTAGAACAATCTACCTGCTAGCATGATAAAGACCTGAAAAAGACTAGAACAATCTACCTGCTAGCATGATAAAGACCTGAAAAAGACTAGAACAATCTACCTGCTAGCATGATAAAGACCTGAAAAAGACTAGAACAATCTACCTGCTAGCATGATAAAGACCTGAAAAAGACTAGAACAATCTACCTGCTAGCATGATAAAGACCTGAAAAAGACTAGAACAATCTACCTGCTAGCATGATAAAGACCTGAAAAAGACTCAAACAATCTACCTGCTAGCATGATAAAGACCTGAAAAAGACTCAAACAATCTACCTGCTAGCATGATAAAGACCTGAAAAGGACAGCCAGCTGTGCCGTTGTTACCCATACCTCCTCAGCATTGAGCAAACAAAGAAAACTTATTAATTGTGATCATATATTAAAAAACATATTTGTGTATCAATGTAATAACTCATATCACATTAATGCCTGGTGATCTAAATTTAGAATTAAATGCACCTTCTTATTCAAAATTATTCCATAAAATTACCTTACATATGAAAATGTAAAAAGTAGTAAAACCTGATACAAGAAGAAAATGAGAAATCACATTTTTTACCCAACAATTCTGAAATCATATTATCTTTACTACCTTTAAACTCCATGATATGTTGCTTGGATAATTTCAACTCAAATCTTTTGGTAGTTGATCAAGCCATTGATTAATACCCTTTAGCTTCCTGGGAGCATAGGCCTTCAACAAATACACACCAAGTCCCTCCTGCCATGTGTCATCAAGTTCAAGGTCTTTCCATGTGTTCCTCATGCCCTTCATTTCTGTCTCCAGTTCTCTTCGGGTGTTCTTTGGTCTCCCCCCAATTGTTTTACCCTGGGGATTCCAGAACAAAGACTGGCTGGTCGTGTTATTGACAGGTTTCCTCAATGTGTGTCCTATCCATCTCCAGCGCCTTCTTCTCATCTCTTGTTCTACTGACTTTTGTCTTGTTCCTGTCATCAATTCAGCATTAGTGATCTTGTCGTTCCAATTCAATCTTATTCTACGCAAACATCCATTTATAAAAGTATGTCGCTTTTTGTTGTTCTCCATGTTTCAGAGCCATACAATGGGACTCACTTTGCATGGTAGTTGATAATGAAAAAATAAATTTGACAATAACATGACGCAGGGCTGTTTGTCACTGAGACCACAGCATTATTTATGTTCCTTGCGGTAAGCACTAGCCCAACAATTTAAAACCCTAACCACTGCTAGATCACCATCATGAGCTGTGGCAGGACATCTCAGTCTTAAATGTCTTTGAAACTATATTTGCATTGCTAACATTAACAATTTAAAACCCATTAAAAATTATGCAGGAAATAACTTATTCAAAGAACTATACTATTTCTTTGAAGGTTTCCAATATTTTATGACTTAATTTAATTTTTTTAACCATGATTCAAAATTACATTTCATTATGTCGTCATCATCATCATCATTTCCATTTTCCCTCCCTATGAAGCATGGGGTCACCACTACAGCTGTTCCCTAGGAAACCTCCACAAAAGCATTCATGTGCTCTTACAGCCATGGTTTGTTTTATATGATGAGGTTGTCAGTTGTATGCCCAACCTCATATTGCTCCTCTCTTAATGACATGCCTTAGGGAGTGACTAAATTAAGGTTGTGCATGTGATGACAACCTCATTATGTAAAACTAATAGCCACAGAATCCACCACAGCAAGAGCATGTGATTGCTAAGTGCAGGCTTCCTGCAATGGAACCAGCTACAGTGGTGGCTCCATGTTCCATAATGATCATAAAGGAATTATGATATCCAATGTCTACTGCAGTGTGGCTTCCAAGCCAATCTCCATCAAGAATTTGACCTTGTGACCTGAAAGTAGCTTTGAACCGGTGAGGTGTATTTGAAAGTATGGCAGCAAGCAACCATGAAAAATAATTCTCCTCCAACCACTATTGTCATTGATTTGCCTACTAAATACAATAATTGTATTTTACAAATCGTACATTATGTCCTGACTGAAAAATAAATAATTTTTTTTTTCAATAACAGAAAATATGTTAGCTCTTACTATCATAAAACCTGGCCACAGCTTTGAATCCCAGAAAGCTGTAATTGCTGCCCAATCTTCTATTTTCTCCAGTGCTGAAGTTCATGACCATAGAATGCCCATTTGAAATAATGTAAGGCCGGATATTGTCCCCTGAGATTCTGTTAACAACATTGGCTCCCTCAAACTGAGGAAAAAAGAAGGGGTAAAATAAAATATTAAAGAAAACATTTTAAAAATATAAAGCAAAAGCAAACGATACTAACTGTGTTTGATAGCGTTTTATTGGTTTTTTTTTTTAATAGTTATACTATAACTAACCATTGCATGCCCCATGTAGTTCTGGGGGGGGGGGGGGGGGGCGGGGGGCGGGGGGGGGTAATCTGATGAGACAAAGGAACATGCCTACTGTTCCCTCAGGTACAAGGCAACTAATATGAGGATGGAGGTGCATGAGGCTGGTAACCTCAACATGTCAAACAAACTGCTACATAAACCCCCACTGAAAGAGTATGTGATTGCTTTGTGCAGGCTTCCTGCAAGGGTGACCACCTCCAGTAGAAAATGATGATGACCCATTTACATATTAATTTGTGTTACATGTCTTCATCCTTTCCCTTTTCACTCCTTACCAGGCATTCAGCCACCAGTGCAACCGGTCAACTTGCAGGAAGCCTGCATCCAAACATCCATGTGCTCCTCCTACAGTGGTTATTTCTGAAGCTATTTGTTTTATATGGTGAGGTTGCCAGCCATTACACAACCTCATACTAGTCACCTCATACCAACATATTTATATACTGTTTGACATATTGTGCAGACACCTAGGTCTCCTTATTCTATAACAGCAGCAGACAACCCAGAAGCTGTTATGATCTACTATAGGAACACTGAGCTGTCTAGCGATCTATCATGATAAAATCATTTCTGTATTCAGATTATCTGGAATTTGGAATAAGTCCAGCACATATGTAACTTTTATCTCTGCTGCACAATATGACTCCTGCAATCCCACCAACACAGCGATGGAAAATTCAAACTAAATAATTCAACAAACTTCACTTCAACAAAAAGATTGGTTTCTATCTAATAAAGTTCGCGTGTGGGATTTCACCGGGAATGTGGTGAAAGTACCTTTAAACCTGCCCGTTTAAGTGTCAGTGAAGGAGGGTGTTATGACTGGAACAAATATAGAGGATCATGCAGGGATACGTGAATGATTGCATGCTTTCATACAGGACATTATGGTCAGCATATACAACTGTTAAGTCCTTTTTTCGTGTGGGAGTTAAGTCTGTGAGACTTTCACATGCCAGTCTAGTCTTGATAGACGCACATGTGAGCGCATCTGAAATAAATGTATATTTTAAATATTTTTGCGTACTTTTCTGCATTATCGATGAATGCAGATGACGCGCTTTGCTGCGTCGATTTGTTGCTATACAAATCAGACCCTTGAGGCATTATAATATATTAACCGTCTGTGACAGACGTATTTTAGTGTTCTTACTCTCAAGTGAAGAGAAGACACATGCAAGTTAACATGCAGATGTATTGAAAGGCGATGAAGCTTATTCCTGTAGAAATTTTCCGGGAAGCTTTCAAGTTCTTATAATTGTTGCCAGAAAATGGCTGATTACTTAGTCTCATGCCTCAGAGACCGATGGCCGTATTTGCTATGGCAGAGCTTCCATTGAACCAGTTATGATCAATGGCTAGTGCGTCCCTCTAGCATCAGGAGCAATGATGTTCCAGATTAATTTATAATACATAAAGAAGTTAAAACATGGTTCCTTCGTAATGACCATGTATTTTGTCAAGCTGTTGACCTTCAGTACATAAGGACCATCTTTTCAGTGTTGTTGAGCTCGTCACCGCTGACCTACCCTTACGGCCCACATCACTATATTAGCGTTATCAGCACGACACACAGCAATTGCAACACAGCAGTATGTAACAACAACAAAAGCCGGCAGGTGAACAGGTCCACGGGAAGACATGGTTGACATTTATTGTACGTTCATCACAGGAAGACATCCATCAAGATATATACATGGCATAGTATATGGCAGGAAAACATGTAAATGTGATAACCAGTTACATCAGTCAATAACGAGCCTCAATCATTAGGCCTTCTTCATCTCCACAGTTAATAGTAGAGTAAACATATAGATATATCTTTAAATCTTTCATCAATCCTGGCCGTGTACTAGCAGGTAGGGCAATATTCCCGGTACCCAAGTAATGTGGCGGAAAAACTGATGATGGCGACCTAAACTCAGTTACCTCAATATCCTTGAGATACTCCTTATGAAATATCAAGAGGGGGTTGTGCAAGACTTCTCAATAAGTTTCTTTCTCCATCTGGAACGTTCTTAACAAGGTGGCGGCCTTCGAAAAAATCCATTTAATGCCCCAGTTAGAAAAAAACACACTCCATAAAAATCCTGGAAAAGGAAAAATCACGTCCACCTCAAACCAGTGAACGAATATGAAAGGCCCAAATAATTAACAATTCGAACCGACGACACGTGACGAACTACGTCACTAGTGACTGTCGCTCACTGCGGGTGAACGTTTTCGTGCAAAAAGTAGTCTGTCTACAGGCGAACACAATTCGTCAAATAAAATGGACATGCGCTAGCATGTAGTAACATGCTGCAATATCTCACCCCCTTCGTGGTGTTAAAAACAAACAATTTTTTTTTTCAATTCTTCTTCTTCCTATCGGGAATTTGTCATCAGTCATAAGCAGTCATATGTCAATAAGTAATAAGTCGTATACAGTCGTGATTCAATGATGTAACAAAAGAATACATAAAAGTATGGTCACTGTGAGTTAACAACAAACACATCAAAGAAATAGCATGCTGATACAGAGTAAATATTAGCAAGGGGAGGTGATCTTGAAAATGTTAAGCGAATAGATTCGATTACGGGTTACGTTGCTTGGTTAAGCTGATGTTAAGTTAAGTGTATTAGGGGAATTCCCTCGTATGATCGAGAAGTTACAAAGCGTGTGAACGCCGGTCAGTTCTATTGTGTAGAGGTATGCACTATGAACTGTTTTGAGCTACGGGTGTTTAGCTATTTGTGGCTAGCCCGTGCAAGTAGTGCGAGAACGGTGTTTTTTGAACAGCCGAGTCTCGTGTGGTTTTTTAGGCGGATCTAGTGTGTGAACTAAGAGCAGTCTGTTTTTGGGTACCGACGGGAGAGGTCGGTCCTACAGTGTGTGTTTTGAGTATGCCTGCGCAGTGCAAAAGTTATAGAGGCCATTATTTGTGTAGGCCTATAATTCCTGAGTTTATTGGAGAATTGTGTTTGTGAGTATTTTTGAAGAGGTAAGGATCCAGGACTTATGTTTGACTATATAAATGTCAAGATGAGTGAAGGCGAGATTACTGCAGACTGCCAGGGAGTGCAGTCTTGCGAGAAATTGCCGCGAGTATTCACTATTGATGTTAGAAGCATCGTTTGAGGCCATTTGTTATTATTGAGAGGATCCATATCTACATTAAAGCGCCAATGTTGAGAGCGTCTTTGATGAAGCATATTTAAGGAGGCCATTGTTATTATTGAGAGGATCCATATCTACATTAAAGCGCCAAGGTTGAGAGCGTCTTTGATGAGGCATATTTGCGGAGGTCATTGTTATTATTGAGAGGATCCATATCTACATTAAAGCGCCAAGGTTGGGAGCGTCTTTGATGAAGCATATTTAAGGAGGCCATTGTTATTATTGAGAGGATCCATATCTACATTAAAGCGCCAAGGTTGAGAGCGTCTTTGATGAGGCATATTTGCGGAGGTCATTGTTATTATTGAGAAGATCCATATCTACATTAAAGCGCCAAGGTTGAGAGCGTCTTTGATGAAGCATATTTAAGGAGGCCATTGTTATTATTGAGAGGATCCATATCTACATTAAAGCGCCAAGGTTGAGAGCGTCTTTGATGAGGCATATTTGCGGAGGTCATATTATTATTGAGAGGATCCATATTTACCTTAAAGCGCCAATGTTGAGAGCGTCTTTGATGAAGCATATTTAAGGAGGCCATTATTTATTACATCAGCACGGTGATGCCGACCGTTGCTGAGAGGATCTAGTGTTGATGTTGTAGAGCGCTAATGATTATGAGAAGTGGAGATGTGACTATAGTACTTTCTTGTTGTGAGTTATGTTTGACTATGTGTATTTCATATGAACGTATTGTGACAATAAACTATGTTATATGTCACCTGCAGTTCCACGACTTGTACGTGCGTATCTGTGGCGTGTGAATGTACCCACGCTCACTCACTACAACATTTAACACGGTAGGAGAACAGTAGGCGTGACGGTAGTAACGCCTGACCATAAATAGCCTGGGTGGCGGAAATCTAGGTCAACAAACAGATTGAATTCACTAACAGTATCTCGTGTGTAGCAGTGGTATGTTAGTCTTAAAGAATTTAATATTTCGACATTCCCGTGATATAAGAATTATGTTCTGCTCTGTGTGGGCGCATGAACAGTGTAACCATTAAGGTAACACCCATCACCATTTATTCAATCTCCAAGACCAGTCATATAATAATAATATTTAATAATTTATCAGTGACTTTCTAAGTAATCGTCAACAGCATAAAAACTCACGGTAGAATATAACAGTGGAAGTATTTGGTATGGGACTATTATCACATGCGTACATGAAAATGGTATGAGAAATAAAATAAAAAAAACAAATCAAAAAGTCTTACACAACCCCCTCTTGATATTTCGTAAGGAGTATCTCAAGGATATTGAGGTAATTGAGTTTATGTCGCCATCATCAGTTTTTTCCGCCACATTACTTGGGTACCGAGAATATTGCCCTACCTGCTAGTACACGGCCAGGATTGATGAAAGATTTAAAGATATATCTATATGTTTACTCTACTATTAACTGTGGAGATGAAGAAGGCCTAATGATTGAGGCTCGTTATTGACTGACGTAACTGGTTATTAGAATCTATACCTAAACACCAAGAAGACCAAAGTATTGACAACAGACAAAGTAAAGACCAAACCAGAAATTGAAATTGATAACAAAGAACTGGAAAGTGTTAATGAATTCGAATACTTAGGATCAATCATCAACAGCTCTGGTGACTGTGCAGTAGAAATTAAAAGAAGACTTGCAATTGCTTCACATAAACTAATACAGATGAAAAACCTATGGCAAGGCACAAGCAAAGAAACAAAGTTACAACTGATCAGAGCATGTATATTCCCAGTAGCAACATACGGCTGCGAGACTTGGACACTCAATAAAAGTTGCAAAAAAGATTACATCATTCGAAATGAAATGCTACAGAAGGATGTTGAGAATACCCTGGACAGAAAAAAAGACCAACAGAGAAGTACTGCACTCACTAAACGTACAGGAACATTGGCTCCTAAATACCATCACAATAAGGAAGCTGAAATTTTTCGGTCATATAAAAAGACATAATAGTCTGGAAAAAACAGTGATGGAAGGCATGGTCCCTGGAAAAAGGGGAAGGGGTCGACCTAGACGACGGTGGACCCAGGACATCACAGAGAGTCTGAACTTGTCTTTGGCTGATGCAGGTCGACTTGCCCAGAATCGTGATGCGTTCAGAGCAGCTGTAATGGAGACAATGTTCTGGAAAGAATACGTCACATGATGATGAACTGGTTATTGCATTTACATGTTTTCCTGCCATATACTATGCCATGTATATATCTTGATGGATGTCTTCCTGTGATGAACGTACAATAAATGTCAACCATGTCTTCCCGTGGACCTGTTCACCTACCGGCTTTTGTTGTATATGCTGACCATAATGTCCTGTATGACAGCCTGCAATCATTCGCGTATCCTGCATGATCCTCTATATTTGTTCCAGTCGTAACAGAGCGCTAGTCAGAAATAGACCTATGTTAAAAATTCTTCTTTTCCAATTCCATCATCAAGAGATCTACCAAATGATGACTTAACATCTAACCAGCAGATCAAGATCAACCGGATGCTGACCCCTGTTCTATCGCATAGGTGAAGTCTCTAGTACTTCACTCCCTTATGGCAGCATCTGCTAATCTTTCTTTGGTCCTTAGCTGCTGACTGACAAAGCTATCACTGACCATCATGCCTAGTGGCGTCTTGTAGGGCAGCAACAAACTGTCTCCACTTTGTTCGGTTGACAGCCACCCTTCGTCTGGTGCCCTAGCTCTGGTTCATGCTTAGCATCTCTGCCTCCACTGCTACTGCTCTCCGCCAAGTGGCTTTTGGCCGTCCTTGCTTTCGCTTTCCTTCTGGAAGTCATAGCATGGCAGTTCTGGTGATGGTGTCAAGGTCTCTTCTGAGGATGTGGCCAACCCAATTCCAACGTCTACCAACTATGATGGTGCACATATCCTCTTAGTGGCCCTGAGTTAGCAGCTCTTGGCTGGTGATGGTGTTCAGCCATAAAACTAGAAGAATTTATTTTAGTCAGATTGTGTGAAAATATCTGCTATGGGACCACCATAACCTTCACTTCCAACCATCATTAATGCAAACATCTAACCTGTATAGTCGAGTACGGCGACAGCATCCAATCATCAAATGTAACTGCTATATATTTATTCATACATGCCACACTTAAAGGTTTACCCATAATCTGTACGGGGTGTTTGCGTTTTCAGATGTGTACGGGCCGTACACGGGTCTGTACGGGTTTTTTCGCCTAATTATTAAATATACATATAAATCTTGTGCCACTACACAATTTGCGTCATGAGATTCGGCGAGATTTTAAGCCAAGTGGATAAAAAAAAAAATAACCAATGAAAATCAAGCTGCCTATTTTTCAATTGCCGCGAGATGTGCGTAGCGTGTTCATTCACAATTTTTCGCTAAAGCTAGCGCGAGGTTACTGATTATTTGAACGATTACGCAGCACTGAAATCTTTTTTGAGTCGAGCCTATTGTTTAGGATTAATTTCCAGTTTAGTATTGGTAAGTAATTCATTTTTAAAAAAATATTACAATAACATTGTTTAGATGAAGTTAGATTTAACTGTCAGATAACTTAGGCCTATGCTTTCTTTTCCCCTAAGGTTTAGCATAATTGATTATTTACGGCTGGTAAAAAAAAAAAAGGCTGATACCACTACATATTATTTGATTTCACTAAAACTTGTAGAAAGTGCGTAAGAAATGTAAATTTGAAAAAAATAATACAATAGCCTACAAATTATGGGTAGCCTAATAACGTAATGACGGTCGCCGAATGCTCCGCATGTATTTTCGTACCATTTAGAGTTATAATTAGGGTTACAGCTAGGGTTAACCCTAAATCTAAATGGTACGAAAATACACGCGGAGCATTCGGCGAACGTCATTCCGATATTACCAAATTATGAAACTGAAAAGAAAAAAAAAACCACAATAGCGTGGAAAATTTACATCTTAACTCGATCAGAGAAAAGTTTATTTGGAGTTAGCCTACTTCTCTTCTTAGTTTTAATTTCGTTTCTTTAAAAAACAATGTTATTTTGCCTTTGGTGGTCATCATTACGGTCATTCAATGATTTATAATTATTAAATAATTAATTAGCCTACTATCAATGTTTGATTGACACTAAAATTTGTATGGGAAGGTCTATTTAAAACTACCAGTTGGGCTTTAACGGCTATTCCAATTTTTGAAGTTCGGTAGAAAATATACAGGCTAATATTACGCCAGCGCTAGTTTATATTTTCATTACCAGCTTTAGCAAAAAATTTATTAGATTTTAAATTTAAGATTCCTAACCCATAATGCTTATTACTGGTCTCTTTAGGCCTGTACTTTTATAAGGCACTATAGAAAACACAGCAACTGTTCTTCATTTCAACCATAAATTGTATTAATTTTTTTTCCAAGATTCTATTTCATTATATAATATTAAAATTACAAATAATTATATTTTTCAAATTGATTATTAATATTTGTATTTACTTTTTCACATTAATATTTTTTTTTTTTCTGTCTAGCAGGAAATATTGCATCCATCTAACAGCATGGCTGAGCCTAACTTTAAAAAAAGGAGGTTAGAAGAAGATCAACGTCGTGGGAAGTTTCAATCTGACTGGACAACTACATTCCCTGGGATTATTGAGACATCCAAATTAGGCTCTTCACATGCATACTGTAGAATATGCAATAGAGATATTAAAGTGATGGCATCTGGCTTACACGATGTGAGGGAGCATTTCAAAACAAAACTGCATGAAAGGAACTATCAGCTGAAGAACGGAAGTTCTATCAAGGCCTTCTTTACTCAGCCTCAACAAGAAGATGATAAAATAACGAGGGCTGAAGTTTTATTTGCAAATTTTATTGCTCAACACAACATAGCTGCTTCTATAGCTGACCATTTTTCAGACTTATCAGCTGAGATGTTTCCGGACAGTGCTATTGCCAAACGTTTCAAATGCAAGCGAACCAAAACAACAGCCATTATTAAAAACTGCTTGGCTCCATCTGCAACGGAGCCAGTCATCAAATTATGCAGGAAGACACCTTTCTCCTTGATGATCGATGAGTCAAATGATAGAAAAACTGACAAGCGTTTAGCTATAATGGTGAGGGTATTTGAAGATGGCATAGGACCTAGAACCAGGTTGCTGGGCATGCCGGTCGGTACTGGTGGAACCAGTGAAGCTATTTTCAGTGATATTGATGCTGTGTTCAGCGACTTACAAATCCCATGGATTAACTGTATAGGTTTTGCAAGTGACAACTGCAATGTAATGGTTGGCAAATCAAACTCTGTACTAACGCGAATCAAGAGCAAGAACCCTGATGTGTTTAGTATAGGGTGTATTTGCCACCTTGCAAATCTTTGTGCCAAGGAGGGTATAAAGCAGCTGACTATTCCTGTTGATGACCTTTTGATAGATATCTTCTATCATTTTGAGCATAGCTCAAAACGGAAAAAATCATACAGAGAGTTTCAACTGTTTACAGGAGTGGATGCACTAGACATACTAAAGCACTGCCAGACTCGCTGGCTTTCTTTGCAGAAAGTAGTGGACAGAATTTTAAATCAATATTCTGCTCTATCTTCATACTTCGAGAGCCACGACGATATGGAAAAACCATGCCGTGTCAAAAAAATTCATCAGTTACTAAAATCACCACTGACCCAGATGACTCTACGTTTTCTCCAATTTGTGCTACCTCTGTTGACTGAATTTAACAAATTGTTTCAGACAGATGAGTCCCAAATAGGTGGTATGATGGATGAAATGGATCGTCTGCTACGAAAATTTATTGTCAAATTTGTAGAGATGAAATATGTAAAAGAGGTGAAAGATATAAGATTGTTAAAGTATGCTGAACGTGATCTACAGCATGATGACCATACACTTGCTGTTGGTCTGTCCAACAGGACATTACTGGAAGAGTTAGATATAAGTTCTCAAGTGAGAAATTCATTTTTCAGAGATGTGAGGAACTTTTATGTTGCTGTTGTGAAAAAGATATTGGATAAATTTCCATTTGAGAATGAAGTCCTTAAGGATATCAAAATTCTTGATCCAGCCTTTAAAGACACAGTTCAATATACAGCAATCTGTAAGCTGGCCAACACTTTTGCACCACATTTAGACCAAGAGGTGTTAAAGGATGAATTTGAAGATTATTGTTTGCTGCCTGATGAATGTATTTCAAGATTTGACGCTGGACAAAAAAGAAGCTTTTCTAGGTACTGGCTTGACATAATCAACCTGAAAACTAGCACTGGTCGTACACGATTTCCCAGTCTGGCAGTCATAGTGAAACGCTTATTGACATTGCCTCACAGCAATGCTGACTGTGAGAGGTCTTTCTCTATGATGAAAAAGATTCACACGGACTGCAGAAATAGACTAAATGATGATACAGTCACAGCATTTCTACAATGCAAAATAAATTCTAACTCTTGTTGTTTAGGTTTTAAAGCAAGTGAAGACATGCTTAAAAAGGCAAAGGCCGCATGTCACTATGATGGTGCAGAACCATCTAATTGAATATACTTTTACATGAATAAACTCTTTTGTTACGTTTTTCAGTCTTTGTACAGGTTTTGCGGGTCTTTGTACAGGTTTTGCGGGTCTTTGTACAGGTTTTTTTAATTTTTTGTACAGGTTTTTCATCTCTGAGGTGTGGCATGTATGCATGCGTACATGAAAATGGTATGAGAAATAAAATAAAAAAAACAAATCAAAAAGTCTTACACAACCCCCTCTTGATATTTCGTAAGGAGTATCTCAAGGATATTGAGGTAATTGAGTTTATGTCGCCATCATCAGTTTTTTCCGCCACATTACTTGGGTACCGGGAATATTGCCCTACCTGCTAGTACACGGCCAGGATTGATGAAAGATTTAAAGATATATCTATAAGTTTACTCTACTATTAACTGTGGAGATGAAGAAGGCCTAATGATTGAGGCTCGTTATTGACTGACGTAACTGGTTATTAGAATCTATACCTAAACACCAAGAAGACCAAAGTATTGACAACAGACAAAGTAAAGACCAAACCAGAAATTGAAATTGATAACAAAGAACTGGAAAGTGTTAATGAATTCGAATACTTAGGATCAATCATCAACAGCTCTGGTGACTGTGCAGTAGAAATTAAAAGAAGACTTGCAATTGCTTCACATAAACTAATACAGATGAAAAACCTATGGCAAGGCACAAGCAAAGAAACAAAGTTACAACTGATCAGAGCATGTATATTCCCAGTAGCAACATACGGCTGCGAGACTTGGACACTCAATAAAAGTTGCAAAAAAGATTACATCATTCGAAATGAAATGCTACAGAAGGATGTTGAGAATACCCTGGACAGAAAAAAAGACCAACAGAGAAGTACTGCACTCACTAAACGTACAGGAACATTGGCTCCTAAATACCATCACAATAAGGAAGCTGAAATTTTTCGGTCATATAAAAAGACATAATAGTCTGGAAAAAACAGTGATGGAAGGCATGGTCCCTGGAAAAAGGGGAAGGGGTCGACCTAGACGACGGTGGACCCAGGACATCACAGAGAGTCTGAACTTGTCTTTGGCTGATGCAGGTCGACTTGCCCAGAATCGTGATGCGTTCAGAGCAGCTGTAATGGAGACAATGTTCTGGAAAGAATACGTCACATGATGATGAACTGGTTATTGCATTTACATGTTTTCCTGCCATATACTATGCCATGTATATATCTTGATGGATGTCTTCCTGTGATGAACGTACAATAAATGTCAACCATGTCTTCCCGTGGACCTGTTCACCTACCGGCTTTTGTTGTATATGCTGACCATAATGTCCTGTATGACAGCCTGCAATCATTCGCGTATCCTGCATGATCCTCTATATTTGTTCCAGTCGTAACAGAGCGCTAGTCAGAAATAGACCTATGTTAAAAATTCTTCTTTTCCCATTCCGTCATCAAGAGATCTACCAAATGATGACTTAACATCTAACCAGCAGATCAAGATCAACCGGATGCTGACCCCTGTTCTATCGCATAGGTGAAGTCTCTAGTACTTCACTCCCTTATGGCAGCATCTGCTAATCTTTCTTTGGTCCTTAGCTGCTGACTGACAAAGCTATCACTGACCATCACGCCTAGTGGCGTCTTGTAGGGCAGCAACAAACTGTCTCCACTTTGTTCGGTTGACAGCCACCCTTCGTCTGGTGCATGCTTAGCATCTCTGCCTCCACTGCTACTGCTCTCCGCCAAGTGGCTTTTGGCCGTCCTTGCTTTCGCTTTCCTTCTGGAAGTCATAGCATGGCAGTTCTGGTGATGGTGTCAAGGTCTCTTCTGAGGATGTGGCCAACCCAATTCCAACGTCTACCAACTATGATGGTGCACATATCCTCTTAGTGGCCCTGAGTTAGCAGCTCTTGGCTGGTGATGGTGTTCAGCCATAAAACTAGAAGAATTTATTTTAGTCAGATTGTGTGAAAATATCTGCTATGGGACCACCATAACCTTCACTTCCAACCATCATTAATGCAAACATCTAACCTGTATAGTCGAGTACGGCGACAGCATCCAATCATCAAATGTAACTGCTATATACTTATTCAGTGAGAAGCTCCGAATCTTGTACCCGTAGTACTCATTCCTTAGTGCATAAGAGCTGGGAAAATATGGGCTCATGAACGTATGTTGGGCCAGTGGTTGAAACCAATACTCAGAAATTTGCTGGACTTTTTCTGAAAAAAAAAAAAAAAAACAGCATACGTGAATCTCCTTTATCACAACCTTATCTGACAAGCACTGAAAGCATCACTTATCACAATCTCCTATATCACAACCTTATCTTACAAGCACTGAAAGCATCACTTATCACAATCTCCTATATTACAACCTTATCTTACAAGCACTGAAAGCATCACTTATCACAATCTCCTATATCACAACCTTATCTTACAAGCACTGAAAGCATCACTTATCACAATCTCCTTTATCACAACCTTATCTTACAAGCACTGAAAGCATCACTTATCACAACGTCTTATATCACAACCTTATCTTATAAGCACTGAAAGCATCACTTATCACAGTCTCCTTTATCACAACCTTATCTTACAAGCACTGAAAGCATCACTTATCACAATCTCCTATATCACAACCTTATCTTATAAGCACTGAAAGCATCACATATTTCATAATTTTTCACTGACTATCACCATCATCATCATTTTCCTGTTTTGCTCTTTATAGAGCATGAAGCCACCATTGTAACTGGTCCCCTTGCAGGAAGCCCACACCAAGCTACCACTTCTCTTGCAGCGGTGGTTTCTCTAGCAATCTATTTTACTTGCTGAGGTTGTCAGCCCCATGCACAACCTCATGTTAGTCGCCACGTACAATATGCCTGACAAAGTAGTAGGCCTATTCTGTCTTTGTCTCATCAAAGACCCCTGGGAACTCCACATTGGCTTTCACTGACTTGGTAACGCTTGACGGTGTACTCATCCATAAAAAAAAAAGCGAGTTGCGTGATACTGTGGTTTCCGGTGCGCCTTCTGGCCCAGTATCTACGACTTTAGCACCTCTTCAACGGGAGAGTGGGCTCATCCCTAATCTGTTTATGTTCCCAGTAGTAGACTATTCGCAAGCAGCCTGGGGGTGTCACTGCTCTGCGCTGACCTTGTTTACAGAGGCGGCGTCCGAGCTCGTATGGTGAAAATATGGTTGCGTTATCTTCAAAATAGACCTGTCTTCCCCGTGGCTTTTCTGCCATCCTGCAACTTTGAGTTAGGGAGTTCTGAGCTCCAGTCTCTTTCCCAGGCATTTTATCCTGGCCTGGCACGCATACAGAGGACCCCACTTCTGGTTCTAAGTTAGCAGTTGGGGATAGGTGGGGTGGCACACTGGGGGCTCTCCAACTATGCAGAGCTTGCACAATGCTGTGCTCTGGTTCTGGGCTCTCCCAAGGAATCCTCATGTCCTGCACAGAGCCACTTCCAGATACCCACCACCTGCCATCTCTCCATTGTAGAAATCTCCTGCATGCAGCCATCCAGTCAAGAGCCAGTATTATGTCTGGTGCCTAAGTGATCCCCCCAAGCTCAGTGTGCAATGCTGGGTTCTCATCATGCTGCAACACAGGGGGGATTGTCGGGGACTTAACTGTGCCTCAGTACTGGGAGGAACCGTTTCCGGGTACACCACACACAGCCAATTTAGGCAACGGTCGTCGTGGGCGTGTCTTCATTGGGGAAGTTGTGGAGTCTTCCTGTCCATGTTCTTGCACATCCTAACACTGCCCGCAAGACATCGGAGGTTTGGAGAATGGCCTTCTACACGCGCCAGTGGGCCCAGCATCGGCCGCATCTGATGGAGGACTTGCTCTGCCAGGTTTGAGTTAGTAAATTCCAACTTTGTCATCTTCATGGCATTGTGATGCTGGGGTGCCTGTGGATTTCCTACCGCCCCGGGTAGGAGCCAGAAGTGTACTGTGCCAGCTCTGGGGGAGATAAAGGGGGTGTTTCTGCATCTCCTTGTGATACGTAGCCAAGGTAGGGCTCACAGTGCTCTTTCCCCGCCACCAAATTGCCTGCTGGTTACGCCGAGTTCTCCGAGGCTCTAGGCATGTGACCAAGAGTTGAAGACAATAGGATCGTCACGTCCTGAGTCTCTGTGCCTGTACGATGGGTTCCGATCTTCAGGGAGCAGTCCACACTCGTTCCCACTCCCAAGACTTGTTCAGTATCCATCCGGCTCCTTCCCACCCACAGAGGGCGTGTACCGTGTAGTGCACCGGTTTTATTATCGAGGTTTGCTCCTCTAGATCCGTTGTGTTTAGCCTGAGGATTCACACCCTCAGTTACCAGGACTACCTCGAGGAGGGTGTGGCTCTTCACCACGCACAACGATCTTGGGGTATGAGAGGTTTTGCTAGGCCAAGAGACTAACACCGCAATGGTCGCTCCTTTCATGAACAAGAATTCACTAGGCCTAGGGTGAAGCAAGGGGGGAAACCCACTACCCACAACACCAACACATCATACCCCCTGTCTGTAAAAGACTTTGCCCCAAGTAACGCTTAAATTAGGTATTCAATTTCCTTTCCAAATATATATAACATGACCATATTTGTTAAAAACTTTGAATGAACGGACCCTTACATGGTAACACTATATGAAAAACCTGAGTCGCAAAAAATTCCTTGCGTAAAACATGGGGAAACTCCTACGTCCTCAAAGAGTTATTACTATAATAACTGCTAACAAGGGGACCATTTTTCTTGACATGTAGTCATCTCTGTAGCTCCATTATTTTAAAACAATTACGTATACACACATGAATGTATAAGTGTGTGCAGATCCCAGGGATTTCTGAGGAGCTGATACAAAAACAGGATTACTGCTCTTTCAGTTTGCTGTAAAAGGCAACCAATGGGAGGCTTTGTATGGGGTCGGCAACCACATCACGTAAAACAAATAGCTATAGAAATCACTGCTGCACAAGCATGCACTCTGTAAAATCAGACTGAACGATGTGGCAAAAAAAATGACAGTTCTGCTGAAGCCCAAAAACTTGAACTGTGTTGTGTTAAAACGTAATAAATTATGCTTTCGTATGTCACAAGCAGTAAGCTTCTATCAAGTGTACATCAAAAGTAGCAAAGTTTAAAGTCGCACAAGGATTTTATAAAGTTATATTTAGAGGCTGAGCCTCACCAAAATGCATAAACTAGAGTGGTTGGCTATGACAAAGTAACGTATAGAGGGATGACGTGGGAGAGATTGTGTCCACGCTTTGTAGCGTACAGACGTGTCTGAATATGTGGCTGGGTCCACTTATTAAAATGTGTAGCATAGTCTACTTTTCATAGTGTTCCATGAGTCTAGATTTGACTCAAAGTCAAATGTATATTTATACATCAATGTGGGGAAACCACTTCATCAGGAAAATATATTACATTCAGTTTTGATTAGCCAAGATGGCCAGGAATATAATGAGAGATAGTATCTCAAGACATACAAGAAGTTTTCAAGGTTAGTATAACCTAAATAGATATATGTACAATAGTACGAATTTGATGGAACTGTTTAATGGGTCGAGAATGACCATAAAAGGATAAAGTTAACAGACACAGAAATAAGTGTGGAAGAAGCACAGGACTATATTAGTATGAGTATCAGAACAAAATTATCAAAGCAGGAAATTGTACAGATGTGATATATAATTGAAGAAATTGATTTTGCCTATTATAAATTTTGTTGGAGCACTATGTGATTCATGACAGTTCTCTGTATGGAATAAATGAAAGTCGTTTTAAGCCTGAGGTCTTTGAAGAATCTATAAATAAAGTTTCGGAATCGTGTTTTGTTCATTACGACAGTTGAGAGTTTTTTCAGTTGATGGACACGGTTATATATTCAAACATGAACGATTCTATATTGTACAGTAGTTAAGCCAGTTTTATATAACAATTTGAACAAAAACACTCCAACACGATTGACAATTCAGAGAGAACATTTATTCATTGTCAACATCTTATCAGAACAAAAATGAAGACAAGCCTAGACATCAACCGAGAACTATAATTTTGACTCTTAACAATGCATGCCTTTCAATGTTTTCATGGTGCATTCACCATAAGTCATGTTAAGTTTGACCAGAAAGATCCAATGAAGTTCAAATAGAATGGAGAGGAATTAAATGACTACAGAAGAAGCAATGCCATCATAAGGACATGCAGCAGAAAATGTACACCATAATTCATCCGTTATATTTATCGTATACAGCAGTGAACAAAATCCATTCAAGACTTACCCACTGAAGTGAGCCGAAGTCGCATAGTGATGTTTAGCAGATGCACATGGTTACCACAAGCAGAAATCTGCAGATGTTTGGACTGACTTTCAAACCCATCTGCTGCTAGAGAATTTGAAACTCTCCTCCACTGAAGTTCTTTATAATTGGCATCAAACAGGAGGAAGTATATACAGCTGGTTGAAAATGAAACAAAAGATAATAAGCTATAGTTGAAACGGCACTGAAAGTTACGTATGCTTTTTTTTTTTTTAGAATAGATTAACTATATTTATACATTAACTGAAGTGTATATATGCTCATTCAGAATTAAAAAATTAACTACTATTAAAATCAAAATGAGATTTATTACATTAATCAAAATGAAACTAGTTGCATTTTAGAACTAAGAATTAACTACAGTTAAAATCAAATTGAAATGTATTATACTTTAGATCTAATAAGTAACTACAGTTAAAATCAAACTGAAATTGATTATACTTTAGATCTAAAAATTCACTACAGTTAAAATCAAACTGAAATTTATTTTACTTTAGATCTAAAAATTCACTACTTAAAATTAAACTGAAATGTATTATACTTTAGATACAAAATTAACTACAGTAAAAATCAAACTGAAATTTAGTATACTTTAGATCTAAAAATTAGCTACAGTTAAAGTTCAAGTGAAAATTATTACACTTTAGATCTAGAAATTAGCTAGTCAAAATTAAACAGAAATTTATTATACTTTGGAACTAAAAATTAACCTCAGTTAAAAAAACTGAAATTTATTACACATTAGATGTAAAAATTCACTACAGTTACAATTAAACTGAAATGTATTATAATTTAGATTCAAAATTAACTACAGTTATAATGAAACTGAAATTTAGTATACTTTAGATCTAAAAATTAGCTACAGTTAAAGTCAAACTAAAATGTACTATACTTTAGATCTAAACATTAACTACAGTTAAAATCAAACTGACAATTTAGTACACTTTAGGTCTAGAAATTAGTTACAGTCAAAATTAAACTAAAATGTATTATACTTTATAGAGCTAAAAATTAACTACAGCTAAAATCAAATTGAAATGTATTGTACTTTAGATCTAATAATTAATTAGAGTTAAAATCAAACTGAAATTTATTACACGTTAGAACTAAAAATTAACTAGTTAAAATCAAACTGAAATTTAACATCCAGTAGATAAGAATAGCTGTATCTAGGTATCTGAGGAAGGTGGTTGAAGTAACAAGAAGAGACATGGTCCGCAAACAAGACGATGCGTCAAGGCCTAAAATCCCACCCCCTGCAGACCCAAGTAGAACAGTTCCAACTAAGATGGTTTGGCCATGTCTGCAGAATGGGAGAAGATCGGCTACCACGACAAGCATGAGAAACTAAGAGCCAGGGATCCAGACCTCTTGAGTCCGCTGGGAGGACAACATTAGATAATCTTTGAAGGATGGAGGACTGGAATGGAACCAGGCCAGGAGGAAGACAGCCGATGGGATAGTCTGGCGCTCTCTTTTCCAAACCTCTACACTCACGGTAGAAGGGGAACGACTAAGTAAGTAAGATAAGAATAGCTAATTACAATGAAAACCAAACTAAAAACGTATCTTTGCTGTTGCAGAAATAGAAAATTGGCTACAGTTAAAATCAATGAAGTTTATAATAATTTAGAACCGATAATCAATTATAACAATCAAGTATACTTCTCGGGGGAATCTCTGAGGAGGCAATAAGAGAATATGCACACTGCCAACCCAGACAAGACATAAAGGCTGAATAATACGAGGTTGTGCATGAAGCTGACAACCACAT
Source organism: Oreohelix idahoensis (assembly GCA_024509875.1). Taxonomy (NCBI): domain Eukaryota; kingdom Metazoa; phylum Mollusca; class Gastropoda; order Stylommatophora; family Oreohelicidae; genus Oreohelix; species Oreohelix idahoensis. Next base: position 278,079 of record JAMPIV010019148.1, read on the forward strand.
CATGTAAAATAAACTGCTACAGAAACTGTTATATGTGCATGTACTGTTATATGTGCATGTACTGTTATATGTGCGTGTACTGTTATATGTGCATGTAGTTATATGTGTGTGTACTGTTATATGTGCATGTAGTTATATGTGTATGTACTGTTATATGTGTGTGTACTCTCACACAGGCTTGCTGAGAGAAAGTTAGCTGCAATGGTGGTATCATGCACAGCGAGGAGAAAACAGGAAATGAGAGTTTAGTGAAGACAATAACAATTAAATCAAGCTGAGTGTTATCGACGATAGCTTTGGAAATAAAATTTACAGTTTAAATCAGTTTCACACAACAGTATATTCTAGATGGAAAATGATTAACACAAAGTGTATATTGATCTTCATGTGAATGATGTCCCAGTTTCTCACTCAGTTAAGAAATTTTATGTATAAAAGATGAAAGCACATATTCAGTGGACACTTGCTTATTATTTATGTAATATGTAGGGGGATCAGAGTGGCTATGAGGTATGCCATCCACCTCTAATTGTAAAGGTACCGGTTCGTTCCCAGTACTGGGAATATAATTGATGGAAATTTTTTTTTCAGAACCAGGTTCCTAATGATGTCACACTCCCCATTGATCTCCTGGAAAGTGAGATCAGATGCCTAGCCTTCTCAAATAAGGGCGGAAAATTAACAGGTCATGTGTGCAAGTTGCACACGCTAAAAATCTTCTGCAGCTGGAAATCATAAAGAGTAGGCCCCACGGCATTGCCCTGGCAAAATTTAAAAAATTAGGAAAGCTACTCCCCACCAAATATTTATAGAATGTGTGATTCCTGTATACACACATTGGGATCCTCACCGGTTCTACGGAGTTCATGCACTGTGCTGAGATCCTCCTTGTGTGATCTAAGGGAGATCAGAGCACTGTCCATGTGCAATGAAGATGATCCTTAAAATCAAACCGAACTAGCTAGCAAGCTATGTAGTGCTTAAAGTTCAAAATTTTGTTTCACAAAAAGAAAGACTGTCAACAGAAATAGATACATTTTCAGGCAATTTCAGAGCACAGGCAGATGCACTGAAAATTGCATCAGATGTCATAATTATAGAGAATTCCACCAATGAACTGTTACTTATAAACAGAACTCAGGATTCAAGGAATCGAGGCCTAAATGTCCTTCGATCAACAATTTGCAACTTCAAAAGAGTTGTGATCTGATCATCTGCTGATCTTTTCCCACTATGCCATGGTTACCACATTGTATATATATATCCTTCTTTGTTGATCTAAAGAATATAATTTGACTGGTATGTCTGCTTATGCTCTTTGAAATGATGTGGGAGGCTATCATTAAAAATCCAAGTAAGGGCAAACAATTACATCCCTTGACAATCCAAGTGAGGGGAAACCAAAAAGCCAAGACTGCGAACTTACTTTGGGGAACAATGCTCCTCTGGCCCTGTTAACTGCCGACACTCTGGATAGTCAAACATTGGTTTAACAGCATTTACTTTGATGCGGCAGTAATCACAAGTTTCAATGTGTGCAACACAGGAATTCAAAAATCTGCTGGCAGGTTGGTGTGGCCAGTTGACATAAATATTAGTGAAATCTCCTGGTCTTGGCAGATGTATACTGGGTGGGACAGACTCTGTGCTACAGATGTCATACTCTGAAAAGGTGTTACTGAATAAAATTAGATGATGCATGGAAGAAAAAAAGGATAAGATATTAATAGTGAATAATAAGACTGTAATTTAATCATTTCAGATTGGTAGAAATAAGGCAGGCTTGACATATTTTAAAAACAATATATTTTCTGCAGCTTCAGATTAAAATACAATGCATAAAAATACAATTAAAAAAAAAGATAAGAAGATACACCACAGAAATACATGCTTTATTACAAAACTGTGCAGCGGTCATTACACACCACAAGCAATACATCAGTACAATATATATATATTCTTCATCCTTCCACGTTGCTGGATTTATGTCCAGTCCCCTTATGTCTCTCTTGCACACATCTTTGAACCTCAGCTGCGGTCGCCCAACTGTTCTTCTGCCATCTGCTGGTTGACGATAGAAGATATCTTTTGGGATGCGACCATCTTCCATGCGGCGGACATGGCCAAGCCAGCGTAGTCTTCGCTGTCTAAGCAGTGTATACATGCTTTGAAGGCCAGCAGGTGTTGTCACTTTATCTTTTCAAGAAATGCCAAGGTTGTGGCGTAGGCACTGTAGGTGGAAGGTGTTGAGCCTTCTTTCTTGCTTAGCATAGGTTGTCCAGGTCTCACTGCCATATAGGAGTGTGCTGGTGATGCAGGCATTGTATACCACAGCTTTGGTCTTCATTGTGAGTTTCCCCAAACACGAGATGTGAGGCGGGCAAAGGTAGCTGCAACATGCAATTTATAAACTGAACACACAAACAAATGCTGAAATTCCAAAAGTGCATAAAAAAAAGTAGTGACTTTATCTTTCTTTCATTTTTTTTTAATACGATATATTTAATATTTTTTAGCATTAATAACTGCATGTGTGACAGCAGTAGCTTCTGTTCTATAACTGACCTTGTGGCGTGACGGCAGGAGACAGATCAGCGGCTGAAATAAAGAGATAATTTTTTTAAATAAACAGATCAATGTTACTGCCTAAATAATACGAGTCACGTGACTGACAAATCAGAACAATTCATGTTAAATTTATGTTAAAGTCAAAAGTCTCTTTAATATTATTTAAAGTCGAAGGTCAAATACAAATTATGTTACGTAAGTCATATGAATATTATATTAGAACTGAAAGCTATTCAGAGTCATTGTAAGCTACATCATCACTATTTTCTTATGTGCTCCTTGAGGAGCATACAGCCACCACTACAGCTGATCCCCTTGCAGAAGCCTGCACGTGCTGTTGCAGTGGTGGTTTATGTGACAATTTGTTTGACATGATGAAGTTGCTGGTCTCATGCACCTCATATTAGTTGCCTGGTACAGCATGCCTGAGGAGCATTAGCCCTTTCTTTGTCTCTACATGGGGTACTGTAAGCTACAGGTTTTATTAAAATTTGATTGTGACTGAAATTCATATTAAAATTGGATTATGGTTTAAATTCATATTAAAACTGGATTGTGGTTGAAATTCATATTAAAACTGAATTGTGGTTGAAATTCATCTTAAAATTTGATTGTGACTGCAATTCATATTAAAATTATTACTAAAATTATGCTAAGATAGGAACCAATGAGGTGCCTAGAATGCATCAGCTGAAGGTTGGACCTAAATGCCAGTTGTAAGAATACAGAAATTAAATAAAACTGTATTCGCAACATAAGTTTCAGCACTACTGGCAGTGCATTTTAGCTTTGCAGTGCAATGCACGTCATTTCCGTATTTAAGCAGTGAGAGCTTCTTTTCGCCCAATCTGAGGTGGAGACAATAAGTAATATAGGGATTAAAAGCCAAGCCCCAAGAATAAGTGCATGGGGCTAGAAACCTAATCATGTAAATACAAAATGTTGCAGAAACCACTACTGTGATAGTGCATGAAGTGCTTTGGCGAAGGAAAAAACTGAAGTTTGACTAAGCCCCATAAGAAGTTTAAAAAAAGAGACATTCAAGGCAATCCAGATTCCCCATTTAGTGCATGAACTCCGTGATAAATGTCAGGTCCTCTCATAACATTTTTTTTTTTTTTGCAGAGAAATTTAATAATAATGCATTGTTCCAGTGACAAGCTACCCACTTTCATAAATGAGGGCTTGCGTAGAATAGAAACAATGAAATGTTATGACAAGAATATTACTGTGAAACTGATGACAAGAACCCAACAAGTGCCAATGGAACAAGACATGATAAGAAAATGCTGGAGATGGATAGGATACATCCTTGTTGTGGAATCCCCATTGTAAGAGAAGTAATGGGAAACCAAAGAAACTTGGAGAAGAGAACTGGAAACAGACATGAAAGGCATGAAGACATGGAATAACTTTGAGCTGATGACATTGGACAGGAAGATGGCATAAGTTGGTTACGGCCTATGCTCCTTGGGGAGCTAAAGAGTGGCCATTGCTCCAGTGGCAATGAAATATGCCCTGATGCCATCTTGTTTCCTAACTTGGGTTACTATGGCAACCAGATACAGATTTTGGACCATTTATCCAGCTACCCAGTATTTGGAACGTTCTTAAAATCTAAAAATGGCAACACATAAAAATTAAAGTGCACACCGAGTAATCCCTCGGGCTTCCACGCTTATTTAGGATGGCACCACTGATGTGTGACTGTTTTCAAACCAGTTGATAGTGAAGGCTTGTATTCTCATGATTTTTGCTTATTTTTGTGTGTGTTTTTATTTTTTTTTCAGCCCTGGTCATATATAATTAAAGTCAATATGTCAAAAAATGTATACAGAAAAACCTCCAGGGTGGCATGACTGCCGAAAGGAGGCACATATTTTAAAATATTAAAGACAAAGTGGAGCTATTAAAATTGTCTAGAGAAAGGTGAATCAGTGAATTTTTTGAGTAATGGGTAGGGTAAATGATTTGAATAAACTTAGCTCAGTAATTTATTTCTTATTATTTGTATTTCTTCTTCTACACCCCAGGGTAGAAGAGGAAAGACTAAGTAAATAATTTGTATTTCTTCTCATGTGGCTGTTTTTTTAATTAATTTGTTACAACCCTCAGGTCCCAAACATGCCAGATAAATGGTTTAATACTTGTAATTGTTGTTTTTAGAGTTTGCATAACACACATAGGTTCAAAGATGTGTGCAAGAGAGACATGAGGGCACTGGACATAAATACATCAACCTGGAAGGATGAAGCTGCTGATGTGGCAATCCTCTCTGCAGCGCCACCTCAGATTGGGCGGAAAGAAGCTCTCACTGCAAGCAGAAGAGAGGAGAAAACATCGAAAGGAACACGAGGGAAAAAAAAGCAGCTGAGGGCTGTCACCTCAGGGGCGCATTCTCATAGTCAGTTATGACTGAAGGGGCTTCAGTTATTATTAACACACGTAACGTACACTCTATATTTACAAACGGTTTTAACAATACGACTCTTAACTCTTAGTATACGAGCGGCCTTCTAGAGAGGCCGATGATCGATCCCCATCAATAGCGAAAATTTATAGCTGAATGCATGTTTAAAACCACTGAACAATTTAGTTACGTGCATGATATAGGGGTTTCATTTCTTCACATTTTGATATATAACACTTATGTTATCTTTATAAATAAATTATTTATTGCAAAATCTGTAATGGTAGTCATGAAAGGCAGCTCGTATACTAAGAGTTAAAATAACAAAATAAAAATACGATAAAATAAATTAACAAGACATGCAAGTCAAATGTGAGTATCACACATATGTTGCAGTGATGAAATATTGGGGCAAAGAGCTAGAAACCTGCAGAGTGAGGAAAGGATTTTACATTCCCTGGAGCATGAACATACAATGCTGGTCAGTGTACAAACATTATCTACATCAAATGCGACATTAAAATTAACTACACAATACAGAATCACTTTCCAAAGCAATTAAATGAAATACGTTTGTCTAAAGTAGGCATGTCTCAAGGAAATATACGTTAAAAAAAAAAAGTCTCGCTGACATGCTAGGTGGGTAGCCTCATAGCACATACTGCCATTGGACAGTGAAATGTTTGAGACTTCACTACACTAGGTCTGTGCTTTTTTAATGTGGTAGGGGAGGAGGAGAAAGGTGTTTGTTTGAACCAATTGCCTTCTTCACTGCCTTAGCCTTTGCTAACCCAAAAGCAGAATCAGGTACCCATTTACAGACGGTTAGACTATTGCATGACATCACGTTTCGAACCTGGTAACTTTACCTCAAGAAACATGAATTTTAACCGCCGTACCACTCAAGGTAAGCACTGCATCCTACCATTTCAAGGTGGAGTGCATAGGCAAGCAAGACAATTCCACGTGAGTAAAATATATATGTATTTTATGCACTGGCTGATGTCATGAAAAGGGAAGAAGACTTACATAAGTTTATCCTACATCTAAATGATATTATAATCTTCTATCAAGACATATTCTCTGTGGTTTGAACTGCTCTGTACGTCTAACCTTGTAATGGCCTATTCTAATCACCAATAAGACGCACAGGCCTGAAAGTTCAGACCTTGTAATGGCCTATTCTAAGCACCAATAAGACACACAGGCCTGAAAGTTCAGACATTGTAATATTAAATAAACTAGCAAGTAACCGATAAAAAATGAAAGCAAAGAATTATGATTTCTGTCTCATGTCCTGAGAATAACGCCATTGTTTTGTACATTCAGTTATTTTCCTTTCCATCTCCTTCCACCTTTCACATTCCACCGAGCAAGTATGCTCATCAACCCACACAGACGTTTGGAAATTATAATTAACCAAAACAAAAAATGCTTATTAAAACTGAAGACTGAATAGCTAAAATCACCCCCAAAAAATAAAAAATATGTCTGCCGGGAATTGAGTGCAGAATGTTTGTTTGGACTGTAAATGTTCTAACCACTAAACCAATGATGAATCTTAGTACATATGTTTCTCTTTTAAATCTTAACTAATTAACAACTCGTCGCCTTAGTACTGCTTTATTCTATCACCATTCATTGGCTAAGATTGACCTGAGATCATAAATCTATACACTACTGACTTGCACAATATCTTTCAGTCAGCTATTTGAATCATCATGAAAAAGCTTTCATTTCAGGACCAGCGAACCAATGTAACCGTGCTCCATATGTGGTGGTCCTGGAAACAGTCTCCTTCTATTCAACTTGTTATGTGTCGACCGAAAGGTGCAGAAAAACGTTTTGAGCGTTTATCTCAAAACAAGCTGAAGTGGAGATGGAATAAAGCAGTATTTATGCAAAGAACTGCCTCCTTCAGTCAGCACTGGTTCACCGCAAACATACCAAGAAAATTATTAAGGAAATAAGATACTCACAGCTAACCACTGTATAAATCAGTCCAAATAACAAGATCACTGAATGTGGAACACAGCATGCCATCCTGCTCTGTAGTATCTCATGTGCACATTCAGGCACGAAGAAAGGTCATTTCAAGAAGGTCAAGTCCACACCACCTAAACCTGCAAAATGATATTAAGAAGAGTGCACAAAACAGCACGTATATATACAGCAATATCAGGTTACACTTATATATATATATACAGCAATATCAGGTTACACTTATACACGGCTTTCATGGCTCAGATCAAATGTCACCTCAACATTGTAATCATAGGCCACTGAGAAAGAAAATGTGTGGGGGGTAGGGGGAACAGGGGAGACAATTACAGCCTTAATGCTCAAAACTATGATAAGAAAAACCCTGGGTGATAAGCCAAGCTATTTAAACAATTTATATTATTCAAATTCAGAGAATCCACAAAATCACTAGCTGAGACACACAATCCACCTCTTATTGCACTGCTAGTATTGAATCTCTAAAGTGTTCTGTTACTTGCCTTGTTGGCACAATTTGTTAGAAATTACAGCAGATTATATGGAATAAGGGCATACAGTGGTAGACACTAGTGTTGTCGAGTCAATGGAATTAAACTTAAGCCAGACTTGTTCTCATTATCTTTGTCTTTTCCCTATGTATTTTCAGACCCAACCTTTCATCATCATTTTGACTTGTATCAGGCTACAGTTATGGGACAGAAGAGCCTGGAAAATCTTGACCATCAAGCTGTTTAGTCAAGAGTCCACTAATTACCATTTCTGTTAGCTGATGATGTTTTCAAAACCCAAGGAGAGAAATGGTGACAGAGGCATCCCTGTAGTACTCCAGTTCTTATCTTAAACAATTCTGTAAGTTGTCCTTCATGAGGAATTGTGCATGCCATGTCTTCATATATTTTCTTCATTAAGTTAATGGACAAAAGTTATGGATACCAATTATTCTTCTTGTTCCTTTTATTTTTAATGAAGGAAAAAATATCCCGTTCAACCTCTGATGGGTTATGATTAGGATATACATGTATAGTGTTGCTAATTTAAGATAATACTTTTGATTTCCCATATCTGAATGTGGTCCCGTCAGCAGCTTTTCATCCTTTTTATCCTGGAGGAACCCTTGAAATAATTTTCAGGTCTCAGGGAACCTCTGCGAAAAAATGTGTATCTCTACAGCTCATCTTATGTTAGCGTGTGATCAGTAAGTTGTAAATATAATCATCAAATAAAAATTGTCAATGTTCTTTTGAGTAGAGAATGATTTTTTTCTGTAGATCTGTTTATTTTGGCTAACTTATTAGCCTGCTCTTTTTGTGTGGTTTCTCCCTTCCCCACTAAGGATATATAAGAACATTTTTTTTTTTTTTTTTAAATCTTACTTTTTTTTGCAAGTTCAGTAGACCCCTAACGTGTAATACTAGAAGAAAACTGTCACTAACCATTGACAGTTTACGTGAGTAATCATAAATTTTTTTTTTTTATCCCAGAGAAATCTACCTGCGCTTCGGCTCAGGAGTCCGCCAGTCCCCTGGTTCCTTTTGTCCCCCGGGTTTGATCCTTATCACCCTCACTAATCCCGCCAAGCGGTGTTGTAACCACTACGCTAGCGCGGCTCCCATCAACTCTAATGCAAGTCAGTAGTGTATGTAGAAGAAACTTCAGTTTTTCTGTTGTTCATTTTTTTTTAAAATCTCCATCTTTTTTCAAGTTTTTTTTGTAGGGCTTATCCAAGAAGCTACAGTGCTTATGAAATTTTTACTCCAAATCTTTGCAAATATGGTATTTGCAAGAGTGAACACGGTCCTATTGCACACTGCCATACGTGGCTGCTCGGTCACTGCCCACCATTGCAAGTGCTAACATTGCCTAGCGTACAGTTACAAAAATTAAGTTCATAATTTATTTTTTTCAAACCCGATCTCTTGTGGAACCTTTAGCAACCTCTTGCAGAACCCTAGGGTAAACCCCATTGAGAAACCCTGCCCTACAGAGTACATCAAAAAGTATCAAATTGTGTGAGAATGTGCGCTTGTGTGGGTGTGTCCTTCCATGCCCCCAAAACAGCAGTCTCTCACAACTGTCATGTTGTTAACAAGGGGTAGGAGGGTGGGAAAGCCAAGGGTATCTGGGATGACACCCAATTCACTAATAATCTGTTATCATCAATATGCATTACTGGAACCCCACCAGACCCCCCTCTTTCCTGCCATACCCTCACTAATCCTTATATATTAATTTTTTTTAGCAATTTTCTTGTTAGCGTGGAATGAATATACTGACTAAGAAAGTTTATCTATTCATGTTTTGATTAATGACAGTTTATTTTCTCTAGGAAGGATATCACAAGGCCAAAGCCAATTGAGTCAATCGATTGTCAACACTTAGTCTTAAAATCCCCGAAACGAAGATATATATATATTTATTTTTTATTGGTGAAGAAAAAATCACGTTGAAACCTCTGATGGGTTATAATAGGATACATATTGTTTTCAATCTCCGTCAGTAATAGAATAAAACATGTAAAAAAAAAATTAATAAATAAGAATCTAAGCCGTGACTGGGAATATTGGTAATACTCTGGATATTTTATTGATCCAGATGACTCCTACTACGCTGACATGTTTTTTAAGGATGGGTAGGGGTTGCCGTACCAAAAAGGTCTTCTTCCTTCTTTGATTCTGAAGGAGGATGGGAATGCAACATGGCTTGAGGTAGACTGCTTGTAGCATTAAAGCTACAGACACACAAAAGTCAACAGATACAAAAGTGAAATGGAGAAGAGGAAGGAGAAGAGAATAAAAATTAAAGCAGTCATAGACTGGAATGGAAAAAAAACGGAGTGGCATCATTTAAACAGCGAATAACGACCTGGTGGAAGAAGATATTAAGAGTTATATAACACAATCATAAGCCAAGGGGTCTGTGCACCAAAAGGAGGATGTGTATAAAATTTGGGCAGAAACTTAGAAAATCTTAACTGCTTACTTACTTTCCACTTTGCTTGGATAATTAACTATTGAATGATAAGGCATTAATATATTGAGATGATAAGGCAGAAATATCAAAGAATTGATCCTTTGTGCAGTGCCATGATCATTCTTCTCCAGTTAAAAAATGTCTGCTAATAACCAGTTCTTTTAAAAAAATATCTGTTAGATGCTAATTATTGTTTAGATGTTGTTATAATTATTGCTACAAATTATTTTTTTAAATTTATGCATAAAAAAAAAATGTTTTCTTCATTTTCAACCTTGTTTTCTTTCCCTCAAATTGGCTTTGGACACTCCATCCTCTGTTGAGATATTTTTGGTATCGATTAATATGTACAAATTTAAAGCTTTACCTCTGACTTTTCAACAAACTAAATTTTTCGGGTAATGTGTTTTGCAGGGTCCATAGCATAGCTAGTTCTTGTGATGGTAAGATTATATTTAAGAAGATGTTCTGAAGTTGGGGTCTCTTCCGAGGATGTGGTCAAAATTCCAATTCCAGCGTCTGCCATTTGTTTTTTTGATGTGTGTGCAAACAAAAAAGTATGTTCCTCTTGGTTACGCCAAGTAACTGTCCATTCATCAGTTACTACTCTTTTAATTAAGCTTTTGATCTCTGTCCTACTCATCCCCACATTTATTTGGTTTCTATTAGATTACTTTTCTTGGCTTCTTCAGTTATCTTTCTTATTTACAGGGCGAGTCAAAAGTAGCTCACCATGGAAGTATTTTATTTAACAAACATTCAAATGTCCATTTTTCATTTATTATTCTTTTAATTAAGCTATTGATTTCTGTTATACTCATCCCCACATTCATTTGGTTTCTGTTTGCTCTACTGTTCTTGGCTTCTTTATCTGCCTTTTCATTTCCTTCTATGTCAATGTGTGAAGGTACCCAAGCTGTTAAAATGGAACATCCTCTACAGCAGGAGTTCTTAACCTTTCTTGTGCCTTGAACCCCTTTGATTATCCAGTGAAGGTTACGGATTCCCCCTGACTGGTGAAGGCTAAGGATCCCTTTGATTGTCCAGTGAAGGAAGGCTATGGGTCCCATTGATTATCCGGTGAAGGCTACAGACCCTACTGACTGGTGAAGGCTATGGATCCCTTTGACTGTCCAGTGAAGGAAGGCTACAAACCACTTTGATTATCCGGTGAAGGCTACAGACCCTACTGACTGATGAAGGCTATGGATCACTTTGACTTTCCAGTGAAGGCTACAGACTCCTTTGATTATCTGGTGATGGCTACCGAACCCTTCTTAGGAAAAAAGATTTTCACAAACGCAATTTTAAAATTTGTGCAAATAAATGTTTTATTGCAAAAAAATAATCGTTAAGCTTACAGTCATACTGAAACACAAAAACAATTATTAAAAGGACATATTTCATTAAATACAAAAATATATGATAATTTAGCAAGTAAAAACTCTGGTGAAAATCAAAATGAAACTTTTTAATTATTTACACGCAGTAAGTGCACTGGCCTCCTAACTCGGTATTCCATGGTTCAATCCCCAGTAGAGGTGGGATTTTTTAGACTGCAAACATCTCAGGGGTCGACCCAGCCTCATGAATTGGGTACCAGAGCAACTCTGGGAAGGTTAAGGTGGCCAGCGTGATGCTGAGCATATCATTAAAATAAAACAGTATCTATATTTATTAGCTATATTTTGAAAGAAAGCACGTTACAAAACTATCACTCAATGTTTCATAACCAGACTAGGTCTTTTATATTTTGACATGCATTCTAATATAACTTATGGACCCTGTATCTAAGTTGAACCAGGTGCGCCTCGCCAAAATTTTACTTTTAAAAAAAATGTTACAACAAAACTATAATCAGCTGAAATGAGAAATGGCAAGGCGTCAGATTTAGCCCAAATGTCTATCAATCCTGCGGTTGATTAAGCTGCCAGGATTTACACTCGCTTAAAGAATAAAAGATAAAAAAGAAAATTAGGTTGAAATGAAGCACAGTGGTCCAACTGTCCAAAAAGGCCTTAAAAATAAAATTCAGAGATGCAGTCAAAAGGGGTAAGGGTTAGGTATCCTAAACCTAAACTTTAACGACGTTAGCAACTTACTGGGATGACATCAAAGAAGATGGCCCACTGCGCTTCATTTCAACCAAAAATTGTAATCAGAGGTTCAGTAATAAGGGGTTAAGATTAGGTTTAAGAACTGTAAATTTAACTCTAAACCTTACCACTAACCATAATCCCCAACCTAACAACTCGGGTGACTTAATCGGCTACAGGGTCGATGGACATTTTGGCAAAATCGGACACATGTCCCACTGTTGTTCTTTTCAACTACTATGATCTTACAGGGGGCCACACCAGAATTGTTCAAATCAGGCCCCGCAACTACTAAGGCCTACCCTGTGTACACAGACCCCCTAGAATCCCAAGGGGACCCGTGGATCACAGGTTAAGAAATTCTGCTCTACAGTAGGCTAGGTAGGCTATGTATTATCCAGAAATATCTCATCTGCTAAATCTGATCAAGTGCATTCTCGCACGTTTCTTATAGCTTGGATTGCTAAAAGTGAGTCTGTCAAAATTGTCAATTTATGGGGAGGATTGTTAGAGCAGATTTCTAGAGCTTTCAGAATTGCAACCATCTCTGGTGTGAAAATAGATGTATTTTCTGAGATAGCCTACTAGGCCTATATCCTTTTTGCTACACGTGAATATACATTCCTTTCCCTATTCTGTTATCTTCTCCTCCAGATCCACTTATCTCACACCTAAGGGTCTTTTTATATTTGGACATGCGCCCTAATATAACCGACTAGGTTGAACGGGACGGACGCGCCTCGCCAAAACTTTATTTTTTTAAATCCAGATCCACTCCAGTCGGTGTAAGTGATTAGTTACATCTGTCCGTGACTTCGTGCCCCCAGTGTCTTCTCTTTATGGACCCCCTAACTAAACAAGATAAAACATACCTGACGCGGACATCCCATTGCTGATCATAACAAAAGTCAGCAGACTTAGCCCGCAAGCGGCATACACACATTCACTGGACACTTTTGGTCTATGTTTACACAAGAAGACGACAAATTTTGATGACGTAAAAGGTCAATTTATGCACATGGAAGTGCTACCTTGCAGGTGTAAAATCCTAAAGAAATAAAATAAAGATAGACAACATCATTAAATTCGTTATCACATTACAAATATTAAATTATTGCGAATAAGTTTCAACATAAATAAATAAAAAGAAATCAAAAGTCGGACTTTGGCCATTTCTAAATTACTAGACTGACCCAGGTAAGGAGATTACCATTCCAGGACAAAGAAAAACCAAAACAAAACGCACGCACGATTCATCCTACTCCGTTAAAAATATTTGGACTGGAGGAATGATGCCACGATCAGATATTGGCAGCTGAATGTGTTATATGGATGTCTTGTTGCTGGCTGCGCTGAGCTGCTTAGCTAAGCTAGAATGCCATAATTGACTTCACGATTTGTTTAAAAAAAAAAAAAAAGTAATTGAAGAACTTTGCCATTGTATTCAGGTAACCGTTGATTTATGTTGCCCAATTTTCCCATTTTAGATACGAGCCAGCCGACTTTGTTACCCAATTTTCCCAGTTTAGATACGGGCCAAAACAACATCTGGAAGTCCTCTCAGTACAGCACAAGCACAAAATTAAGATTATATCAGAGCTGTGTGCTTTCTGTGCTTCTATATGGTGCGGGATGCGGGAGAGTAACAGAGAAGGAAATGTCGAAATTGTCCTCTTTCCACACAACCTGCCTGAGAAAAATTCTCCGAATCTTTTGGCCAAATACCATCACCAACCAAGATCTGCTTACTCGGAGCAAGCAAGAAGACATGCACACCATCACAGCTGGCAGACGCTGGAGTTGGGTTGGCCGTGTCCACAGAAGAGACCCCGATGCCATCACAAGAACAGCTATGCTATGGACCCCTGAAGGAAAACGAAAGAGAGGCCAACCAAAAACAACTTGGCGGAGGACTGTGGACGCTGAGATGCAAAGAATAAACCAGAGTTGGGGCACTGTACGAAGGATGGCCACCGACCGAGCAAGGTGGAATCAATTTGTTGCTGCCGTACAAGACGCCATCAGGCGTGATGGCCACTGACTGCTTTGACGGTCGGCGGCTAAGGATCAAAGAAGAAGAAGAAGATACGGGCCAGCTGACTTTGATACCCAATTTTCCAAGTTTAGTTACGGGCCAGCTTCTTCTTCTTCTGCGTTCGTCCTGAAAAGGACGTTGGTTACGTCGTGTCGCCATTTACAGCGAAGGTGCGATATTTGCGCCTTTCGGCCCGACACATCCGATTTCAGCATGGCATTTTTGGGACAGGGTTTGCCTTCCCTTTTCGATCCCTACTATCTCGGCCAGACTGCAGTCTGTTTCCAGGACCACCACTTGGAGGTGGAGTAGGGTCTTGGTCAGCTCTGGTTCGCTGACCCTGACACAAGCAGTCAAGCTATGGGTCGCTGACTGCATTCATCTCGTTTGCTGTGTCTTTGGTCCCTACGGGCCAGCTGACTTTGTTACCCAATTTTCCCAGCTTAAATGAATGACCAGCTGACTTTGTTGCCCAATTTTCTCAGTTTACACACTGACCAGCTGACTTGAGTTGCCTTCTTCTTCTTTGTCCCTTAGCCGCCGACTGTCAGAGTGGTCGTGGCCATCACGCCTGGTGGCGTCTTATAGAGCAGCACCCCACTTTACTTGGTCGACGGCCATCCTTCGCGCAGTGCCCAGCTCTTGTTCATTCTTTGCATCTCGGCCTCCAAAGTTCTCCGCCAAGTTGTTTTTGGTCGACATCTCAAGGGTCCATAGCATAGCTGTTCTTATGATGGCATCAGGATCTCTTCTGAGGACGTGGCCAACCCAACTCTAGCGTCTGCCAGCTATGATATACCATGTTTTTTGGTATCTTCCCAAACAAGAAGTCTGGATTAACAATAGGGATGTCGCTCAGCGCAGACTTTTACTGTGTCTGGAGCTGGTGATAAGACAAAAGTCAATGTGGCAACACATGTCACAAGATGGATTTTGGGGCGACCTCTTTCCGATCTCTCTTTCACTACGGCAGTAATCCGTTACATTTTTGTACTGATTTTATTGCGATTTTTTCCCGAGTCGCACCTTTTTCTTTCTCTGTCCACTGTAGCAGATATTTTGTATTTTCCCTCTTACACCCCTCTCAGAAATATGTCATCATACCTGTTTGCTACCCGTCCCTTCCCTAAAGCGTTGAAAGGATCGGCAGAGATAATATTAACCACAGGCTTGTTGGTGATTCTCGCGTTCCCAACCTTGGCCGCTACCGATTAACACTAAAGCGCCAGCGTATTTGTCTAATTGCTGATAAGGCCAGGGTACACGACAGACATTATTTGTCTGGGTGACACATTTTGGACAGACAAGGATGACATAAGCGCTTCCTGTCCGACTTGCTATGACAAGATTACTTTAGATAGTAATACTTTGTTACATCTGAAACACAATGTCGTATGAGTTTACAGCTGTGTTGGTGAGTTCGCCTGCCAGGGCATCGGCTATTTTCATACCATTTCCTGAAGACTTGACCTCTACATTATGTTCAAAATTTTTCCATGTCAGGAATATTTTGAAATCGCCCCCCTCCCCCAACCGTTTGGTTTGAAACGATTGGCGCTTTCTTAGCTTCGTTACAAACATATGCGGGGCAAGACAGTGAATAAAACCTGACGCTTCAGTCAGTCAAATTCATTGTGATGATCGCTTGCCAAGACGACATAACCAGACATTGCCAGAGTTAAGCCTAGAATTCAAAATTCCATGTTATCAGACCGGACCTTTTATTGGAGTATTTATCAGGACTTACAAAACCAGCCCAGGACATCTCTAACATTTTAAATAAGGAAATCCGGATTATCTGAGGAAGCTGATCACATGAAGTCAGAGAGGGAATTAAAGTTAAAATTAACAACCCCAAGTACACATGTAAAAAGGCATCGGCTAGTGCCTTAACTTCACTCATATGAGCAAAAAGTCTGAGCCAGGATTGGTTTGCTGGTGGTACCAGTTGAAGGGAAATGTAGAAGTCTAATTGACTGGCCTCTATCAATGTTACTGGACAAAATCGTTGTGCGCTGGTCAGTATAATGTAAACAGTCTGCAATCTCACTGTGTCCGTTGAAGCGTGGCAGGGGCCCGTGACACAAAATAGCATAGGTACAGTTTGGCCACTGTAAAATGAAGTGTTGAATGATGACGAATGTCCAGAGTCAGAATTGGGTATAATTCAGCCCAGTGTAGGCTGATATGATTGTATACAGGCCCTGGTTGGCCGCAACAATGCTGGCATTCGTGTAGATGACTTGAGGTGTAGTGTGTAATGTATAGAGTGAGTAAATCTCAGGGTATGCGAATGCGTGTTGAAAGTTCGTTGACAGACAGACATAAAATGACATCACACTCTACAGCTATACATGTAGAAAATTCATAGAGTTCTGGGAACACCTCTGACGTTTGACAGAACTTTAATACGCCACAACGACAGGTACGCCGACATCATATATAATAGTCACAGAACAGTCCAGGACATGGTAATAAGCATGAACAGAGTTCATCAGCAAGTTATGCATGTATCTAGTAAAGCTGATCTCATATAATTCCACCTTCATCAGCCTCAGCAAAATATGTCCAATATGTGAGTTTAAACGAACTCCTCTCTGACATCAGTAAGTCAGATATGTAAAGGGGTCTATAGCAGGCCGCGCGAAAAAATGGCGGGCTTACAGTTCAATAATGGCCTCTGGGTGATTCTTCAACAAAACAAGGGGATTTCCACCTTGTATACATAGTATCGCCGGAATGCGGGATACAAATAATATATATCAGTACTTTGGGCATGCACCACCCTAGTGCATAATATAAGAATACATAGTGAGCTTCCTCTCAAGGATATTTAGGTGGATCGTTTTCCCGCCCAGGGAAAAGAAGTCATGAGCTGGCTATAACATAAGTCATGAAAGATTCTAGCAAATAAGGGAAACAGTTCAATTACCTTACTGTCCCTTCAGAATTAATATCACCACATTCACTCGCCTCCTAAGCGCTTAGAATATAATATATATGGAATAATATTCGACAACTGGGTCGACACACAGAGGACTTGTCAAAAACATCTCGACCCTCATAAACAAGAAGGGAACAGTGGTCTGAGCTTTAAGACGAGGGACCAACTTTGTAGACTCTCCCTGACACTCCTGGGAACGAGCTGCACTCTACAACTTTGACCAGCGACGAGCGTGAGCAGTGCAAAAGAACTAACCCAGCGGGAGCAGAAACAACCACTGGCAGCTAAGTGCAATATATAAGCTGCCAAAGTGAACTTTTTTCATAGAACCCACTTTCAATAAATGATGAAACTTTTCGTTTAAACTGTTCCATTATTTTCAAACTGTTAAAACTTAAGTGATTATTAAATTTAGTAATTTTTATTTTTACAAATTTAACTTCGATTTAATCATTTTAAATGTACTGCATGTTTGTCTCAGTCAATTTTCTAAACGCACTCTAAACAGAGCTATACCAGAATAATAAGAATTCCACTGAGTAAATCAGAGGTGGGGGCTCGAACGAGCTAAGACCAATCATTGCTTAATTCTTAACAAAAGTTGTAGGCAGATTCTAGAATTAACGTGCTCAGCCAATGCAGCATTGTTTTCGCTTATCTGAATATCTTGTGAAACACCATTGAGATAGAAGCGTCATTACCCTTCTATTTACAAATCTGCCAAGAGTAATCTTGTGCGAAGGTAGACACCTTGTTGGGAAGTCAGGTATTGGTAGTACCTCTGGTGAAGGAGCTGTCATGCCCTTTTTAGGGCAGCTCAGCCACCTTTGGTCCAAACCTGGCATCCAGCTCTCACCTGTGGCTCCTCGTAGCTGTCAGCATGCGACAGCGGCCACCCCCGGACAACGGCTTTGACAGGCCGGCTAAACTAGGTGAGGGTAGCCGAATGGTTATAAACCTTCGGTGAGTTAGGGTCTGCCTACCCATGCATGCGAAGACTGGATTCGATAGACTGCGCGGAAGAAACCACCTGTTGGTTCAACGGGCATGACGGCGATTACCAGCAACGCGCTGTGGAGCGTAAGGAGCACGGCGAGGCACGTAGAAAGCCCTGGTCATCCACTGCACCTGACTTCATCTCCAGTCGTCTTGACTTGTCTTGCCACTGGATTGAGATGGACCCAGGCGAGAGAGTGAGGTCGACGAATTGCGCAACTCTTCCTCACTTTAATCCAAATCACCGCGCAAGTCACTCTTTCATCCATTCATCCATTCATCCATCCACTCACAACAAGTCCTGTGGCGATGGGCGAGCGGCGAAGCGGCAGGCGTGGGTACGCTGGCAGTCGTAGTCGCAGACCTACACACAGGCGGCTCAGGCCATATGGTCGTCTTCCACTGATCGGAGCAGCAGTGGGATTCGGCAGCCCCCTGAGTGTCTGAGCAGCCCTCTTTAGGAAAGCACTGCTCACCTCCATGGCATGAGGAAGGGGCTAGAAAAGGTGCCCTAAACATTGCCTGCTTCACCATTACCTAACCAGCTTACCGCGGTTGGTGGGTACCCTACTTCGGCGGTCGACATATAAGAAAAAGAAAGGACAGATTTTTCCCCCTCATTCTAGGCGCATGGAATGTGCGCACTTTACTTGACAAAGACTTTAATGCAAACAGACCTGAGAGACGAACTGCCCTGATTGGGAGAGAACTGGCCAGGTACAACATTGACATAGCAGCACTGAGTGAAACTCGACTTGCAGGCGAGGGCCAACTTTGCGAAAAGGGTGCAGGTTATACATTCTTTTGGAGCGGAAGAGGAACTGAAGAAAGACTAGAAGCAGGGGTTGGATTTGCAATCAAAACAGCAATTGTCAGCAAGTTAGCGGGGCCCCCAAAGGGAATAAATGACCGACTCATGACGGTCAAGATCCCTCTGTTCTATGGAAGAAAACATGCCACCATCATTAGCGCGTATGCACCAACTATGACAAACCAGGATGATGTCAAGGATAAGTTTTACGAAGAACTACATGCAGTCATTGCATCAGTTCCTAAAGCAGATAAGCTCATCATTCTTGGTGACTTTAATGCAAGAGTAGGCTCAGATAACATCTCCTGGAATGGCACTATTGGTAGGTACGGCGTGGGTCGCTGTAACAGTAATGGACTTCGTCTCCTCCAGACTTGCGCAGAACATGACCTCCTTGTCACCAACACCATTTTTCGACTTCCTACCCGCAACAGGACCTCCTGGATGCACCCTCGCTCAAAGCATTGGCACCTAATTGACTATGTAATTGTTAGGAAGAAGGACAGGCAAGATGTCCGGGTGACCAAGTCCATGTGTGGTGCCGAATGCTGGACTGATCATCGCCTCATTGTATCTAAACTTAAAGTTCGTATCCAACCAGCCAGGCGCCCTCAGGGGAAGAAAACTCAAAAGAGGCTGGATGTCACCAAACTAAAGAAGACAACAATCAAACAGTCATTTACTGACACCTTAGAAGACCGTCTCAAATCTATCTCGCTAGACGGCCAAAGTGTGGAAACAAATTGGGCAGCCCTAAGTGAGCAGATCTACAACACTGCTACAGAGGTCCTGGGTCCTTCCATCAAGAAACAAAATGACTGGTTTGATGAGAACTCATATGATATAAAGCAGATGTTGGCTGAGAAACACCATCTCCATAAAGCATATTTAAATGATCCAAAATCTACATCCAAGAAAGACGCTTTCAACAACATGCGTAGAATCGTCCAACATAAACTACGCCAGATGCGGGATTCATGGCTGAGTAATAAAGCAGATGAGATCCAAGGCTTTGCTGACAGCCATGACTTGAAAAACTTTTACCTTGCACTCAAAGCGGTCTATGGTCCAACATCATCAGGATCATTTCCCCTCCTTAATGCAGATGGAAAAACACTAATTACAGACAAGGAAAAAATTCTCCAACGCTGGGCTGAACATTTTAATAATATCTTGAACCAGCCATCATCTATTAACGACGAAGCCATCATCCGCCTGCCCCAAATTCCTATAAATGAAGCATTAGATGATGTACCAACTCTGGAGGAAACTAAAAAAGCGATTCGTCAACTGTCTAGTGGAAAGGCCCCTGGCTCCGATTCAATTCCTGTTGAGGTTTATAAAGATGGCGGTGCAGTTCTGATAGAGAAACTTCATATGATCTTCCAGCAAATGTGGCAGAGTGAAACCATCCCACACGATCTCAAAGATGCCTCAATTATACATCTATATAAACGTAAAGGTAATCGCCAAGACTGTAACAATCATCGAGGCATCTCTCTTTTATCAATCGCTGGGAAGATATTCGCCAGAATCCTTTTGAATCGCCTTACGGCTCATCTTGACAAAGGTCTTTTACCTGAAAGTCAGTGTGGATTCCGGAAAGAACGTGGAACCACAGATATGGTGTTCGCTGCAAGACAGCTACAAGAAAAATGCCAAGAACAGTACTGTGACCTGTACACAGCTTTCATCGACTTGACAAAGGCGTTCGACACGGTCAGTAGAGAGGGTCTATGGAAGATCATGGCAAAATACGGCTGCCCAAAGAAATTTATCACAATAGTGCAGCAACTGCATGATGGAATGCAGGCTAGAGTTCAGGAAAACGGTGAGCTATCAGAGCCTTTCCCCGTCTCAAATGGAGTTAAACAAGGGTGCGTACTTGCACCGACTCTGTTCAGTATCATGTTTTCTGCTATGCTGACTGATGCTTTTAGAGACGGGGACACAGGAATCGACATTAGTTATCGTATTGATGGAAAATTGTTTAACCTTAGGAGGCTTCAAGCAAAAACCAAGGTCAAATCACACACCATCAGAGATCTTCTGTTTGCTGATGATTGTGCCCTCAATTCCTTCTCAGAGGCTGATCTGCAGCATAGTGTGGATAGATTCTCCGAAGCCTGCGCCAACTTTGGGCTTACCATCAACACGAAGAAAACAGAAATCATGTACCAACCAGCTCCTGGCACAGTTTATACTGAGCCAGTCATCAAGGTTAATGGTGAGAAACTGAATGTTGTGAACAGATTCACATACCTTGGTAGCACACTATCCCAGAACATTGTCATTGATGATGAGGTGAACACCAGGATCTCCAAAGCCAGCAGCACATTTGGCAGACTATACACCAACGTTTGGCATCGAAGTGGCATTAGTCTACAGACAAAGCTGAAGGTATACAGAGCTGCGGTGCTTCCTGTGCTGCTATATGCATGTGAAACATGGACTGTATACAGGCGCCACGTAAAGAAGCTAAACCACTTCCATACAGTCTGTCTCAGGAAGATAATGAACATCAAATGGCAAGACAAGATCCCGGATACCGCCGTTCTTGACAGAGCTGGTATCCCTAGTATTGATACTATTCTGATGCAGTCACAAATTCGCTGGACAGGTCATGTAGTCCGCATGCCAGACCATCGACTGCCAAAGATACTCTTTTATGGTGAGATGCAGAAGGGTAAACGCTCCCATGGTGGCCAAAAGAAGCGCTTCAAAGACACGTTAAAGACGTCATTGAAAACCTTTGACATAAACCCAGACACATGGGAAGCTGCTGCGCAAGACCGAACTGCTTGGCGCACATCTCTTCGTAAAGGTGCAGCAGCATGCGAATCATCCAGAAGAGCAGCAGCAGAACAGCGGAGACAAGCTAGAAAGGACCGTGAAATAAAACCTTCACATGAAGCAAACATTCCCTGCCCACACTGTCCAAGATCTTTCCAGGCCCGCATCGGGCTCTTCAGTCACCTTCGTACCCATAGACTAACCTAACATATTCTTAAATAATTGGATGAACAGAGTGGTCTTCATCACCCGTGATGGACGAACAACCATATACTCTTGAGTGTTGGCCACTGGAGGACCACTACTGCAGAGCTAAGGGGAGGCAATCCGTGACACGGTGGGACGTTTGTTTTCTGCCCTCTGAATAATCAAATCCTATTTGAGAGCAGCAATGAAGCCGGACCTATTAGAAGCGATCCTGTTTTTAGAACCAATTCACTTTAAATAAAAATGATCATATTTTAAAATGTTTTTTTAATTTTTGTTTTGTACTAGTGTATGAATGAATAGTCAGAAACAGAGCTTTGGAACAATGAAAGTTTTGAACTGCTCCACTCCGGCATTGATAGAAACTGATGCGTCTCTGCTTCGAGTTCCGAATCATTTTTTCCTTTCATCATCTCAGCCCGTAACCCGTCATGGGTCGTAGGGGTGCCATGGTGGAAGCATCAGCAGACAGGGTCCTCCACTGCTCTCTATCCTCAGCAATGCGTACAAGTGTGGAAAAACCGTGTCCTGCCCATTCTTTGATGTTATCAGCCCAGGATTTTCTCTGCCTTCCTCTTCTCCGTTTACCTTCGACTGTTCCCTGAAGGATCGTTTTCGAAAGGGAGTCATGACGAGTTACATGCCCAAACCAGGCAAGCTTTCGACGTTTCACTATTGACAAAAAGTGGTTCTTGGTGGCCTGCATAGGTGTTTATCTTCTCTCTAACATAGACATTTGTTTTGTGCTCTTTATAGCAAATGCGCAAAATTCTTCTATAACATTTATGCTCGAAAGCCTGAATCCTTCGCTCCGTATCTGCAGTGAGTGTCCAGCCCTCACACCCATACAAGAGAATAGATAATACAAGTGATTTGTATAATTTGATCTTCACAGGAAAACTGATGTTACTTTTCCATATCACATTCAACCTTGTCATGGCAGCTGAGGCCATCTCAAGTCTTGTCTTGATTTCTTTAATTGATCTTCCATCACTACATATAGTGGACCCGAGATATTTAAAGGTGTTAACTTCTTCTAACGTTTGCCCATTTAACGTAATGTTGGTCGGAACATGTTTCTTATGGCTATTCACCAATATCTTTTTTCCTTTACTTTTAAGTTAACACCCCCCAACATTGTAGTACTGGTACTGAAAAGGAAACGAAATACACCAGAATTTTCATACAATTTACATGTTATTTTAACTAAAATCGCCCGTGTGGTTTCCTCGGGTCTCTGAGGAGATAAAGAGAGAATAAACCCACTGTCCTTCTGGCACTGCCGTCAAAGTTTGACTGAAATGAGGATATTTATAATCATTTATCCATTCTTATATAACTAGTGTAAAAGCCCGCTATAAGACAGGAGTTAAATTCAGAAGCACCAATACCTAACTGCAATGTTACTTACTTATTCAAAAGTATTTTTTTTTAAAAATCAAAATATTTGTTTTACAGCTGATGTTAAAAGTCTGAACATGACAGAAGAGCATCTTGATTTTCTGTTGTTTTAACCTGGTACCACGTAGATCATGGATCTCCGCATCTTCCAGTAAAATTTTTACGAATAATGTAGTTTTACACTCTTTAATATTAATATATTTTTAAGTACTTTTTTAAATGAAAAAAATACACCGATATAAGGGAACAAATAATTTTGCACAAAGAATAAAGTGAGAGATGTTAGTGGCACCGTAATTTGCGCAGTCTTCTTTGGTAAGTGTTACTTTGTTCGGGAGAGTACATATAAGGGAAACAATACAATTAATGTCTAACTTTCAACCAAAGTTGCACCCCTTAACGTTACGCACTGGCAGAAAAAGCTGAGATTTTAAAAATATAGGATTACTTCTGTAAAACGTTATTGTAGCATTCAAATCATATTTCATACCTTGTCGCAGGTAATTTAATATTTGATTTAAAGCTGAAAACCGTCGCTCTACACAGGCTTAAGCTGTTTGCGACTCTATAAGCAGAAGCCTAGGGGGTCAGAGTGGTTAAGAGGTATGGCGCCCGCCTCTTATTATAAGGTACCGGGTTCGCTGACAGTACATAGAATATAACTGGTGGAAATATTTTAAGAACCAGTGGTTTCATACTCACCCGCCCCATCTTCTGGGTAGTGAGATCGGATGCCTAGCCTTCTCGGACAAGGGTGAAAAAAAGAAGAGGTCCTGTGTGCAAGTTACGCACATTCAAAAATCCCTCAGCAGTTGGAAATCGTAAAGAGTACGCCATACGGCTGCTGCCCTGGGAAAAATTTAAAAATTAGAAAACCTACCCACCACAAAAATATTTACAGAATGTGTGATTCGTGTATGCACATACTGGGATCCTCACCGATGCTAAAGAGTTTAAGCACTGTACACCTTGCACTTCGTGGATTTCATCTTTGCTTTTACCAGACGCTTAAATTTGGAATTTCAAACTGAAAAGTAAAGACATCTTCTTCTTCTTCTTGCGATCGCATCTTTGATGATAACACCGTCAGACGAGTTCTCATGATGAATTCGACTGTTGTTTGAAGTTCCTCTTTAACTCCATATAGCTTTGAGTTTAGTGTTGAGTCATTGGGCCAGTATATCTTTCTTAACTGGTCATACAGAGGACAGTCCTGTATAACATGCTCAGCAGTTTGTTCGTTTAATCCACAAGTGCACAGTGGTGAAGCAGACAATCGTAGCTTGTGCATGTGTTTATTCAGTTTGTTATGCCCTGTCCTGAGTCGAAAAATAGTTATCTGTCCCTGCCGGTCGAGAGTGTGATAGTCGTCTTTGGGTTGGTTCTGTTCTCTTCTGATAGTCTGGATAGCTCTCTTTTTCTCAAAGTATGTGACTTCATTATCTTCTTGTTCACATTCTCCTCCCTTTTTTGCAAGTTTATCTGCCTTTTCATTTCCGGGTACACCACAATGAGATGGTACCCACTGAAGTATGGTTCTCTTTTTGGCAGCTACCTTGTTTAGTTTATTTCTCAGATGCGGGAGTTTACCACCCTTGAGAGCTTGCAGGACAGACAGTGCATCTGTGAGGATGACTACCTGGTGGCAGTCAGAGTTGGTGTTATAAATCATATTGGCAGCTTGCTCTAGAGCTTGAACCTCAGCTGTATAGTTGGAACAGAATTTACCAGTGGGAATGTGCCTAGTCTCATAGTGGTTGTCAGGATATGAGATAAAGATACCGGCACCTCCATTCCTAACAGCATTAGTCGCTGATCCATCTGTATAGGCATGTATCCATGATTGATCGGGATAGCTTTCTTGGATCATACTCAATGTAGCAGTTCGTTTTTGCAGATCATTATACTCGCATCCACTTGTGAGACCACTGACTGATGTATTAATTTGGAGGGCACTGCTGGCCTGCTCCCATGGTACAGGGTATAGGGTGGGCTTCAGTGGTGTTGTCTTCATGGATAGGTCTTCTTGATGCTGTCTTATAAGTCTTTTTCCCCGATGCACAAAGCTGCTACGCTTTAGACGTCCCAATGCCAGATCATCTAGTCTTGCCTTCATTGGGTGCATTGGCATACTGTTGTACTTTTCCATCTGGATCATGGTTTTTGTGTCTCTTCTATGGGACAATGTCTGTAATCCAGCAACCTTCTGCATCTCTGTTATTGGTGTAGTTTTCATGGCTCCTGTAATGAGCCTGAGAGCTTGATTTTGCACCTTGTCCAAAGACTGCAGATGTGAGTTAGCAGCTGATGACCATGCTGCTGAGCTAAACTCTAAGTGTGGTCTTATTACTACATTATAAATCTTCTTTAGATTTCGTTCATTTGCTCCCCAGTTGGTACCTGTTAATTTTCTGAGTATGCCTAGTCGTCTTCGGGCCTTTCCTTCTGCATTTTCAATATGCTTATTCCATGTAAGCCTTTGGTCAAATGTCACCCCAAGATAGGTGGGGTAGCTTTCTTCCTTGATCACGGTTGTCCCTAGGTGTAAGTTAGCTGATTTGTCCTTGGGGGCGAGGGAGAACAGTGTTGTGGAGGTTTTGTCTGTGTTTATTGTGATAAGCCATTTCTCTGCCCATGACACTAGCATGTCTGCTGCCCGCTGCATTCTATAATTTGCTGTGGTGACATTTTCATCAGCGCACCAGAGTACTAGGTCATCTGCATATAAAGCAGCTTTCACTCCTGCAGGGAGATCTTTCACCGGGTCATTGATGTAAACAAGGAAGAGTGTTGGGGAAATTACTCCTCCTTGAGGTACCCCCTGATGGAGCAACACTTTTCTGCTCTGCAGACCGTCAAGAGTGACTCTAGTTCTCCTGTTATGCAAGTATGACTGGATCCATTTCATCATGTTGCCTTGGATTCCACTTCTCCTAAGTTTTGCAATGAGGCCATCTTTCCACACCTTGTCAAAGGCCTGCTTGAAGTCGACCCAGATCGTTAGGACCTTTTTCTTCTCCTGGAAGGCATCTTCTATTGCTTGAGACAAGTAAGTAACTTGGTCTTCTATACTGTAGCATTCTCTAAATCCAGCTTGTTCCGGTACCAGGATCTGCTCAGACTCTAAATAACATTTCAATCTGTGGATGACTATTCGCTCCATAGTCTTCCCAACACAGCTTGTGAGACTGATTGGCCGGTAACTTGCAGCCTCGGTCTTACATTTCCCTTTCTTTAGTATGGGTATTGTGATGGCTTCTCTCCATACTTGGGGTACCGTTCCTTTCAACAAGCTGTGGTTGAATATCTCAAGCAGTTTTGTCTTTGCTGCTGAGCTCAGATTTACTAGCATTTCGTTGCTGATTTTGTCTGGGCCGGGTGACTTTTGAAACTTAAGCTTGGAAATAGCCTTCTGTAGTTCTCCTAGTGTGATGGGTTCCCTCATTGGGGCAGGAGTATCTGTCTGTCCCATGGTTGCCAGTATTTCTTTTCTTATCTCTCTCTGATGGTCTATGTTAATGGGTAAGTTGCTTTCTGAACTGTATCTTCTAGCAAACAAGTCTGCAGCTTGTTTTCCTCTGAAAAGTTTGCCACCTTCATCCAAAGTGATAGTCTGCCTTAGTGAGGAACGCTCTTCATTTAGAGACTTGACTAATCTCCAAAGTTTCCTGCCGTCTTTCTCAAGGTTCAGCGATGCCATTTTAGTTCTCCAGCTTTTCCGTTTTTCTTCTAGCTTTGTTCTCTGAAACTCTGCTACAGCCTTTTTCCATTTGTTGTGAGTTTCAAGTGAAGGCTGAGACTCTGCATCCTTTCTAGCCCTGTCCATAGTTTCCTGACGTTCTTGGAGTGTGCTGGACCAGTATGGTATGTAGTTACGCCGGCATCCTTCGGGAATGGTTTCTTTTGCAGCTTGTAGTATGCATCTGTTGAAGTCTTTTACCACTTCATTAATGTCTCTGTTCTGTACCTTGAGGGTAGAAAGCAGCGTGTTCACCTGATGCCTGAATAAACCCCAGTTGGCTTTTTTGTAGTTCCATCTTGTAATGGCTGGGCCTGTACTGAGAGTTGCAGTCTGGACAGTAAGAAAGATTGGGCGATGGTCGCTTCCCCCTAGTTGGTCTCCTACTTCTCTACTAATAGATCCAGCTATATCTGGTGTGGAGAAGGCAAGATCTGGTGTTGAAGTTGTGTGCCATCCTCTGGAGTAGAAGGTAGGAGTATCTGTGGCATTATTGACTAGGATTAGGGAGTGATCATCTTGCCAAGTTTCAACCTCTTCACCTCTGTGATCCAGATGGTTATAGCCCCAGCTCTGGGAGTGGCTATTAAAGTCTCCAACTGCTATAAAGTTGGTGGCTGGTACCTGTATAGAGCTGAGACTCAGGGGTTTGTTGTTCGGACGGTAATAGTTCAGGAGTTCTATTTCCATCTTGTCTACCTTTATCTGCAACAGCTGATATTCTGCTCCATCCATGAAGGTTTTCCTTTCGTGTGCAGGAATGTTATTCCTTACAAGAGTAAGTACTCCTCCTTTTCGTCTATCTTTTCTGTCGGATATGAAGCATTGATATCCCCTTATTTTAAAGGTTTGATCTGCTTTCAAGTGAGTCTCTTGGATACAGCAAACACTGACTTGCTTCTCATACAAGATGTTTTCCAGCTCTGTCTTTTTGCTGTATCCAGCCTGCTTGCTGTTCACTCCCTCTGCATTCCAGTGCATCATGACAAGTGGCACTCTGGGTTTCTCTTTTTCTGTTTTGTTTTGGTCAGTAGTTCTCCTCCGCCGTCTGCTGACTCCACGAGACGGTCTAGAGGGTCCTCCAGTAGCTGAGGGTGGGCTGTGACGTACGTCTAGTTTGACTAGTGAATTTTCCCTGATATGATGGATGATTTAAAGGGACCTTTAGCTTTTCATAACATTAGAACCCCTGAACATTTGTTGTAACTTTTCGTTTGCCAGAACGCATTCCACCGGGACTCATGTAGGATACAGCGACGAGATCAAAGAGACAGACCGAGGGATCTTAGGGGAGACTATCGGCGCTATCAAAGACAGTAGTTTTCCCTGATACGAGACGCAGTTGCTTGCCGCTAATTTCGCGTCTCGGTGTCAATCGAAACCGAGCGAACGGGGGAAAGCGAAACGGGCAGCAGCGAACGGAGATACGAAGACCAGGGGGCGGCTTTTTCTCTTAATTTTGCGGTCAGATCCCCAAAAGTTCGTGAGATCAAATAAGTTGTCAAGTTTATCATGTCCCACTCAACTTACATTCCATTTTAGCTAAATAGACCATGAAGAACTAGACACGTTATCACTCGCTGGCCAGACCTTTACAGAAGCACTAGCTTTATTGAAATCTTGTTATAGATTTTCCCCTGGATTTTATATATATTTGCAGTGATTTCTAATTCTGTGCAAAGCGGTAATATATATTGTGTAAAGTGATCAGTGGTCTAGTCATTCTATTTCAAGGGATTTTGTGTTAATTTAAATCTATTTAATTAAACCATCTCAAGAGTTCCAGTTTTAAATATAATGATCTATCTACTATATTATTTCAAAAGATAATAGATGCTTAAATTAACTTTTAAAGTCGCGAAGGAATTTATAATTAATAAATTCAGTTAAGTCTTAGTTTTATAGATGTGTGTTTTTAACCACTAGAATTCGCGCAGTGTTTATTAAATACATAATTAAATACTCGAGTGTATTATAGGCTTAACGGGAAATTCATCGCGCTTTAGAAGGTTATTTGTTTTCGGTATATTACATGTCTTTTTTTTCTTTCATACAGAGTGATCGTAACCTGTGCGATCCCAGCATTAAGAAAGCAATAAAGAAATCAATCTAAGCAAAGCAAAGCATAAACAGTGTGTAGAGTTCCCCTGACGCAGAACTTGTTGAGACTGTGTAAATTTTTAATCTTTGAGGCGATTCTATGTTTGGAATTCCGCTATCTAACTTATAGCAAAGAAAGCACACCCAAAGACAAATTTAACGCACCATCAAACAACTTAAGTCGTAACGGGAAGAAGAACACTGGCCCGAGCTTTGTTAGTTTACTGACACAGAGAGATAATTCATAATTTCCTGAACAGTGATGTGACTAGTTTTCTCACTGGACTTAAACCATACCTCACGGATAAAGTGTACCAGCACGCGTAAGAATTTTATTATCCGCGGCATAGTCAAATAGACCACACCATCCTCACCCCGGTATCAGAGACCGTGCCCTCCCATAGAAACTGTTATTAAGAAAAGAGACACAACTACAGATTCATTTTCCAGCGATTACGGGATCCTTTTATGTGCTGACCGCCTACCCGATAATCTGGGGCTAGAACTTGAACAAACACTCATACATTTAGTTGAGGTGTAACTGCTGTTGTGTTATTCTATGGAGTGCAAGATTTTTTCACAATCGGTAAGTGAGAGCAAGATGAGTGAAGGCCTTTGCTAGCGCGTGTATGAATGACAGGAAATTAATTCTTTTGTGTGACCATTTTGTTAACTTGCTTACCTGGTAACATATATCTTTTCTGTATACCCTACATTGTTCCTTTAAGTGGGATAGTTGATAACACTGACAAACAACATTTTTCTTTCTTATATAAGAATAAGTGTTCTTAGGTCAATTTCTTGCGCTGATTTCAAATCTGAAATCCGTTTATCTCTATCACGTCGGGTTCTTAAGATATTTGTTAATAAATATATTTTTGGGAAACCGTTATTTGCTCCGTTTCATTTTTACTATATAACTTATTAAAAATTAATAAAAAGCAACATAATTCTACTTTTTATACTGCTAAAAGATGCATGACATATGTTACGCGATTTTTCAAATAGTTACTGTATTTTGAAATAATTCTGAGCAAAATATGGCTTCTAGAAGTTGTAGAAATTCGGCTGATCTGTTCTGTTACGTGTGCGGATATTTTACCGATCGTGTTGACCAGAAAAACTTTACACCCTTACTAAAGATAGCATATGAACTTTATTTCGATTCGAAAGTTGATGATGCAAATAAATCTTGGAAGCCAAATGCGGTTTGTTCGATACATTGGCAGGTTGGTTACGAAAATCGCCGAAGCATAAGTCGATGCCTTTTGGAGTGCCAGTAATATGGCGTGAACATACAAATCACACTACTGATTGTTACTTCTGCTTGACAAATATCCATGGTTTCACTTTTAAAACTAGAAAGTCTGTGGTTTATCCAAATATTGAATCGGTTTCGAAACCAGTGCCTCATGATCCAATCACGTGTCCGATCCAAGTACCACCAGAACAATATCCGTTGGACGTAAATGAACCATCAGAAAGTGGTAGTTTACCTGATTTAGAAACTAATTCTGACTCAGATTACATACCGGTGAATGATGGTGTTTACTTAATTAACCATTCAGAACTTTCAGATCTAATACGTGATCTCGCTCTTACCAAAGGAGAAGCGGAATTACTCGGTTCGCGACTCAAAGAATGGAATCTTTTAGCGCCCAATACTCCGATATCTAAATTTCGTCACAGACACAGAGAACTTGTTCAATACTTTGAGATGGATGATGACATTTGCTATTGCAAAGATGTAAACGGTCATGAGCACATAGTCAACGAATGGCGATTTTTCATCGATTCTTCCAAGACCGTGTTCTAAAAGCCGTGTTATTGCATAACAGAATTTTTTTTTTCATCAATTCTAGTCGCCTACTGTGTTCATATGAAAGAAACTTATGACAATATGGCTATACGTTTGGAAAAAAATAAAGTACAATGACTACCAATGGTGGATTTGTGGAGACCTAAAGGTCATTGCAATTCTCACGGGCATGCAGACTGGGTATACTAAATTTTGTTGCTTCCGATATGAATGGGACAGCCGCAACAGACAGGAACATTATGCAAGAAAGGTGTGGCCTATCCGGGATCGTATGCAGCTCGGGCATAAAAATGTAATACGCGAGCCATTAGTTAACAAAGACACCTTCATTTTACCACTGTTACATATAAAGTTGGGGCTCATGAAGATTTTTGTAAAAGCGTTAGATAAAACGAGCAAAGCTTTCACTTATCTTCGAGAAAAGTTTCCGCAAGTTAGCGATGCAAAGATAAAGGAAGGTATCTTTGTAGGACCTCAGATTAGGAAAGTTATTGCAGACAAACAATTCGAGAACTTGTTACATGGTAGTGAACTTCGCGCATGGATGGCATTCAAATCGATCGTCGATAACTTTCTGGAAAATCACAAATCTGTCGACTATGTTGCATATTGTTAAGCAGTGCATAGATGCATACATAATTATGGGCTGTAACATGTCCCTCAAAATCCTTTTGCTCGATTCGCATCTTAACTTTTCCCCTGACAACCTTGGCGAAGTCAACGATGAACATGGAGAATGATTCCATCAAGATATCGCCGTAATGGAGTCACGTTATCAAGGACGGTGGAGTGTGACCATGCTTGCCGATTATTGTTGGATGCTTCATTGCGATGTACCACATGCCATTCACCGACGAAAGTCGACTGCAAAGAAATTCAAGCCTACATAACTGTTATACTTCTTGTACGAATGATGTTGTAATACTGTATGTGTTGTTAAAAAACTTCAATTGCGTATTTCTAGAGATCCCGACCTGATAGAGAAAAACGGTTTGCAGATTTAAAAACAGCGCATTAAAATTGACCAGAAAAACATAGAAATGTTAGAGAAAGAAAAAAAAAGTTTTTTTTTGTTAGTCAGTGTAATTTGTTAACTCTGTTTAAAACCACCTCCTTTCCATTTGCTTAGTAAAGGGAAGAACAGCTGGGAAGAACAGGTTTTTTTTTCTATCACTTATACCTAACTTGGTAACACCTCTTTCAGAGTAATTAACTTTACTGTTAGGTTAACGTACCCGTGTTCCTGATATTATCTATCTCTGGACTGGGTTTGTCTTTGTCTAATGAGCGGGAAGGGCTTAGTCGATACCAATCTTCTTCACCCCCTCCCAAACTTGTTATTTGCATTTGTGTACTTATGATAATTTATGTAATATCTGATATTTTTAGTAATTGATGTTTAAAGTGAATAAAATCACCTAAACTCATTTAGTTCTGTGTGTTGGATATACCCAAAGCCCAACATTTCCCCTATTCGTTTAATATAGTTTGTATCAACGTCGTGTGTGTGTTTGAAAACACCGAATCGGTGAGCGCGCAGATGCGAGTCTGGAAAACTGGCAAATAATTGTTTGACCAGGAGAGTGAAAGAGAAGATTGAGAGACACGATTTGTCGTAAATAAGTCTGTCTTTACTCTCCTCCAGCACGCTGTGAAGTAACTATTAAATCTCTACATTTCTATCACTGAGCTTTCCATCATCATTTTCCACTCTAAACCGGACCACTATTTCTACGACTCTTTTCTCTCAAAATAAATTTACGACATGGGCTCTGTCGAGGCTCAGAGCCCGGCACTGCACCTGCCTGGTGGAGCTCCACAGGGCGAGCACCAGTACGAGATTTATTTGACGGTGTACTCTCCATAGAAAAAAAAAGCGAGTTGCGTGATACTGTGGTTTCCGGTGCGCCTTCTGGCCCAGTATCTACGACTTTAGCACCTGTTCAACGGGAGAGTGGGCTCATCCCTAATCTGTTTATGTTCCCAGTAGTAGACTATTCGCAAGCAGCCTGGGGGGTGTCACTGCTCTGCGCGGACCTTGTTTACCGAGGCGGCGTCCGAGCTCGTATGGTGAAAATATGGTTGCATTATCTTTAAAATAAACCTGTCTTTCCCGTGGCTGTTCTGCCATCCTGCAACTTTGAGTTAGGGAGTTCTGAGCTCCAGTCTCTTTCCCAAGCATTTTATCCTGGCCCGGCACGCATACAGAGGACCCCACTTCTGGTTCTAAGTTAGCAGTTGGGGATAGGTGGGGTGGCACACTGTGCATTCCCCGTCATCCAGGGGGGCTTTCCAACTATGCAGAGCTTGCACAATGCTGTGCTCTGGTTCTGGGCTCTCCCAAGGAATCCTCACGTCCTGCACAGAGCCACTTCCAGATACCTACCACCTGCCATCCCTCCACTGTAGAATCTCCTGCATGCGGCCATCCAGTCAAGAGCCAGTATTAAGTCTGGTGCACATGTGATCCCCCCAAGCCCAGTGTGAAATGCTGGGTTCTCAACATGCTGCAACACAGGGGGGATTGTGATGCTCAGCCATCTCTCTCAACTCTGCACCGATAAGTGACATCGGGGACTTAACTGTGCCTCAGTACTGGGAGGCTCCGTTTCCGGGTACACCACACACAGCCAGTTGAGGAACGGTCGTCGTGGGCGTGTCTTCAGTAGGGAAGTTGTGGAGTCTTCCTGTCCATGTTCTTGCACATCCTAACACTGCCCGCAAGACATCGGAGGTTTGGAGAGTGGCCTTCTCTGTGTAAAGACATAATTCAAATCTATTTGCACTAATCGGTTATAAGTCCTGGCAAAGGGGCGACCGACCCCAACCAGGCGCGTCCACGGGTGGCGGATAGTGGAACGACCTCCAGATATGGTGTGTCAGCTGCGAATTAAGTCAGTATTGCTGGACGAATAAGCAGTCGCGGACCAAACGGCGATGTCCTCCCAGCAGGACGGGGAGGGGTAACAGGTGGCACTGATACCCCCACTGAAATCCCCCATATGTCCTATGACGGGTGCATCAAGCGAGTAAGAGCCGCTATAAGCTCTAGCCACGGGGAAGGTAAACCTCGGTAAACAAACCAACCTGCTGCCTCACAGCTACCACCGGGAGATGGAAAGGCTATGGGAGACAACCCTGAACAACAAACACAACCCGCCTGCCGAAGACGGAGTGTGTTAGCTACGGCGCAGACACCGGGAAAAATTAGGACACACACTCTTTTGCAGTATGGAGTCATGCGACAATCTCGACTTACGTCATGGCGTCGCTCCTATCAGCTACAACTGGGGAGGAGCGGAGCCGGGCCCCTAGCCTCGAAAGGGCCCACCCAAGCAACCGGTGCCTTTGCCAACCAAATGGTCGGGGGAAGGCAAAGTAGAGCAACTGACCAACCAACCCACTGCCTTACAGTGGCTCAATGGAATGCAGAAGGAGTGAGGAACAAGAAACCGGAGTTACAAGAATTCCTCAGGGAAAATAACATTGATATAATCTGCATCCAAGAAACTCACCTTATAGATACCCAACGATTCTTCATACGTGGATACGAATCCTTCCGCCAAGACAGGGCAAAAAGAACTAAGGGAGGAATCCTCACGCTGCTTAAAACCTCAATCCCAGCAGTAGAGATACACAGATCTGGTGAGGACGAACTTGAATACATAACAGTCCAACTACTGCTGTCCAGTGGAGACTTAATGATCACAAACTGCTACAGCCCTCCAACCACAACTCTGGAGCTACACAAAGTGAAGCTTGCAGCATCAAGACACCTCATTATGGGCGACTTCAACAGCCACTCACCCAGCTGGGGCTATGAAGCAACAGATCTGAGAGGAGAAGAGGTGGAAGATTGGATGGTAGAGAATAAACTAATTCTAATAAACCAACC
Source organism: Oreohelix idahoensis (assembly GCA_024509875.1). Lineage (NCBI taxonomy): Eukaryota > Metazoa > Mollusca > Gastropoda > Stylommatophora > Oreohelicidae > Oreohelix > Oreohelix idahoensis. The sequence continues at coordinate 312,864 of JAMPIV010019148.1, forward strand.
AGAGGATAAGCCCACCTTCTATTCCAGAGTATGGAAAACAACGAGCACACCAGATCTTGCTATGGCTACAGATGACATACATCGACTCACCACTAGAACAGTAAATAACCAAATGGGGGGAAGTGACCACGTACCAGTCACATTACAGATATCTGAGGTAAGAAGTGCAGGACAAATTAATATGTCTCCTAGCTGGAATTTCAAAAAAGCAAACTGGGGATTTTTTAAAGAACAAGTCGATAACCTCTGTCAGAACATTACCCATTCAAATAATGTCAATAAAAACGTTTCCATCATCAGTGAGGCAATCATCCAAGCAGCAAAGAATTCAATTCCACGAAGTAAACGACGAGACTACAAACCATACTGGAGTGACAATCTGGGAAAACTCCATAGTGACTTAAATAAAGCACGGGAAACTATGGAGCAAAGTCCCACATTAGAGAACACCCAGAGACACAACAGCATAAAACAAGCTTTTAATGAACAAAAGAAAGCTGAAATCCAAAGGAGCTGGCACTAGAAGATCAGCAGTCTCAACATGGAAAAGGACTCGAGCAAGCTGTGGAATCTGACAAGAGTACTAAATGAAGAAACAACAACCAGCTACTGCAAGACTGTCATCAAGGAAAACGAAAAATACCACACAGGAAAGATGGCAGCAAACATCCTGGCAGATTTCTACAAGGAAGAAAGCACCACATCACTTTCACATGCACAGATCCAAGAAGTACATAAGGAAGTAAAAGAAAAACTGAAGCACCAAAACCCAGATACCTGCATGAAGTCATCCCTTACTTTGAGAGAACTAAATGCTGCCATAACAAAACTAAAGAACATGAAAGCTACAGGAAAAGATGGTATCACAAATGATCTGATAAAGATTGATAAGGTATGGAAAGAAGGACTCCTCCTTAAGATGCTCAACAACAAAATTGAAGGGAGAATGTTCAGCTGGATACGGGACTTTCTCCGATACCGCACAGCAAGAGTAAAACTTGATGGGAATCTGAGCCATCGTGTCACTCTTCAACAAGGTGTGCCACAAGGAGGAGTTATCTCCCCCACACTTTTTATCATTTATATAAATGATATTGCAGAGAAACTGTCCGGGAATATCTCCAGGGCTCTTCATGCTGACGATTTTGCTGCCTGGTGTGCTGCTGAACATTTTCTTACTGCAAAGTTCAGGATGCAAGCAACGCTAAATACCATCGGTAAATGGGCATTAGAGTGGGGAGTACAGATAAACCTCTCCAAGACAGTAGCAACCTGCTTCTCTCTGTCAAATCGCCAAGAAACGATCAAACTGCAACTAAATGGAAGTGAGCTTCCAATCGAGGAAAATCCAACATACCTGGGAGTCAAGTTGGATAAGAGACTCACCTGGAAGCCGCACATAAATGCAGTAGAACAGAGAGCAATAAGAAAGCTCTCTATTATGAAGAAACTGGCTGGCACAAGTTGGGGGGCAAATACCAACATACTAAAAAAGTCTATACAAGCACAGTCAAGCCTGTACTTGAATATGGCATGTCAGCCTGGGCCACGGCATCTAAAACAAACACAGAACGTCTAGGGAAAGTACAAAATTCAGGCCTTAGATTAATCACTGGAGGGATGAAGACTTCTCCAATCCAGACAATGGAGAGATACACCAACATCCGCTCTCTGAATGACAGACGTGAGGAAAAGGTATTCACTCACAGTGAGAAGCTTCTACGAATGCCAAGTCATCCAATGCATGCCAAACTCCATAGCTTGACAAAGAACAGGCTGAAAAGAACCAGCTTCATAAACATCTCCAAACATCTGCATCGATGCCATGAAGACCTCCTCCTAAAACAACCTACTGAGATTGAAATGTTAATTGACTATGAGGAGCCAGACGACTGCCATGGAAATATATCTATCTTCACAGAAGTCCCTGAAATAAAAAAGAAAGGCCACCAGACCCCTCAACAACTAAAAACCTTGGCTCAAGAAATGATTGAAGAAAAGTACACAGATGGATCCGCTGAGGGGGCAGTAAAGAACGGTGGTGGGGGCATTTTTACAAGATTCCTAAATGGAAAGATCATCCGAAAGGCCTTCCCAACTGGAAAGATCTCCTCCAATTTCAGGGCAGAAGCTATGGCACTACTGCAAGCCCTGAAAATCTTCACCAGACCCGAACAACAACCACCAGCTAAGATAGTAATCTTCACCGACTGCAGATCATTACTGGAATCAATACAAAACACCAGAAATGATAACATGATGAATGAGATCAGATCTGAGCTTAACATCATCCAAAGGTCATCAACCATTGCCCTTCAGTGGTTACCCTCCCATTGTGGAATTGCTGGTAATGAGAAAGCAGATGCTCTATCAAGAAGTGGCAGTAAAATGGAACAATACAGCCATCCATTGCCGTATCGGGAAGCAAAAACCATAATCCACAACAAGTACAAAAATCAGTGGAAGGAGGAAGGGGATATGTACAGCAGAGATGACCCAATACACCATCTAAACAGATACCAACAGACCACAATGTTCCGCCTGAGAACCGGCCACTGCAGATTACTAGGACATCTCTATCGCCTCAAGATATCCCACACAAATGAATGCCCATGCGGAACAGGAATCCAGACCCCAGAACACATTCTCCAGAACTGTCCAACCCACGATGAACCGCGATGTGCGACCTGGCCAAGGGGTGCTGAGCTCCAGCAGAAGCTATGGGGCTGCCGCGCCGACCTGGTAAAGACTTTGGACTTCGTTCTGGCGACAGGCCTGCAGATTTAGCATGACTACAAACTGAACGCAGAAGAAGAAGAAGGTTATAAGTCATATGGGCAAATTTGATGTTGATGGCATAGCTAAATTTGCATGTAGTGCTACTGCAGCCAAATTGTTGTTGTTAAAATTACTAATTATTTAAATATAATGTACTAGCTTGTAATATGCTGGTAATAATATTTTAGACTTACCACTTCAGCCTGATTACCGTAATTACTTCTTTTTTTGGAAATAAATAACATATGTAAATTTGAAACTTACTACTTACTTACTTACTTAGTCGTTCCTCTCTACCGTGAGGTGTAGATGTTTGGCAGTGAGAGCGCCATACTATCCTATCAACTGTCTTCCTCCTGATCTGGTTCCATTCTAGTTCTTGGTCCTTCGTAGATTGTCTAATGTTGTCCTCCCAGAGGACTCTGGGTCGTCCTGGAGGTCTGGATCCCTGTCTGTAACAGAATGGGGCGGCCCCAATCGATCTTTGTTTCACTCCGGCAGTATCGGAACATTTGTGGTACTGATTTTATTGTTGATTTTATTGTGTGCTTTAATTTGTCGCAATTCCTTTCTTTCTTTTTCTGCTATGTGTAGCAGATATTATGTATTTTCCTTCTTACACCCTTCTCAGAGATAAGTAGACATGCCTGGTTGTTATTCATTTCTCCCTGCGTTGCAAGGAGTGGCAGCGGCCTAACAATGGTCGCAGCGATATCAGTATACAGATTAACACGTAAATCGCCTCAGCGCAGTGCTTAATCACTGATAAGACGCGGATACGCGCATCACCAAAGCTTAGAATACGGGGAGACAACTGATGGACAGACACAGATAAGAGGTTACTTTCTGATAAAAGTAATGATTGTTACATTGGGAACACGTTGTTATATGAGTTTAACGACATGTTCGTAAGTTTGTACCCAAGGGCAAGGGGATGTGTACAGCCCATTTTCAGAAAAGTAATATTTGAAATTGTGCATTAGCTGAGTCATGCAACATATTCAAATCAGATTGGCTGATCCTTTGAGGCGCGCATAACAAAAGCGTGGGAAGGCAGTGAATATAATCTGACCATTTTCTCAAGCTATTTCACTTGAGAAATCACTCGCCAAGATACCAGACCTTGCTACAGTGAAGAATTAGAATTCAGAATTCCTTCTTAACATACCGGACACCTTCTATTGGAGAATTTTGGACGCACTTTCATAGCCCAGGAAATCTCTTTCATATTAAATAAGGAAACCGGGACTGAGGAAACTGAAGGACCACACATGAAGTCAGAGACGGAACGTATTAAATTAACGACACTCCAGACGCGTATAGAGGCCGATTCAAGTCTCTTTTATTCATCTGAGCAAAACGGCTGTGAGCCTGGGTTGGCGTAAGTTGTGATTTATCTTTCATATTTTATTACTAACATGTGAACTAACATATATATAGGGAGGGAGGGAGGGAGGGAGGGAGGGAGGGAGGGAGGGAGGTAGGTAGGTAGGTAGGTAGGTATGTATGTATGTATGTATGTATGTATCAGGGGTTTGACCGACACTATAGAGTAAGGTTTATTAAATTTATTTTCGCTAAATATCACAATATCAAGAAATACATTTTAGTTACATCAGAGAAATGAAAATATAAATCTTATAGGCCTTCCCTCTTGCACAGGAAAATTTAGAAAGATCCCACCCGAGGTAATATACCCAAAAAGATCAAATAATTAACAATGGGAGTAGGGGGCAGTCAGGACGGGTAAGTAATAAGTCCTTGATTTAACTATTCCGTGGGCATTCAGATTAGTGAGAGATAAATAAAAAGAAGATGTTATATTAGTAGTAACTTAAGAAATAAGTTCTTTCGTTCTGTTTCACTCTCTACACACATACAGTGAGCTCACTTCAGTTATGCTTACCCCTCTGCCGACGCTGCATACATTCCATGGAAATTATCCAACACATTGTATTTAAGACTATTATGAGTCCTATTATTTGTCCAGATCAGCCCCAGACTCTCCGTTTAGGCAACTGCTATTTTGTCCGGAGGGTCACTGACTTGGTGCGTTGATTATTTTTTTTCCTGGGTATTCCTCTTCGTACTGCAGGTATTGGTTTGGGATAAGTTTTTCTAGGTGGTGGCACTGTCCTGGAAATTTATAAGTTAATATAGTTTTTCCCGGAGTGGTCTAGCCTCCAGGGGCTGTGACTCTCTCTGTCGCAGTGAATGTGTAAAAAAAAACAACAGAATGTTACTCCCAGGCTTTCTCGGAAGGAAATAGCCGAGTATGACCCGTGAGTTCTCTCTGTAGAATTTGGTGGTAGGAAAACTTTACTGTTGTATGGTTTTTAAAGAAAATTAGTGCTGTAATTTCTGCCACATCAGGCCAGTAATATTTATATGGATAAGATGGAAAAATCTTCTGGCATAGTCCCATTCCAGTTGAACATTAAACATTTTTTACATTGAAGTGTTCTGGTTATTTAACCATTCTCATGGATGGAGAAGGTGGACCGCGAAGGGTCTCCAACAAAGATTTTCACCGACGATGTTTGTATGTTTAGGAACATATAATTGGAATGCCATAAGACATCTGGCCATACATCTCTATAAGAACCGCTGAATCGCAAAGGTATGATCTACCGCAGCACAAAGACTGAAGTAATCTCCACGTATAAAAGAAATCCAAAATTCTTGTTTGGCTCTCATATAAGAGCTAGGTACTTTCTTCAAATCTCTTGCGCTATTGATAACTGAATTTTTAAGAGATGCCTATATATATTAAATGAATAGAAATCGTTAGCTACATGCGAGATTTTTCATCTCTGCCTGATTCTCAGGAACTTTTGCGGTCGAACCGTGAATCATAGCTATTTTTCACAACTTCGCCACCAGGCTCCACCGTTCCTGCAGAGATTTCTTCTCCGCGTATACGGTTCTCGTTCTGGTGTTAATCAGAGGTGTTACAGAACTCGCTCTCTCTTAGTGACTACAAAAAACGTCGATAACTGACCACCGGTGCCGCCTCTTTGAAGGAATGACAGTAAGAGATCCAGAGATTGCTAATTATAATGGCTCGTGAGAGAAGACCGTAGGCGTAGCTAAATTAAAATTAAGACAGAGGGCGAATGACATGGCTTACAGCGCGCTCACTTGGACATGCTAATTAGGGAAGCACGTGGAACTCAATTTGGTGATTTTGATTTCAACAAAATGAGGAGTACCGGTGAGATTAAAGTGTAGTTTCAATTTTCATCTGTCACAGTGTGTAAGGTGAATGTGAGGTGTATGTAAGGTTATGTGAGGTACACGTGAGGTGTATGTGAGGTGTATGCAAGGTGTATGTTAGGTGTATCTGATGTGTACATTAGGTGTATCTGAGGTGTATGTAAGGTTAAGTGAGGTTATGTGAGGTGTGTGAGGTGTAAGTGAGGTGTATGTGAGATGAATGTGAAGTGTATGTGAGGTGAATGCAAGATGTATGTGAGGTGTGTGCGAGGTGTATATAAGGTTATGTGAGGTGTATGTGAGGTGTATATAAGGTTATGTGAGGTGTGAGGTGTATGCAAGATGTATGTGAGGTGTTTGCAAGGTGTATATAAGGTTATGTGAGGTGTATATAAGGTGTATGTGAGGTGTATATAAGGTGTATGTGAGGTGTATGCAAGGTGCATATAAGATGCATGCAAGGTGCATGTGAGGCGTAAAGTGTATGTAATGTGTGTGTAAGGTGTATGTTAGGTGTATGTGAGGTGCATGTGAAGTGTATGTGAGGTGTATAGGAACTATATATGTGAGATGCATGTGAGGTACATGAACTGTATGTGGTACATATGTGATGTGGGATATATGTGCCGTGCATGTGAGGTGTATCTGAAGTACATGTGAGGTGTTATGCATGGTGAATGTGAAGTATATAGGAGGCATATGTAGTCTTTTGAACACACTGAAAGCAATTATTTGTATTTCCTTATGCTCATCCGATTACACAAAAAACTGTCAATCCAAGGTGTCACTCTAATAACTCATCATCATCATCAATCATCATCACCAATCATCATCAATCATCATCATTCTCCTTTAACTCTCCCTAAGGAGCACAGGATCATTCACAGCAGCAGGTCCTCCATAGTGTGATGAATTCTTTAACACTTCACTCCCCATCAGCAGTATCTGCTACGGGACTACCTTTACCCTTTTTTACCCTTACAGCAATTGGGGATGGGATTTTGGGCTTTCTTGCAAACAAGAGGACTTTCCCAACTTAGCGGGCACACCTGGTGGAGTTTACACCAGACCAAACTAATTGGTGGATGATGCAATGCCACAGGATGGTTTGTCCTCTATCCTAAGGGGCACTGCCTTGCTACTCAAGCTGGGAGAGAAGCTTTGTTTCAGAAACCAGATTTGTTTAGTTTTTCAGATGTCGCTCAAATCTCTTTCGAAAATTAGCCTAAACAACCCAAAGTCGCCCTAAATTTGTCAACCAAAATAGTCAGAAATCACCCAAACTGTGAACAAATGAACTTTATTTTCAAAGGGTTAAGAATTGGGCGTGCAGGCCTGTCTAACATTCTGTCCCTCCACTCTCACTTATCTTGCATACTATATCCTTTCATTCTCATGTTACTGCAAGCATTAATTTAAAGGCTTGCGACATTATAAAGGTAATATAAGAGTATACATTTATGGATTCCAATCATAATCAAAATTAAATATGTTCGGACACTCACTTTATGTATTTGGGAGTATAAATGTATTATATTTTATTGCTGTTCATCATTATGTGATAGAATGGACTAGCTTTGTAGAATGCAGATCGAAAAGTAGCCCAAAAAAACTTCTGATTTTCAGAATATTTTGGTTTTCAGATGATCAGATAAAAGGTTATAGACCTGTAATAACTCACATTTATATGCATGGAGGCTTATATGATCACCAGCTATGCACTTTATACATACGTAGAAGTGAACCACGTCTGTGAGGCTAATTACATCCTCACTGACTCTTGAAATCATTCACACACTTCCATGGATAACTGAGCCACCAGTGTAATTCTTTGGCTTTGACTTAGTTGACTGCATATAGAAGGATCTCACTATGGACCCAGTGACAGGCAGGGGGAGCTGAGAAGTGGCTCTGCTCAGGACGTGACAATTCATTGGGAGAGCCTAGAACCAGAGTACAGTATTTTAGATCTGCATTGGTGGAGAGCCCCTTGGATGGTGGGAAATGCACAGTATGCCATGCACTTCTTACACCTAGCTTGGGACCAGCTGTGACGATCCTTTAAATGCAAGCCAAGCTGGAGAAACTGGAGCTCATGACTTCAAATCAGCAAGTTTCAGAATGGCAGAAAAGCCACTAGAAAAGCTTAGATCTACAGTGTAGATAATATCAAGGCGTCTTCAACTTGGTATTGGCTGCCAAAGAGCAAGAAGCTCAGCAGCCCTTGTTAAACAACAACAACAAAACAACTCACATTTAGGAAAGATATTTATTTAGTCATCAGGTGTCAAAAAAGTTGTAGTCCCTTAGCTTTATTTTGACAAAACAAAACGATATAGAGACAACTTCTGAAATGACTAAAACAACTATAAAAGCCATATTCAAGTCCAAATGGGACAGAGAACACCCAGGTCACATAAAAGATGATGCCTATCACCAGCTATCTAGACGAGACCAGGTCATCATTTTCCGCTTACGTACTGGTCACAATAGGTTGAGGTACCATCTATATCACAAGTACAGGATTGGTCTAACAGATCTCTGCTCCTGTGGCACCAGCCCCATGACAGCTGAACATCTGCTCCAGTCCTGCCCAACTTACAGCAGTGAACGGAATGGCATATGGCATGAACCCACTTTTCACCACAAAAAAACTGTTTGGAGATGTCAGGAACTTTAAGCTGACTACTGCCTTTATTAGAGTCATTTATGTAGAAGTGTGAGGGTGAACAAAGATGATTTTGACATTCTGTCTTTATCGTATTAGCCTTTTTTCTGTTTTTTTTGTTCACCAAACAGTTAGCAATTGTAAATACTACAGAACTGTCTCTGTGTGTCCATGAATATTAATCATGTCTTTCTGTGAAAGTTTATAGTCATATTCGCAATCATTCATTGTTAAATAAAAACTTTCACATTTATCACAGATATATTATTCAATCATCAGGTGTCAGAATAGAAATAATTCCTTAGCTTTATTTTCACATTGCATTTTATCACATAATATAAATAATTAAAGAAACCCGAGTCATGTGAGCAGTAAATAAATAAAAAATGATGGTGAATAACAGGCACTCATAACACAAGAAGATGGAGGACACTAGACAACAGGAAAAGTAACATAAGTGATGAGGTTGCCAAGGATCGAACCAGGTACCATCTGACAGCGCCGCTTCCTCACTGTGACAGTGAATCTTGAAAGGAGAAATAGCCAATTTAGCACCCTAGAAAAAAGTGCCTCATTGATCCATGGTAATGTCTCAAGTTCCTTTATGCAACTATGGAATATAGAACCCTTGAACGATCCTGACATCTATAGATTCAATAACTAATACAGGTCCGTAACCCAGAATCCAAAATTCTCGAGGATGGCTGTGTTTCAGAAATCAGGTTTTTTCGGCTTTCAGATATCGCTCAAAATTGTCCAAAGGGAACCAAAAATGAATAAAAAAAGTAGCCTCATTTGGCTTGAAAATTGCCCAAAAGTCAGTCAAAAAAAACTTTCAATTTTCTGAAAATTTCGGTTTTCGGGTGTTCAGATTCAGGGTTAGGGACATGTATAACTTTCCTATTAGCAAGTATTACACAAATAAAGGCCAAATTACTTGTATCTAGTAATGCATAAAGAAAGAAGAACAACACACAATAGCATCAGTTGGTTTAAGTCATGGATGAGTAGTATACTGTACTCAAAAATAGATGATGAAAATCCAAGACCTGTAAGTAGTAAATAAATAAACAAATAGAAGTAGTCCTCAACGTACAACGGGGTTTCATTCTGTTGACTCCGTCGTAAGTCGAATTAGTCATAAATTGGAAATCACTATATGCTACATGAACTGTAAGGATATCCTAACAAGTAACAAGTCTGAATGCTAAAATATATATGTCTATTTTATTATTTAAACAAATTGTATTCTTTGTTTATAGTGAAGTAATACAATGTATAAATTATAACAAAATTAATGTACTGTACAGTCTTGTAATGTAATAAGTGCTGAAACATAAGTGTACAGTGCTACTTTTGAAAGCAGGGTTGTGGAGTCAGAGTCTTGGAGTTAACCGTTTTTCAACGGAGCCGGTATAAAATGTCCCAACTCCGACTTTACGAGACTTAAGCCAAGGCAGATCCATGTTTGATTCATGTAGAGAGGGGGGGAGAGATGCTTAAAGAACTGAAATAGCATTTCACTGTAGTTGTTTATTATTAACTTAGTACCAAGCAATGGAAGTAAAAAGTACCTAGTAAAGTTTTTAAAATAGTGAGTTTAAAAAAATATGTATAAATTAGAAGGGGCAAGAGTTTTTCCAATCCCGCTCTATCATTACATCAAGTTGTGCCACACTTCCCTGCTACCCTGAGATCATTCAAAAACTGACTGTCATAGTGTTACCACCCACTGAAGTCAATATGGAACTTTGTTTTCTTCTCTCAGAATAATCTAATCCGATTTGAGATCAGCAATGAAACCAGACGTAAAAGCGATCCTTTTCTTTTTAAGAACCAATTCATTTGAAATAAAAATGATCATATTTTAAAATAATTTTTTAGTTTCTGTTTTGTATTATTGTATGAATGAAGGAATAGTTGAAAATGTAATCTATGAAGGTCACATATTCATTTATTCATACATATATCATACTTAAAAATATAACTCCATATAAGTGCATAATTTTATGCCATATGACTTGTAAAATATTATTGTAGTCCGGAGTTAGAGTGGGACTTCTAAAATTTCAGAAGTCAGAAAATTTTTTGGGTCAACTCCACAATCCTGGTCAAAAGTATGAGTGGTTGTAAGCCCTTTACATTGTTATAAGGACAATCTGTATAGGTAAATAGTATGCAGTCATAAGACAGAAAGAAGCAGCATGCTAGACACTAGAAAAGTATTAGAAGTGATAGGTGTCCTTTCATGATTCACCCTTACATCAAGGCAATGGCACAGTTTGGATGGTCCCTGTGTCGATTCCCCAGTGAGTCTATCATCTCTGTTACTTAGTGTCTACCTTCTTTCTGTCTTACGAGTGCCTGTTATTTACTTATACATGTTTATTTAATTAGGCCCTATCACATATTCCCTTGTTTCTCAGTTTTTGTTGTTGTTCACCATACAGGCAGTTCTACTATAATTTGTTCTACAGTTGGGTTTCTTAACCCTTTTGGAGAGTCCATGTATGGATTCTAGGGGGACCATGTATATAACCTAAAATTTTTAATGTACAGTTTTTTATTATGCTTTTGTGTACATACTTTTTTCTAAGAAGGGGTCTACAGGCTTCATTGAGCAATCGAAAGGGCCCATGGCATAAAAATGGTTAAGAAACCCTGTTATTCTTGAACAGAATTGACATCACTGCACTCCGGACAAACCCACAGGTGCTCAGTCTCCCTCAGCATATGTAAAAAAGAGAATGAATGCTAACTATTCCTGTTGCGCGCTGGTTATATACACGATGCATCTTCTCATACGTCCATCCCTGCTAGCCTTATGTTTGATACCTAATTCCAGTAATCTTAGCCTTGTTGATTCATCTATTGCAGTGTTGTTCACTAACAGGCGATCAATAATTGTCCTCAGTATCTCTCCCTTATCCATAACCAATGACACCACTATGGCTTCTACTATTGATGCTTCCATTCTGAAGATATTCCCTGTTCTACAGCGTTGTCTCTGTGTGTCCATGAATGTCTGTAGTACTACTACTACTGAAACTCTTCTGCCTGTGAACTTCTACAGCACAAGTAACACGGTTCTCAGCTGGAATGTCCACAAGAGGACTGCTCCCACGGAATCTCTCAAGACCATTGACAACTGCAGGACTGTTACTGATGATTGACGGAGAGACTCTACTGACATCAGGAGAAGCCCTGTTCTTCACAGGCTCTGTGACTGGGAATGGACGCATGGGCAGAGTCTCAACAGGAGTGAAACATCTCATAATAAGATCAGAGGTGGTATCCCCGATGGTGACAACCTGTAGGTTACCTGACACCCATGAAATATTCTGCTTGTCCCTAGGGGATGCCGGAAATGATGGAGGACTAACAACAGATAGCTTTCTGACTCTCCCACTCCCTTCTTCTTGATCTGAACTGTTCAGCTCAACCAAAGTCAGATTTGGGGGAACTAATTTTTTTGATTTTGGTTTGGGCACATTTACAGTCTTACTGTCATGTGAGCTCTCCATGATGACTTTATTTCCTATACTATCAGGCTTTTTTTGCTTTTGTACATCACTGCCCAGAGAGTCTTTATCCTTGAGAACTCTGTCACCATTTATATGTGTGTTTTCACTTTCAGTCTGTCTTGCTTCATGATCTCTTTTATTTGCTTGATGTATCCTGTCAGTTTTCTGCTGGCTACTGCTTCTCTCACCGATGTTTTCATTGGTCTTGCAGAAATTACTCTCAGCACTGATGAACAATATCTCTCCATTTTCCTTACCATCATAAACTCCACATGTGTCATTTTCCTGCATGCCAGGTAATTCTGAAAAGAATAACAAGACAGATGACATCCAGAGTTTTATGTTGTCAGACCAAAGTATGTATTAAAAATTATGAAAAATAAACTAGATGGCTAGAAATTTATGATGCCTTCACACAAAATGACCCATACATTAATTGTCTGAGATGCTTGACAATGTTATCACAAAAAAGTACAGAAAAAAAACACTTTTAGGGTTAATTAGGTTTTTTAAGAAATGGGAGGAGAGCATCGATGATCTTCATTTGCTTCAGCTTATCCACCATCTTGATTTACCCTGTTTAACATTTTGAAACTTTACCCTTGGATATTCTCCTGGGGAACAATTCTAGAAGAATTTGATTGAATACTTTTGCTCTAATTTTTCACCAGCTTATTCTTTCAGCCTCCATTTTACCTTGGATAACTAATAATTTTTCAATGAATGCTTTTATACTTGTATCACTAGAGTAAAGTACATCCATTTACCTTCAGTTTCATATACAACAACAAAGTTATTTATGCATATGAACATTTAAAAAAATTATTTCCAAACAACAACAATAAAAACACACTCGGGTGGCCATTTTTGTTTGGGTCAAACCCACTTTTTTGCTTGGGACTGAAAGAGTTAATTGTCAGTTATACTTAGAGCATTTTGTGAAATTTTACTTTCAATTTTGTCATATATTCAAATGCATATTGGGAGCCACGATAGCGCATTGGTTAGTGCACTGGCTTCCTAGCTCGGTGGTCCATGGTTCGATCCCCAGCTGAGGTGGGATTTTTTTAGACCGCAAATGGCTCCGGGGGTCAATCCAGCTTCATGAATTGGATACCATAGCAACTCTTGGAAGGTTAAGGTGGTCAGCGTGATCCTTTACCTTTTTTTTCAAATGCATAAGTCATTTACCATTGATTGCTGTTGCTGATGACAATTTACATTCACATTTTTGTTCTTGTTGTTTACTTCTTGTATTACTTTCTTTTTCATTACCTTATGATTAGTTAATAGTGGTTTTTGATATGTTTAATGCATTGTTTCTTTTGGTTAATGGTGTGCCTTTTTTTGTCTGAAGGTTTTGACAATTTATTTCCTTTATCTTGTTTTTCTTAAACGGTAATACTATTATTGTTACTAATATTACCATTGTTATTATGTGTTCGTGGAGAGGGACTTGGTATTCCTCAGCCAGTGTACACGTGGCAGGGTGCCACTAGTATTGGAGAATTTCAGGCACCCTGAATCCTGCGTATCAAGAGTACTTTTAGGGACCAACTTTTACTTTTTACTGTACTTACTGAAATTTAGATGAAATTTGATAAGTTAACACTGGATTTGTCAACGCGTCAAAACATGGTGGATTAAAATGTACCACTATGTTTAAAACAATGACCATGTTAATTAGTTACTTAGCTGCATGGATGACCTAGGTGTCTGATGTATGCTTTGGCTGAATACACACATCAGCATTCACTATCTGACATCCACTCCTTTCATTATTCAGTAAATTACTTCCCTTACTTTAATGAAGTTATTTCCAATTTGTTTAATGTTATATATAGTTGCTACATAAAATCAGCTCTGTCAATGTATGAAGGATTAAAAGACACCTCAAAAGGGAGCTGAATACAAAGTTTCAGCTTTCCATGATGAGTGGAACATAGAGATTTTGAGTATCAAACATTTGAAACACCACAAATGTATAAACTGCATGCTGAGTTACATAAAAGTGATAAAAAAAATGGAGCTCTTATTGATGAACAATTATTAAAATGATTATCTGGCATGTCGTAAAAGGTGACTAATGCGAGGATGTGCATGAGGCTGGGAATCTCATCATGGAAAAATAATTGCTACATAAATCACTTCTGCAAGAGCATATGAATGCTTTAGGACAGGCTTCCTGCAAGATGCAAGAGGTCCTGCTGCAGAAGTGGCTCCATTGTCTGCAGTGAGTGAAAAGGAAAAATGATGATGAAATGATTTGGTGAAAATCTTTGTGTGAAGGAACGCAGATATGGCTTGGATTGCCAAGTCCGTCAAATAAAGATTTAACAATTAATTAAAACAAATTTTGCATTTTATTGCTCACTGTCCATGACTTAATTCCATTAAATACAACTGGGTTGATATTGCTGATCATGGTGTCAGGGTCTCGTCTGAGGATGACATCATGGCTAGAACTGACGTGCTATGGGCTCCAGAAGGAAGGCAAAAGCGAGGCTGGCCAAGAGCTACATGAGGCAGAGAGGCAAAGCATGAATCAGAGCTTGGGCACCACATAAAGGATGGCTGCTGATCGAACAATGTGGAGACAGTTTGTTGCTGCCCTACAAGATGCCATGAGGCATGATGATCACTGATTGCTTTGTCAGTCAGTGGCCAAGGACCAAAGAAGAATTAATCTGCTATGACTTGTCAGAAACATGAACACTTTCAAATAATTGAAGAAACTGTTATTAGGCCACAAAGGAAGGTTGGGCATTGAGCCTGCTACTTCATCCTGCAGAAACTTTAAGCCACAAACACTTCATGGAGAAGAGAGCTGGAGACAGAAATTAAACAGATGAAAAAAACATTAAATGACTAAGCAGATGGCACAGAACAAGAGGACTTGGAATAAATTTGTTGCAGGCCTATGCTCCTTGGGGAGCTAAAGTCATTAATTAGTGAATGAATGGTTTTTGAAAGATCTTTCTTGTGACATTAATATTTCACGGTGACAAAAATGTGACATATGCCGATTCTGTCATGTCATTTCTTGTCACATTTGTTCTCCGATTCTCTTAATTACATGACAACAACATGTCAAATATTATTATTTCCTCCTCCTTCTATTCCTCCTCAATCATCATTTTTCTTTCCTCCCATTAAGGAGCATAGAGCCAGCACTTCAGCTAGTCCTCTCCTCCTGTCATGAAGCCCGGACGAAGCATTCACATGCTTTTGCAGCGTTAGTTTCTGTAGGAATTTGTTTTACGTGATGAAGCCACCAGCTTCAGGCACAACCTTATATTAGTAACCTCATACAACACAACTGAGGTAGCAGCAGTTCTATTCTTTCTTTGTTTCATCAGAGACTCCCCACCCTCGTCAACTACATCATCATCATCATCATTCCTTTTCGTTCCCCGTGGAACATGTAATATAATACATTAATAATACGAACCACACATTGTAATATATGCGAATCTACACATGTACGATATGCTGTAAATAAACATGGCTACAAACTGAACATGCTTTTACTGAGTGCCTTCTGAAACATGTGTGTGCTTGTGTAGATGACGAGGTAATGCTTATATACATACATCATAACATTACATGGTGGCAGCGGTCGATACCGGACTGACGCAAAAAACAGCTACACGATAACACGTGAGTACAGTATTCGGCTAATTTTCGTCATCGAGGTCAGCCATGGCGGCGAAACAATATCGCAACGCACCGCAAATGAGATTCGCCGGTAAAGATGATAAGAGTGAAGCTTTCTTGTTATGGCGCCAACGCATAGGTCTATATTCCAAGACCACTGGTCTGGAAGGACAAACCCTAACTCCATATATCCTAGAAGCATTGGACGACGAAGGTTTGAAAATTTACAACAGTTTTGCTACCGCCATGCCTGTGGAGTCGGCGACAGACCCCGCAGCCATATTGGACGAATTTGAAAAACGTCTGATAATAAAGCACACGAACTTTAGAGCGGCAAGATTAGAACTTCACCACCTGCGACAGAAACCTGGTGAAAGTCTAGATGATTTTTTCACTCGCATCAAAGAGAAAACAAGTGTATGCAAATTTAACAAAGAAGAAAAAGAGCGAATTATCGAACAGATCCTTCTCAGCACACCAATGCCAGAGTTCCAGAAATGGATACTGAGCCAGAGTGATACACTAACTTTACAACAACTTCTGGATGAAGGCAGGAAACACGAGGCACAAGCACTAAACATTAAACAAATTCAGCAAGGTACAGTAACAGCCCAGGTGGATGCAGTAAAAAGCTATAAACCCAAACAAAACAAAGTAACCGGTTCGAAGCAACAAGAAAAACACAACACAAGCAGAGGTGCTATGTGTAAATGTTGTGGCCTAAACCACATACAAAACCACTGTCCAGCTAAAGACTCTACATGTCATTACTGCAGAAAGAGGGGCCACTGGATAAAATTATGTTTCAAGAGGAAACAAGACAGTGCTCAACACAACCTTCACAGCAGAGAGTCATCAAAACAAACACACTTTATGATGACTGAGGACCTTGACTCCAGTGAAGAAAGTGATCCTTCCACATTTGATACTGTGAAGATACTAACTTTCAGTAATGAACCAAAGAGAACGCAGGCTTTCTGCAAGGTACAATTCCGAATACCAGGAATTAAAAGGCACAAAGAAAGATATATTCGGTTCAAGATAGACACAGGTGCCCAAGGTAACACTCTACCCTTAAGAATATTCAGACAGATCATGCCTGACAAGGTGGATGAGCAAGGATTTCCCACAAGGGATGTAAAAAGTAGGAGTGGCAGGACAAAGCTAAGAGCTTACAATGGAACAAGTATAGACTGTTTCGGAGCAGTAACACTTGAATGTTTTATACAGAGACTCTGAATGGACATCGTCAACATTTTACTTGGTAGATGTTGAAGGACCTGCAATTTTGGGTTTACCAATGTGCGAAAAGCTGAGTGTGGTAACTATTAACAACATTAAAGCTGACAAAAAAGAACATCTTACTCTACACGTCACTGGAGTAGATGACCTTAAACAGCGATTCCCAGAATGGTTCGACAGAATAGGCAAACTTCCAGGAAAGGCAAGATTCTTTTTAAAAGACAACGCTGAGCCAAAGATAGACCCACCTAGAAAGTATCCTATACATGTTAAACAGAAACTTGCCACAGAACTAGAAAAGATGGTGCAGAATGATGTTATTAGAAAGGTTGAAGAGCATTCTGATTGGTGTAGTAGTATCACAACCGTTCTGAAGCAGGATGGTTCTCTTCGGGTTTGCCTTGACCCAAAACACTTAAACAACAGTCTAAAGTGCTGTCCACACAAAATGCATACAGTGGAAGAGATAACTCACAGATTCCACAATGCCAAATATTTTTCTAAACTAGATGCTGTACACGGATACTGGAGTGTTGAGATAGCAGAGGAAAGTCAACTCCTTACAACTTTTCGAACACCATTCGGCAGATATTGTTTCAAGAGACTCCCATTTGGTTTGAATGTATCACAAGACATCTTTCAACAGAAGATTGACAACATTGTTGAGCAATGTTCTGGTACAGTGGCTATAGCGGATGACATTGTAGTCTGCGGCAGGTCAGAACAAGAACACGACCGTAACTTGATTAACTTGATGCATGTAGCACAGGCCAATGGGCTAACATTCAACAGCAAAAAGTGTACAATTAAGGCAACGGAGATACAATTTTTTGGATTGCTGTACACCCAGAATGGTGTAAAACCAGACCCTAAAAAGGTTGAAGATATTCATGACATGCCAACACCAGCTACAAAGAAGGAACTGCAACAATTCTTAGGTGCTGTCAATTTCCTAGCACAATTCATACCAAATTTGTCAGCTGCTGCAGAACCTTTGCGATCTCTACTACAGAATGAAACTCCATATGAATGGTCAGAAGACTACCAACACATATTCAACCACTTGAAGACCCTCATATCATCTGATGCATGCTTGAAATACTATGACATGCAAGCACCCACTTTTCTCATGGTTGATTCCAGTCTGAAAGGCCTAGGAGCAGCACTTTTGCAACCAGACAAAAATCCTGAAGGACACTATGCCAAAGAACTTCGTCCTGTAGCTTACGCAAGCAAATCATTAAGTTCTGGCGAAAAGAAATTTGCAAACATTGAAAGAGAAATGCTAGCTGTACGTTTTGGAATCAAACGCTTCCACACATTTCTTTTCAACCGCCCATTTACAATTCTCTCAGATCACAAGCCACTTGAGATGATTCATAAAAAAACTAATAGCTTCAGCACCACCACGACTACAAGCTCTGTTATTGGAAACACAAGGTTATGATTTTAATATTCAGTATATCCCAGGAGAGGATATAGGTCTTGCAGATGCTCTCAGCAGACTACCAAACCCCAACAAGACAACAGATCTTACCCCAAACATCAAAGTTGATTTTGTCAAGTTTAGCGATAATCGGCTTGAACACATCAGAGAAGACACAATGAGAGATCCTATCCTTAACTCTCTCAAAGAACTGATATACCATGGATGGCCAAGCTCTATCAGGGAAGTTCCAACACACATCCGTCCATACTACTCGATGAGGGACGAGTTAAGCATCGAAGATGGTCTGATCCTTAAAGGAGATCGCATTGTTGTACCAGAAACACACCGCGATATCATCCTTAAACAGCTCCATAATAGTCACCTTGGTATTGTGAAGACACAACTGAGAGCAAAGAAAGATGTTTACTGGCCACAGATAAACAAGGACATAGAAACACTATGTAAAAACTGTTCAATTTGCCAAGAACATGCAAATAGGCAGTGCAGAGAACCTCTCATACCATCAGACATACCATTGAGCCCTTGGAGCATTATAGGAACTGATATTTTTCTCAATCGACAATAATGACTATCTTATTATTGCTGATTACTACAGCAAATTTCCCATCATTGAGAAACTTCCACAACCCTCACCATCAGCTGTTATTGCAGACATTACAAAGAAGTATTGCAGCATGTTTGGCATCCCAGATGAAATTAGATCAGACAACGGTCCACATTTCTCAGGTCAAGCATACAGAAACTTCACTAAGGACTGGAAGATCAAACACACAACATCATCACCTAGATACCCTAAATCTAATGGTTTCATTGAGAGACAGATACAAACTATCAAGTCAATCATGAAGAAAACAAGAACAGAGGATGTACACCTAGCACTCTTGAGATGGAGAACAACACCGGTAGACAGTAAGATCGACAGTCCAGCAGAACTTATGTTTGATAGAAGAATTAAAGACCTTCTACTATCTAAGGTCCACTTCCGTCCACAACATAGAGACAGCACATATGATCAACTTCAGCATCGTCAGCAAGTTCAGAAATCCAACTATGACAAATGTGCTAAAGACTTACCACCATTATATCCTGGTCAGCATGTGACTACCTACAACCACAACAATGACACATGGTCAAAAGCAACAATCATTTCCAGAAACCCTGAACCCAGGAGCTATACTTTAAGACCAGACAGCAGCAGCAACCTCCTGAGGCGAAACAGAGTGGACATAAGAGAAATCCCACAGAATACAACAGAACAGAGAATTCCCATGCTTTCAACAGACAATGCAGTAACTCCAGACCTTGGTGCCCCACAAAACCAACAAGCGCCAAGGCCGAAATCACAACCAACTCAAGCTAAACCAGGGACTTCCGCAGAAACACCAGCACTTTACACCACTCGTTCTGGCCGTACAGTGACACCTCCCAGCCGATACAGACAGTGACATATATATACTCACACTGAGCATTACACATACTTATCCTTTCTCACATGAAACATTTCGTTGGAAATGTTTGCACACATTTTTTTTTTTTCAAAAAAGGGGGGATGTAATATAATACATTAATAATACGAACCACACATTGTAATATATGCGAATCTACACATGTACGATATGCTGTAAATAAACATGGCTACAAACTGAACATGCTTTTACTGAGTGCCTTCTGAAACATGTGTGTGCTTGTGTAGATGACGAGGTAATGCTTATATACATACATCATAACATTACAGAACATAGGGCAGAAACAGTTGCTCTCCATTGATTTCTATTCTGGGCTGTCTTTTTCAGCTGTGCCCAAGTCATTCTAATTTCCCTAGCATCCTCTTCAACAGTTCTTCTCCAAGTTTTCTTTGGCCTCCCCACTCTTCTTTTCCCTTGTGGGTTCCAGTCAAGGGCAACTCTGGCTATGCTTGATTGTTCTCTTCTATGTCCTATCCATCCCCACTTTCTTACCTTAATTTCTGTCTGTATTGGCTGTTGTCCGCATCTTTTCCTTAGCTCTATATTTGTTATTACATCTGGCCATCTTATACAGAGGATCCGTCGGAAACATCTATTTACAAATATCTGTAGCTTAGAGGTGATACTCTTTGAGACATGCCACTACACAAGCCACAAAATATACATACCTGAATTAATTTTGTCTCCAATTTGCAAGATACCATCTTTCTTTGATGTCTCGTGGCTTCTACCATTGAAGCTTCCATTCTGAACATATTTCCCGACAGTTTCTGTGTTTACTTTTTCATCAGCTTGCTTTTCATCCTGTATAGTTATCTTTCTGTCCTTTTTGCCTTCATTATCATCTATGCTCTCAACATGTCGCCGAGGTGATTGCGAATTCCACAAGTTCTGCTTCCCACGCTCAAAACTTGGTTCATACTGTTCAATCAGAAACTCTTCATCATTTTCATCACCATTGCCAGTGCTATCATCATCGTCATCATCATCTTCAAAGCTACTAATAGTTAAGGCATCGTGTAGAACTTCAGACAAAGATACCTGATGAGGAAAATGACCTTTCTTGAAATGTAAATTCTGGGTGAAGAAATCTGGCGTTGCAAAATGTAAGTAATGAAATTTGGTGAAGAAATCAGGTGTTACAGATTGTAATGTAATGAAATGTAGTGAAGAAATATGATGTTGCCAAATGTAAAGTAATGAAATATGGTGAAGAAATCTGGTGTTGCAAAATGTAAAGTAATGAAATGTGGTGAAGAAATCTGGTGTTGCAAAATGTAAAGTAATGAAATGTGGTGAAGAAATATGATCACACAGTTTGAATCAGTAAAAATTCATGCATATGTTTAGCGCAAGATGAGCCAATAAAGCAGGGTTTTGTAATTTTTTGTGTGCCATGGACTACTTTGATTATCCAATGAAGACTATGGACCCCTTCTTGGAAAAAAATATACATAAAAAACATAATAAAAAACTTCACTTTTTAAATTTTATGTTATACACACAGGATCGCTAGAATCGATTCATGGATCTCCATGGGGGCTGTGGACCACAGGTTAAGAAACCCTGCAATAAAGTCTGCACTGATGATGAAATGTGACAACTTAACGCAATTAAAGTTCACTAATAAGAATGGCGCTTAAATATGACAAAGAACTTTTTGAAAGAATAATGTGTGACGTGTAGTTACTGGAGTCTCTAAGAAGACAAAGAAAGATTAATGTGTGACGTATAGTTACTGGAGTCTCTAAGAAGACAAAGAAAGAATAATGTGTGACATGTGACGTGTAGTTACTGGAGTCTCTAAGAAGACAAAGAAAGAATAATGTGTGACATGTGACATGTAGTTACTGGAGTCTCTAAGAAGACAAAGAAAGAATAATGTGTGACATGTGACGTGTAGTTACTGGAGTCTCTAAGAAGACAAAGAAAGAATAATGTGTGACATGTGACATGTAGTTACTGGAGTCTCTAAGAAAAAAAAAAGAATAATGTCTGACATGTGACGTGTAGTTACTGGAGTCTCTAAGAAGACAAAGAAAGATTAACGTGTGACATGTGACGTGTAGTTACTGGAGTCTCTAAGAAGACAAAAAAGAATAATGTGTGACATGTGACGTGTAGTTACTGGAGTCTCTAAGAAAAAAAAAAGAATAATGTCTGACATGTGACGTGTAGTTACTGGAGTCTCTAAGAAGACAAAGAAAGATTAACGTGTGACATGTGACGTGTAGTTACTGGAGTCTCTAAGAAGACAAACAAAGAATAATGTGTGACATGTGACGTGTAGTTACTGGAGTCTCTAAGAAGCCAAAGAAATAATAATGTGTGACATGTGATAGGTAGTTACTGGAGTCTCTAAGAAGACAAAGAAATAATAATGTGTGACATGTGACATGTAGTTACTGGAGTCTCTAAGAAGACAAACAAAGAATAATGTGTGACATGTGACGTGTAGTTACTGGAGTCTCTAAGAAGACAAAGAAATAATAATGTGTGACATGTAGTTACTGGAGTCTCTAAGAGGACAAAGAAATAATAATGTGTGACATGTAGTTACTGGAGTCTCTAAGAAGCCAAAGAAAGAATACAACCACTATTCCCTCAGGTATGCTGTAACAGGTAACTAATTTGATGTTGTGCCCTGAATAGTTGCCGGGGGCCCCTAAAGGGACAAAGAAAGATTAGAACCACTATTCCCTCACTGAGCTTGTCATAAGAAGTAACTAATATGAGGTTGTGCATGTGGCTGGCAACCTTTATCATGTACAACAGATTGCAACAGAAACCACAACTGCAAAAAAGAGCCCAAGAATGCTTTGATGCAGGCTGCCTGCAAGGAGACCAATGATAGTGGTGGCTCCTCCATGCTTCACAAGGTGCTAAATGAGAAATGATGATATGTCACGTGAATCAATGAAATTTCTTTGTAAAATTTGCTGTATAGTCCCAACTAAGATGGTTTGGCCATGTCTGTAGAATGGGAGAAGATCGGCTACCACGACAAGCATGGGAAACTAAGAGCCAGGGATCCATAATTCCAGAATGACCCAGAGTCCGCTGGCAGGACAACATTAGACAATCTTTGAAGGACCGAGGACTAGAATGGAACCAGGCCAGGAGGAAGATAGCTGATAGGATAGTCTGGCGCTCTCTCTTCCAAACCTCTACACCTCACGGTAGAAGGGGAATGACTAAGTAAGTAAGCTGTACAGTTGGAATTCATAAACTCTGGTGATGAGCACTGGTGTTTTAACATCAACTGAAATTTTGTGATGTGGTACTGTTAACTTGAATCAATAAACCTCAGTGAAGTTATATGGTACTGTTAACTTGAATCAATAAACCTCAGTGAAGTTATATGGTACTGTTAACTTGAATCAATAAACCTTAGTGAAGTGATACTGTTAACTTGAGTCAATAAACCTCAGTGAAGTTATATGGTACTGTTAAATTGAATCAATAAACCTCAGTGACATTATCTGGTACTGTTAACTTGAACCAATAAACCTCAGTGAAGTTATATGGTACTGTTAACTTGAATCAATAAACCTCAGTGAAGTTATATGGTACTGTTAACTTGAACCAATAAACCTCAGTGAAGTTATATGGTACTTGTCGTAGATTTAAAAGATAGGTATTGTTGATGTACATATTGTTTCCACTAGAGTTACTTGCCCTTTAGGCTAACTCTTCTGTTTCTCTTCTTACTACTTCCTGTTTTCCTAAGATGGTCGATTAAACATGTCGTTATGTATTCAATGTGTTTGCCTTCGTGATTATGCTTCGTAACGTGAGTATGTATGACAGCCAGCCACGTCTCATTACTTCTATCAATATTTACTACACACAAAAGTAAATATCAACATGGTGGCAGCAGTGTTTATTTCTACAGAATTCGGACTATTCTGCTGAATATCTTGTAACACGTGTGCTGAATGTCATTAGACTTGAGGTGAGATTACTGGTTATTGCTTGCATACCATTATTAGACATTTCGTCATGGCAGAACGGCCCTTATTTCGGTTACCACCCTGCCTAGACATAAATAACGTCGAACCAGACACATTTCGTAAATGGAGACGACAGTTAGAATTATACATGCATGCATCAGAGGTGGCGTCTAAACCTGATTCTGTTCGGGCGGCCATCATTCTACACTGTGCTGGACCTCAAGCTGTTGAAGTTTTTGATCAACTTGCAGAGGAAGGAGACCACTCTAATCCTACTAAAATTCTCGATTTGCTCCAGAACCATTGTAGCTCACGAAGCAATGAAGTATTACATACGTTCAGATTCTGGAACACACCTCTTCAAGATCCTTTTAATTCCTTCTTGACTGAGCTGAGAACTAAGGCAGATTTGTGCAACTTTAACGACAAGGATCGTATGATAAGAGACAAAATTGTCTTTACTGTAAACAAAAGGTTACAGGAGAAGCTCTTGAGAGAAGCTGACCTCGATCTAAAGAAAGCCATTCACATATGCAGAGTCTTCGAGCAAACTGGAAACGACATAAGAGAGATGAGTAATACAGTACAACCTTCTGAAGCAAGGGTTGAAAAGGTACAAAAAAAATCACTCAACCATAAACCTCCCAAGAGAGACACTGGGCATGCTTCTGGTAAAGCCTATCAAAGTAACACTAACAGTGGGTACTTTGAACCTAGAAAGGAGTGTCATTACTGTGGACAGAAACATCTATTGATTAAGAAAAAGTGTCCTGCATGGGGGAAGTGTTGCTCAAACTGTGGGGGAAGAAACCATTTCAGAGTTAAATGCAAGAAAGTTCATACTGTTCACACAGAGTCAGTGGAAGATTCTGAAGTTTTTCTTAATTGTGTGAAGTCTAGCAAAGCTTGTACATCTGCACAACTCATTGTCAATGGAAAAATGGTAAAATTCCAGTTAGACATAGCAGCTGATGTGAATACAATCTGTCAACGCTTTGTGATGCAAGAACAACTGTTACCCACTAAACAGAGGCTTGTTATGTGGAATGGTACTAAGATGACTCCACTGGGAGAAGTTATATTAACTGCTGAGAATCCTAAGACTGGGACAAAACACAATATAAGGTTTACTGTTGTGAAAAATAAATTCACATGTCTGCTGGGCAACAACACACTGCAGGATCTACAGTTCGTGACAGTCAACACAAATAAATTTATTGCTAAGGTGGCTACTGACAGTTCAGATAATGATCATAACTCTGATAACCATCTAGGTGTCCTGGGTGAAGCTGTGTTGCATATTGATCCTAATATTCGTCCAAAGGCACTGCCGTGCAGAAAAATACCATTTTCACTTAAGAGCAAGGTAAAGTCAGAGCTTCAAAATCTAATGAACAGAGGTATATTAAAAACAGTAGAGGAACCGACTGAATGGGTTAACCAAATGGCTGTTGTTGAAAAGTCTGATGGTTCCTTAAGAATATGCATTGATCCTAGACCCCTGAATGAGGCTTTGCAGAGGGAGCATTACAGATTACCAACTTTGGATGATGTATTGCCTGAACTCAATAATGCCAAGATTTTCACAAAGCTGGATATCAAGGAAGCATTCTGGCATATCAAACTTGATGAGAAGTCTAGTAAACTTACAACAATGATCACACCTTATGGTAGGTTCAGATGGTCTAGATTACCATTTGGCTTGAATGTAAGCAGTGAAATTTTCCAGAGGCATCTAGCACAAGCTCTTGAAGGTCTTCATGGTTGCATCAATGTTGCTGATGACATAGTTATTACAGGTTGTGGATCAAACAGACAGCAAGCAATTAAGGACCATGATCTGAAGCTTAAAGCACTGAAACATAGGTGTAAAGAGAAAGGCATTAAACTGAATGACGCTAAAGCTCAAGAGAAGAAAGAAAAAATTATAAGGACTGTCATGAGGTTATCAGATTTTGCGGCATGATACAGTATCTAGCAAAGTTTCTCAACAATCTTTCAGAAGTTCTTCATCCAATAAGAGAACTTACCCGTAAGGATACTCCCTTTATCTGGTCTGCTGAATGTGAACAAGCTTTCAAGAGAGTCAAGAAACTGATTACTTCTACTCCAGTACTCGCATACTATGATCCTGATGAATCTTTGTGTATTCAAGTTGATAGTAGCAGCTATGGACTTGGGGCTGTCCTCCTACAAAATGGTCATCCAATAGAGTTTGCTTCAAGAGCTCTAACTGAAACTGAACAACGCTGGGCTCAAATTGAGAAGGAACTCTTAGCTGTTGTATATGGTCTGGAACGCTTTGACCAGTACACTTATGGAAGGAAAGTTACTGTCATTAATGACCATAAACCTTTGACAGCCATCATTAAGAAACCTCTGAGTCAAATTCCTCGAAGACTGCAGAATTTACTGATGCACAGCCA
Source organism: Oreohelix idahoensis (assembly GCA_024509875.1). Classification (NCBI taxonomy): domain Eukaryota; kingdom Metazoa; phylum Mollusca; class Gastropoda; order Stylommatophora; family Oreohelicidae; genus Oreohelix; species Oreohelix idahoensis. The sequence continues at coordinate 339,244 of JAMPIV010019148.1, forward strand.
TCGATATGACTTTGAATTCCAATGGGTACAAGGTTCCGATCTTCTTATAGCCGACACACTGTCCAGAGTTTGTATTCATAATGTCACATTGGATTCTTTAGCTGATAGAGACAGCAATGCAGGAGCTGATGCACCTGTAAGATTACCTGAAATACCAGATGTGATGATGGAAAAGATTAAAGCTGAAACTCTCAAAGACAGCGTGCTCCAGAGGTTGAAGTCGACCATTTTGGATGGGTGGCCTAAAAGAAAGTCTGATGTACCAGCTGAGCTTATGCCTTATTTTGACATTCGTGATACTCTGACAACAGAACAAGGCATAATACTTAAAGGAGAGCGTATTCTTATTCCAAAAGCACTGAGGCCTGAAATCAAGCAGAAACTACACGCTGCTCATCTTGCATTTGACAGCATGATGCGCCGGGCCAGAAGTTGTCTGTTTTGGATCGGCATGCCGGCTGAGATTCGACAGATAGCTGACAGTTGTCCAGAATGTCAAGAAACGAAGGCAAGGAATACTAAAGAACCTTTAAACCAACACTCAAGAGGTTTATCACCCTGGGAGAAAGTTGGCACTGACATCTTTATTATAGAAGGCCGATATTATTTAGTCCTAATCGACTACTTCTCCAACTTCATTGAAGTAGACTTTCTACCTACAATGACAGCACAGTTAGTCATCAGGAAATTGAAGTCCCATTTTGCTCGTTATGGTGTTCCTAAAGTTATTGTATCTGACCAAGGTGCTCAGTTTACGTCTGCACAGTTCAGATCATTTACTGCTAGATGGGGAATACTTCATGTTAAATCAGCACCAGGTCACCATAAAGCCAACAAATTGGCTGAATCTGCTGTGAAACTCATCAAGGGTATGATGAGAAAGACTGTTCAAAATAATACAGATGCATATGAGGCACTACTTGAACTTCGTAATACACCGAGACAAGGGTTTGATCAAAGTCCAGCAGAAATACTGTTCAACAGGAAACTGCGTACGCTGATACCTTCTGCAGTGAAACCCATTGCATCTCACAGTAGAGTTATTGAAAGTAGAGGCAGAGAGACAGATCAATGAAGACGTATCATGATAAAACTGCTCATGATCTGCCCAAGTTGTCTCACCAGCTCACACCTGATCCCGCGGACTTGGAAACTGATTTCCCCTCTCCAGTTCTACCCGAGCAACAGGTTGTTTTGCCAGACATGGAGAACACTAATGAAGTGAACAGTTCCAATCATCAAGAAGTTGATCCTTCAACTCCAGCTACTTCTAGTCCTGGGAAAGCTGGCAAAGAACATTCTCTCCTACCATCTAGCCCAAGAGACCTCAAAGAGATCGCAAGAAACCCTCTTGGATGAATGACTTTATTCACTCATAAAGAAGGGGGGATGTTGATGTACATATTGTTTCCACTAGAGTTACTTGCCCTTTAGGCTAACTCTTCTGTTTCTCTTCATACTACTTCCTGTTTTCCTAAGATGGTCGATTAAACATGTCGTTATGTATTCAGTGTGTTCGCCTTCGTGATTATGCTTCGTAACGTGAGTATGTATGACAGCCAGCCACGTCTCATTACTTCTATCAATATTTACTACACACAATAGTAAATATCAACAGGTATAGAGATTTATCTGGTCCCGTCTGAGTAGAGGTGATAGTGGTAAATAAGGGAGAGACAAGGTATAAGAAATAGATTTTCACGAGCGAATAGTTTAAGGGTAGAATCTGTCTCTGGATTGAGAAGATACTCTAGTCCAGCCTATCTTTACGACGATAATTTATTATAACACCATCCTACTCTCCATACATGTAACATATACGTTTAACCACTCACACACACACACACAAATATGTGACTACAAGACACACAAACGTGAAAAACTATGGGTCATTTGGGTATGGGCTGACCAACACGATAAATTAAGTTTTGTTTAGTTTATTATCACTTAAACTTCTCACAACATCAAACACAAGTTTACAGAATTATGAAAATAACCCCATAAGTGCCCTCCCCTATGTTGAGAAAAGATTCCCGCAAGAAGTTAATAACCCAAAAGGTCAAAGATTAACACTAGGGTATAGAATAGACAGTATAGTAAAGAACAAAGTTTCTACTTAGCTTTCCAGCAAAATAATCAGTTAGCGAACAAAAAAAAATGAGTACAATGATTGTAACAAAAGGAAAATATTTTTTCTTTCTCTCTCTCGTTTTTTCCCTCTGTCATTCTGTGGCCACAAACACACTTGCTTACCCAATACTTGGTGTAGGTATCCGTTGGAAAGAACAATAATAATAGTATGAACCTATAGTGTCAGGTGGGTCGCCCAAATATGGCCCCAGACTAGCCTTGGTATTTAATAATAAATTCATGGTAGTCACCACAGTTGGTGAGGTAATTTTTCCTGGATGTGTCCTGTACCACCGCGGATAGTTATTGAAGCAAGACGTTTTCGGGATGTTCACAGATATAAAACAAAAGGAGGAAATAGTTCCTGTATTGTCTAGCCTCTAGGTGCAATGACTGTTACGTTATAAAAGGATGATGATAAATCCTCTTGACTTTCTCTGGGATGAGAGCCGATTATGAAACAGCGTTTCTCTTGGATAAAAATTCACTTGGGAAAAAACGACTGTCAGTAGTTGGGGAAAATGTTATGTTTATTGCCGCAGAGGGCTGATAAATTTAATACACAAATCTGGATATTTGTAAGTCAAGTTTAGCTCAAGTTACAGTTCCTAGGCCTTCAGTAACTGAGTAAAAAAAGCCCACAATTAGAGAAAACACGCTGGCCGCTGGTTTTGACCAAGCCTATATTGGAAAGAAAACAAACATTTAACCAAAATGAAAATCCTATGCTATCACGCGTAAAGTGTGATCTCTTATCCTCTCCGTCTCCTAATTAAATTAAAAGGCACACGGTATTTTAAGCTTATACTATCACGCTTCGCTTTGCAAGTACGGATTTGGGTTTTAGGCATGCCGCCATCCCCTCTCCGACCTGGTAAAACACTCAGCACACGATGTCAGTTTATAATTTAATTATGACTATGCCCTTAACAAATATCGCCTGTCATTACTAGCTAGTTGATTGTTGGCGTCTATCGGTTTTTAACACATGATATGAACACTAGTCATTTAAAAAACTACGCACAAAGAAATATAATGCACATACTACTCTGTCACTTTATCCGTCACTCTTAACATTATACTTAAGTCGGCTAAAAAAATGGTTGATGGATTTTACATTACTGAACCACTGGTAAGAAAATATCTACGCGTTTTTCTATTTCGCTAGTCTTAATGCTAAGGAATAGCAGTGAATCAAAATGGTAAAACTCTTAACACATTTAATATTAAGCACAACTTAAATTATTACCACAATGAGAAATTTAAATCCCCACGGGACAATTTAACACATTTAGCGAATAAAATGGTTCCTAGTCTGACGTGCTTAGATCTATCCGAAATTTCTGAGAGACTGATAACCGACTCGGAGTGAAGGCAGAATATATACAGATTTAGTAAAATATCTCTCCAGGGTGTTACAATTCACACCTTCGGCCTAGTCGGGAAAGAATCAGGAAACTTCGTTTCCAAGATAAAGGATTTCTGTTCACCGATGCCGACCAACAACAGAGACATTGGCCAAGCGAACGGGCTTTCTTAGATTTCGTCCGCTGCTGTAGATCAAATACTTCCAAGGTACGGGAATAATATTATCGCCCTTGCTTTGCTTAAGTCCCCTGAAATGTTGAACATCAAACAGTTTACGCAAAATTCCCGCCCGTCGCTTCCCTTCAAAGAACCCGATTATATCTCTACGCGCGCTTCTGTCTGTGAACCAATGATGATTGGCAATCAGCTCGCGTGATAATTCCGATAAGCGAATCATGCTCTCGCTGACTGTTGTCTAGCCTGTACGAACGTAGGTAAACAACTTGTCAGCGCAAGTAAACAGGAAAAATATGCGTGGCTTCAAAATATGCATCAGAAAGACAGCGAAATGAGTGGCTTTTGCGTTGCAAAACATAAATACTAAATGAGGAAACAAGGTAGTCGGATTTCTGAGGATCTATTTATATTTCCACGTCACAGTACTGTTAACTTGAATCAATAAACCTCAGTGAAGTTATATGGTACTCTTAACTTGAATCAATAAACCTCAGTGAAGTTATATGGTCCTGTTAACTTGAACCAATAAACCTCAGTGAAGTTATATGGTACTGTTAACTTGAATCAACAAACCTCAGTGAAGTTATATGGTGCTGTTAACTTGAATTAATAAACCTCAGTGAAGTTATATGGTGTTGTTAACTTGAATCAATAAACCTCAGTGAAGTTATATGGTCCTGTTAACTTGAACCAATAAACCTCAGTGAAGTTATATGGTACTGTTAACTTGAATCAATAAACCTCAGTGAAGTTATATGGTCCTGTTAACTTGAACCAATAAACCTCAGTGAAGTTATATGGTCCTGTTAACTTGAACCAATAAACCTCAGTGAAGTTATATGATACTGTAACATGAATCACAGAACTTTAGTAAATTTATTTAGTAAATTCATCATCATCATCACTTCTATTTTTTTTTTTTTTGCTATCTATGCAGCATGGAGCTATCCCCGTACAGGAAGCCTGTACAAAACATTCCCATGCTCTTGCAGCAATGGTTTATGTAGCCATTTGATTGACATGATGAGGTCACCAGTTCCATGTACAGCTTCACATTAGTTGTCTTGTATGACATGCCTGAGAGAGCACAAGTTCTCTTCTTTGTTTTCTTTTTGTCCCATAAAAGACTCTCAGTAACGACATCATCATCATCATCAGCTGCCATCTCTGCAACGAAGGTCTGCAGCAATGGATCTCCAGTGTCTTCTGTCTCTTGTCGTCATGGTGCACTCTGAGACTCTTTCCTGTCCACCTCTTGATGTTATCTTCACACTTATAGCGCTATCTTCCTCTTGCACGTTTGCCTTATACTCTTCCTTCTATTATGGCCTTCTGCAAGGTATGTTTTTTTCTTTTTTTTACATGGCTAAAATATTTTAGCTGCCTAATTTTTATCTCCTTCATTAATTCTCTTTTCATACCTAGGTTTTCTAGGACCTCTTTATTTGTTTTCTTCTCTTTCCATGAGATGCACCCCATTCTTCTATATATCCACATCTCAAGAGCCTCAATTCTTTCTTCCAATTGCTTGTTCATTGTCCATGTTTCTACACCATACAGTAATGAAGAATATATATAACACTTGATGATTCTCAAGAAGGAACGGTATCCTGGTACTGTAACGTGTACTAACAAAATTTTATTAAGATATTTGGTACTGGAACATGAACCAATGAAATTTTGTGATTAAAGTTTCTTCACTAATGTGAGCCTATGAAATTCACTGAAGCCATGGTGCAATAACACCTGTATTAACCAATGCTTGTTGTTGTTTAACTAGGGCTGCTGAGCTTCTTGCTCTTTTGCAGCCAATACCAAATTGAAGACTCCTAAGTATTATCTACACTGTAGATCTAAGCTTTTCCTGTGGCTTTTCTGCAATTCCGAAATATGCTGAGTTGAAGTCATTAGCTCCAGTTTCTCCAGCTTGGCTTGCATTTAACAGATCGTTACATCTGATCCCAAGCTAGGAGTAAGAAGCGCGTGGCATACTGTGCATTCCCCACCATAAAAGGGGGCTCTCCAACACTATGCAGAGCTAAAATACTGTGCTCTGATTCTGGGCTCTCCCAATGAATTGTCACGTCCTGCACAGAGCCATTTCTCAGCTCCCCCTGCCTATCCCTGGGTCCAAAGTGAGATACTCTTGCATGCAGTCAACCAGGTCAAAGGCAAAGAATTACGCATGGGGCTCAACTGACTTCTCCAAGTTTAGTGTGCAATGCTGGATTCTCAATAAGTTTCACAACAGGGGGAATCCCTGGAAGTGTGTCGATGACTTCAAGAGTCAATGAGGGTGTAATTAGCCTCACAGAGGGAGGTTCAGTTCCACATATGTATAGTGTAGCATTGTGTTTAGCTGGTGGTCATATAAGGATGATTCCAGATATGCCTCCATGCATGTATTAACCAATTAAATCTGGCAAAATACTGAAGTATCAATGAACCAGCAAAATTCAGTCAAAATATTTAGTATTGTTACATGAACGATTCATGAAAAAAATGTATTACTTTTATATAAACCAATAGGTACATCTACAATTGATTCTGACTATGACGATACCAGCAACTACATTCTAACTGTTATGATAACCATGTAAAGAGTCAGGTGCTGTGTCTTAAGGCACAATCAATTAAGAACCTCCACAGATCTTGATTTCTGATGTGCTCTATCTGTTTCTTTACTGATCTCTTCCCATGCCAAAGTGTCAAGCTATCCAATATTTTCTTTCTTTGTCTGCATTCTCTTTCCGTGTTTTTCCCAACTGTCACCATGTTTTCAAGTGATTCTCTTCTTACCACGTGTCCAATGCAGGTTAGGTGTTTTCTCCTTATATTTGTTATTATATTTATTTACATCCAATTATCCGAACACTTTTTCGAGGAGAAAAAATCAGGCGCCACCAGTCATGTTAGACTTTATTTTTGAATCTTTTGATGCTGCAAGCTTCAAATGTGTGCGAACAATTTGTAGAGGATGGAATGGGCTAATGGTCGGTCGCTTACGTACAGGAACTCAGTTAGATCATAAAGTCAGTTAATATCTGGTTTACCAATCTAGTGTACGTGTGCGTTCTAGGCAGAACACTGGCTAAACAGACAGTTCAACTTAAAATAATTGTGTCTGCTACTACAGCAGAATAATTTTGGTGTGCAAGTATTTCTCTGTGCAATATGGCATCTTCCAGAAGGCCTAAAGCATATAAAAGGAACCGCAATGTTTTGTCAATTGAAACGAAAACAGAAATTATCAAGAGACTAGGAAAAGGTGAAACTGTGTCTTCACTTGCGAGGAATTTCAATGTTGGGAAAGCTACCGTCTCTGACATCAAAAGTAACAAGGATAAAATTATGAGTTTTGCATCGAAATTGGATAGTGAAAATGGGCCGAAGAAACGTAAACCATGAGACATGCGAAAGATTTGAAATTGGAAGAGGCTTTGTATATATGGTTTGTGCAAAGAAGAAGCAAAGGGGAAACTATCTCTGGTTCTCTATTGTGTGAAAAGGCACTTCAGTTCAACAATCAACTTGACTGTCCTCCTGACTTTAAGGCTAGCCAGGGATGGTTAAGAAACTTTAAATCTCGTCATGGCATACGAGAATTGGAGATCCAAGGGGAATCCTTATCTAGCGATGCAACTGCCACTGAAAATTTTAAAGAAACATTCTTGGCTTTTTTGGAAGAAGAAGGTTATTCACTCGATGTGTATAATGCCGATGAGACTGGCTTATGCTGGAAATCATTGCCTCAAAAATCACTTGCATCTCAGCGCGAAGCAGCTTCCCCTGTGTTTAAAAAGTGCAAAGAGAGAGTAACAATTTTGGTAGCCGCGAATGCCAGTGGAAGTCATCGTTTACCGGTGCTAATGATCGGTAAAGCCAAAAAACCACGTTGTTTAAAGAATGTGACATGTCTCCCATTGTGCTACAAAGCACAGAAGAGTGCTTTGATTAATAGTGAAATATTTCTTGATTGGTATACAAATCAGTTCATCCCAAATGTGAAGAGGTTGAGAGAACAAGAAAAGAAAACTGGAAAAGTAATTCTTCTACTGGACAATGCACCATCTCATCCAGAGATGGATACATTGAATGCAGTTGATGCAAATGTTAAAGTAATTTTTCTGCCTCCCAATGTAACAGCACTGATTCAACCAATGGATCAGGGTGTTATAGCAAAGCTTAAAAAGATGTACAAGAAGGAAGTCCTGCGTTGTTTATTGTTGGATGAAGATTAAGAAAGTGTGGTGGCGTTTTCCAAAAAGCTTAATCTCAAAGACTGCTGATATATGTTAGCTGATGCTTGGACCACCCTGTCACAAGATAATCTCAACAAGGCTTGGAATAGATTGCTTGGGAAAAAAGGAGGAAATGAAACTACTGTAGTGGACACAAATGATGATTGTATAAATGAAGTTGTGGAACTGTTTCAAGCAATGCCCGGATTTCGGCCTGTGACAAAGATGATGCACACATGTGGCTAGAAGATGATAATGATTCTGGTTTTCAGTTTTTGAATGACGAAGAAATTTTGTCTTTTGTGCAAGAAGAAAACCAAATACATGTAGTGACCGATGATGAAGACACCTCAGAAGTACATGATGTACTTGTAGATTATGAAGAAAACCCAAAACGTCGACCAAGTCCCGAAGAGGCCTTTATAGCACTAGAAACAGCGATGGCTTGGTACGAGCAAGAAGATGACAGCTGTCCTACACAGCTTCTGCTGTTGAAGAATATGCGGGACTTAGCAGCCAAAAGGAGACTATCCAGTTTGGTACAAAAGAGGATTCCTCATTATTTTAAATAGTGGGTTACATCTGTGCAAGTACATGTATACGTAAGTTGCGCCTGGTTTTGAATCGTTTGTAATGTTATTTTGAAAACATTTCTCTTTCTTAAAAAAAATAATTAATACAAGTAGTACATGCACTGCATTGTAATGAAAGATTTTGGTGATACAGTGATCTAATACAGTGTGGGTATTATTATTACAGTAGAAGTAAATATGTTTTATAGTGTAATTTCCTTGTGATGGTTAATTATTTTTAGAAATATGTGTACAAGTACTTGATACATTATGTAATCCAATTATCCGAACATTTGATTATCCGAACGATGCTCGGTCCCATGGGGTTCGGATAAATGGAGTTCTACTGTATTTAGAGTAACGTTTTTGCTAGGCATACTCTGTTTTTAATCTCAGTGATACATTTTCAATCTCAATTAATCATTGTACCCAAGTATTTGAAACATATACAACAAAAAACAGGAATAGGATTACTACTCCCTAAGGCATGTTGTACAAGGCTGCTATACGAGGTCGTGCGTGAGGCTGGCACACTCATCATTTAAAACAAATTGTTACAGAAACTACAGCTACAAGAACATGTGAATGCTTGGTACAAATTTCCTGCAAGGGGACCAGCTGCAGTAATGACTGCATGCTCCATAAGAAGAAAAGAGGAAAATAATATGGATGATAATTTGAAACAGTGTGTGTTCTAAAAGTTATCACTGCAGTATTAAAAGTATTTAAATTTGTTTCATTAGTAGTATCATTAGTTTTTATTTTGCACTCTTGTAGTCTTCTTTTATCTGAGATGACAATCACTTCTGTTTTCTTGTTATTTAGGCAGAATATTTCCCTGTTATTTTCCTTTACTACTTTTTTTTTTTTTTAAATAAAATTTTGCCTCGTTTTGGCGAGGCGCCTCACGTTCAACTTAGCCGGTTATATTAGAGCGCATGTCCAAATACGAAAGACCTTTAGGTCTGGAGAATTAGATTTTCCTTTACTACTGTATCCATCAATGCCTTAAGTTCTTCCTCAAACTTAGCTATCTAAATTGTGTCAAAAGCACTTCTCAGATTATTTAAATGTGGGTCTTTCAAATGATATCCTTAACATGTCTTCTAAATTTATCATTATGTTTTCAACTTTTTATTTTATTTTACTTAAAGATGAAAAATATCCCGTTCAACCTCTGATGGGTTATAATTAGGATATATATTGTTTTCAATTCCAAATAATATGAACAACTGCCGATATGGAAAAGTGGCATCACACCCGTCAAATCATTGTAAACAGGGCAAATCACAATTACCAATTATGCTTGTATGTTAAAAAAGAAAGAAAAACCCAAACAAACAAAAACAAGATAAAACCGAACAAAATCAAACAGAAACTCCAGACAAGAATAATATTAAGGGGGAAGGGTGTAAAGGCCTGGTGGATCCAGATATATAACTGACTTTAACAGATATTTAATTGACTTTCACCTGTTAAAAGTCATATGTATTGTAAGATCAGCATCCGACCTTCACATTCCCAATTACTGTGTATTAACTTTTGTTCTTGTTAAATAGTGTTTGACTATATTATGCAGTTCCCAAGGTCTGTCTATTCTTAACACCTCTTCTATATTTATAGGTAAATTTGATGCCCGCAAATAATCTAATTTTGGTAACTCATTTGTTCATACCTCTTACATTTTAAGTTCAACTGCCTGGTTAGTTCTATATTTACAGAAAATATTACAGGCACGTTGATCATGCTGGATTGGCTACATTCACCACATGGAAGATGGTCGAATCCCCAACGATATTCTCTATGGATAAGTGGCAGACGGCTAAAGAACAGCAGAGCAACCACAATTAGGTTCAAAGAAATGTGCAAGAGAGACATGAAGGCACAGGACAGAAGGTCATTATCCTTACTATTATTATGGTTCAGAATCAACATCACGTCACTCTGGGCAAACCCACAGGTGCTCAGTCTCCCTCAGCAAATCTCAAAGGTTATGAATGCTGATTGTTCCTGTAGCAAGCAGGTTGTATACACGCTTGACCCAGCCTCTCAAATATATATCCTTGCTAGTTTTGCATTTGTTGCCAGATTCCAGCAGGCTGAGTAATGTTGATTCAATGATTGTAGTGCCGTTCTCAAACAGGCGATCATTAGTTGTCCTTATTATCTCTCCCTTATACATATCCAATGTCCCCACTATGGGTGCTCTTGAGGTTGGTCTGTTAACTCTCTTATTGCCATGTACTCCTGCATGACTAGGACAGTAGATCCACACCTGTTCCTGAAGGGTTAAGATGTTGGAAACATGGTTGTTGATATGTTTCTTTGGGTTCTCGAAGACTATTATAACCGCTATTATCATTCATTAAAGAGTCTATTCTTTATTTCTTCAAGTTCTAGTGTTGTGTTATTATATGTTCAGATTGTTATTATAATTATTCTAGTCTTCTTATGATCCTGCGCCAAGGGATAATAGGGTCTGTTCTATTTTAGATAATGTTCATCGTCGAATGTCAAACACCAACACCAAGGTCAAGGAATAATGGTAAAAATCCATCAATACTCGCAATAAATAAACTTCACCAAGAAGAAACGCCATCATAGACGACTGGTCACATTTATTATCGAATACAGTTTTTGTAACTGCTGATGCGGTCATTTGTAAAGATGTCTCCATGGTTACTTTGTTTCCTACTAAAGTTACTTGCCCTTATGCTAACTTCCTCTTCCTGTTTTTCTGCTCCTAACAACATGGTTGAATAAAAGTGTCCAGTTATATCCAGTGTCTTCAGGCTTCGTGATTATGCTTCATAATGTGAGGATGTTTGACCGCCAGCCACATCTCATTTATCAGACTTCACAATTTCTATATCTCTTATACCATCACGTTAAACATTATTCCATTATATTACACATTTTATGTGAGTCTGTATAACCATTCTAGCTTTTTTCTAATTCGATTCTGAGTATTTTATTTTCATTTGGCTTGCCACGCCATTTTTATTACTAACACATACTTCTTCTTCCTCGTTCGTCCTGAAAAGGATGTTGGTTGCGTTGTGTCTGTTTACGGCAAAGCTGCAATATCTGTGCCTTTTGGCCGGCACATCCGACTTCAGCATGGCATTTTCTGGGACCGGGTTTGCCTTCCCTCTTCGATCCCTACTCTCTCAGCCAGACTGCAGTGATGCAGCCTGTTTCCAGGACCACCACATGGAGGTGGAGATGGAACTAAAGAAAAGGGAACTTGAACAGACGGATCAATCACAAAGAAATGCCATGGAGCTAGAGAGCTTACGATTGAATGCTAAAAATGAGAGCTCTGGAACTTGCAAGAATCCAAGCTCAAACCACTCTTGACTCTAAGAGATTAGAGGTGGACAATCCCGGCTTGGCCCCCAATGTTGAAAACTTGGTTGTTGATATGTTCCTTTGGGTTCTCGAAGACTATTATTACCGTTATTATAGTTCATTAAAGAGTCTTTTGATTATTCTAGTAAGTTGGCCATAAAGCAGACTACTTGTAACTATGTATTTCATGTCATCGTCCTATACGTGATACGTCTTAGTATGTCTCTAGTTGGGATGCTAAATGGTGCAATCATCCCAGCCGAAAATAAACCAGCCAAGATGATTACCTACCATGAAGCAGTCCTCAACATAAGAACTCTATGTACTTCACCATTCAAGTCGTAGCTATTCACTTTCAGTATCATGGGAGGATGAAGATGCTGACAATAGCAAATGAAGATGCTCCCTATGGCATCTCCTCAGACTGGATGAGGAGAGCCTCTTATGACAGGGAGATGTGGAAAAAAAAAAACATGTTGAATGGAATACCAGACAAAACACAGCCAAGGGTTATCATATCAAGGGTGCATTATCCCCATAGTCAGTAATGACTGGAGATGGCTACTATGCTATGCAGCAGGGAAGTTGTAGTTCTGAAGAATTGTAACCTTTCACGTCAGGATAAACTTGGTTCTACTTTTTTAAAATGGTGTTTAATTTCATAAAGACTGTGATATCTCAAGAAGTTGTAGTTCTAAAGAATTGTAACCTTTCACGTCAGGATAAACTTGGTTCTACTTTTTAAAAAATGGTGTTTAATTTCATAAAAACTTTGACATTTCAATAATAAAAGTGTCCTTACATCATCAGAACTGTCATCAAACACAGACTCATCATAATCATCGGTGTCAAAGCCATCCTTCATCTCCCCCATGGGCTGGTCAATGCTCAGGGAAGGATTTGCGGAATAGTTGGACGGCTGGCTGGACAGTCTAAAGCTGTGGCTACGTGGGGGTGTCAGGTGGTGGATATTTGAGGCAGATGTACTTAGCCTGTGGCTATGTGATCTAAAAATAGAAATAATGTTTATTTAAATATTACCACAAATGTCTCCTCTCATACTAATTATTCTAATTAATCATATTAAAAAAACTGTAAAGAAATGTGCATTGATGAAAATGGCTCGTAAAGGATTGGTATCTGCTAATCTTTTGTTATAATATTTAGTTTAGACAGACTAATCAAATCATAAAACATAAATGAGGATTTTGCAATACATCCTGGAGAAACGGCGCTTTTTACGTTCTTTTTTGAATTCTATTCATAGTCACAAAGATTTATAATTATGTATCAATATTCTATAGACTTCATACATAAATGCAGTCAGCGACCCATAGCTGTACTGCTTGCATCAGGACCAGCGAACCAGAGCTGGTCAAGACCGCACTCCACCTCCACGTGGTGGTCCTGGAAACAGTCTGCAGCAGTGCAGTCTGGCTGAGCGAGTGCGGATCGCAATGGGAAGGCAAACCCGGTCCCTAAAAAATGCCGTGCTGAAGTCGGATGTGTCGACCGAAAGGTGCAGATATCACAGCTTAAGCGTAAACAGACACAACGCAACCACCGTCCTTTTCAGGGCGAACGAGGAAGAAGAAGAAGAAGATACATACAAAGTCATTAATTTAAAAAAAAAAAACGTGGTATTATAAAACCTTATATTTTTTTTTCAAATTTCTTACCAACTTTTATTTAAACTTAATATTAAGTTTATATCGTTGAGATGTTTCAAATCTTTGACACTCAATCTCTATTTTTCACTTATCAAAAAGAGTTCAACTTTGCATTCAGCTTCTTTACTTGGTATAATTTAGTCCATCAATTTTTGACAAGCATTGACCCAGTCAATTTTGTATAATAAATGTAATATTATATAAAGTTGAAATAACTTAATTAAAGCAAGGGAAATAATTAACTGAGAAATGAATCAATCTTGGTGACAATTCTCTTTATGAAAGAGTTCTGAGGGTTCTTCCATTCAGCATACCTGTCAACCTGTATGAATTTTTCATACAACGTACGTATTTTTGATACTTTTAGAAGTGTAGGGCCATATAGACTCGTTGTACGGATTTTTCCTCCCTCCCAAAAAAATCGAATTTTTTTTTTTTAAATTCTAAAAATATTTTCCAACCCAAGTGTTTTAAAATTTTAAATCAGAAAATATTTTCTAGCCCAGGTTTTTTTTTAAACCAATTTTTTTATTCCGGGAATCTCGGCGTCTATTTTTAAACTGAAGTCTCCCTCAGCAACCAATCAAATCCTTTTATACCCAACAATTCGGCAAAAACTTTGAATTCGGCCTCAAACACTTTCGGCTTTCAGCGTGACATGACGTATTTTTAAAGTTACCTGTTATCAGCCACACTTGCCAAGACATTTCGATGCCAATTTGTTTAAAAAAAGCTAAGTACCTATAACTTGGTTAAATATTGCTGTTGTTTTGCTTTGTTGCAATTTAATCGCTGTCTTAATCTTTCCAGTTATATCTTGCCCTTTAGTATATTTCTGATAAATTAATGTCATAATATTCTGTGTAGGCCCTGCATAACTATTTTTAAAAAATTTGTTTACTTTGAGTAGGCCTACTTTATTCCGGCGATCGAGATTCACTGCTTTATTTTTTATAAAGCGACGATCTATTATCATTGGTCTAGGCTATCAATTTTTAAATAATAACTTTGTAAATTTTTGGTAGTACATTTTTTCTTCCTAGATTAATATTCTGTTAATATTTAGTTAATTTTTTATTTTTTGCTGTTGCTTTGCTTTGCTTTGTTGTATTTTATTTTTGTCGTTCTCTTAATCTTTCCAGTTATATTTTGACCATTTCAATATTTCCAATAAATTAATATCATAAAATTAAATGTAGGCACTACAAAAGTAGAAAATAAAGTTATTTGCATTGAGTAGGCCTACCTACTTTATTTCAGCGGTCGAGATTCGCTGCTTTATTTTTTAATAAAGTGGCAATCTATTATCACTGGTCTAGGCTACCAACTCTTAAATAATTTTGTAAATTTTTGGTGCTACGTTTTTCTTCCTAGATTTGATATTCTGTTCATAATTTGTTAAATTTTTTGTTGTTGTTGCTGTTAGCTTTGCTTTGTTGTATGTTTTTTTTTTTTTTTTGTCGTTCTCTTAATCTTTCCAGTTATATTTTGATCATTTAAATATTTCCAATACATTAATGTCATAATATTCTGTGTCGGCCCTGCATAACTAGAAAAAAAGTTTGTTTGCGTAAACTTCGCTGCTTTATTTTTCAATAAAAAAGTCCACACAGACTGAAGGAGATCCATGAATGCAGACAAACTCAATTCTTTTTTACAGTGTAAGATTAACGTTGATACATGCTGTGCAGACTTTAAGCCCACATATGCAATTCTGCAAAGCGCTAAAAGTGCATGTGTTGATTATAATACAAAACACTGTGCATCGAAAGAATAGTACCTCACGATCACTAAGTTTTTTTATATGTAAAGAACAGCATGAGACTATTAGCATGTTTTATACCACACTAATTCAAATGCTAATAGATTTGTATATGTCATTTCTCGTTTTAAAACTGTATTGTGTATAATTTATTAATATATTTTTTGCGTAAGGATTTTTGGGTGTTTGTAAGGATTTTTTTGGTCCGGCGTACAGATTTTTGTCTCAGGATGTTGACAGGTATGATTCAGGAAGGGTCAAAGATCACGAGGAAAGAAAATTTTAAAAAAATGTATCAGTGACATTACAAACTAATACACAATATTATTGCCAATTTGCTATCTCTCTAACTTCAAGCTAATGGTTTCAGAAGCATTCAAATCTGTCTGGAAAAACTGGACATACCACAGGAAAAAATAGGAAGCAACCCACCATAAAGAATGTCCCTGCCAAAGATTAAGAATTCAAGATGGTAGTCAATATTATCTCACCTTGAATGAGGCCTTAGATTTCTGTGGCTGCCCCTCAAGCTTGAATTCAGTTGTCTGACAAAATTAGAATCTGGATCCATGATTTGTATGACAGTCTGCACAAGTTTTGGTGTCTCTGTAGGCGTTTTAATGATTTCCTCAGCTTCTGCTTTCTTCTTTTTCTCCATCTTAGCATTAGCTTTCAACAGTCTCCTGTCAATGTTCATAAAACAATGTTTCAGAAAAACTGTTGTCAGAGACAACCTAAAAGTTTGTATCTCAGGGGTGAGATAGTAGAAAAGCCCAGAAAAAAAAGAAGTATTCCATGAAATGAAAAGTATTTTATCCAACAACTTTTTGTCAATGGAAGTATGAAAGACTTCAATGATCCTGTCATATGGAAGTGAATCACGGACAATTATTAAACAAGCAGGAAAAGTATTTGAGGCTACAGATATACTGTTTTACAGACGAATGTTTAAGAGTACTATGGACAGCCAAAAAGATTAATGAGGATGTTCTGAAAGAAGTCAGTGTGCAAAGGAAGCTTATTACTCCCCAGGCATGGTACTTGAAGCTGAAAAAGAAGAACCCAAAAGTACAACACTTTTAATTAATGTTAATGTTTACTCAATAGTACACCTTTCATCAAATACGAGTTTACAAATATTTGAGTTCCTGACAAAAACTAGTGCAACAATAATCCAATTTTGATAATTGTTTAAAAAATAGTTTATGACAGAAAAATGTCATTAAAAAATTAATGTTGCACAAATTAAAGCAATTTACAAATCTCTCCTCTTTATACCTGCAATTTACTGATCCTTACCTGTCAAGCTGAACAAGATTCTCATAAAACATATGAGAAATTGACACTTTTAGCTGTGTACACCTGGACAAGATCATAAGGATCCTCTCTAAAAAAAAAAAAAACCTAAAAATACTCATTAATCCATGTTTTTTTTTAAATCCAATTTTTTAAAAAATCCCCAGATTTCTCTGCATCTATTTTTAAAATGAGATCTCTGCCAGCAACCAATCAAATCCTTTTATACTTAACAATTTTGCCAGTAAGTTTGAATTCTCTCTTAAACATTCTTGGGCTCTCGGCAAGACAAGAAGCATTTTTATCGCTACCTGTCATCAACCACGCTTGCGACCACCCCTAGACGCCATTTTTAAAAAAGCTAAGTATTTGATATTGTGTTCATAATTTGGTTAAATATTGTTTGCTGTTGGTTATTTGTTTCGCTTTGTTGTAATTTTTTACTGCTCTTTTTGTCTTTCCAGTTATATTTTCCCCTTTTATATATTTCCGATAAATTAATGTCATAATATTCTGTGTACATAACTAGAAAAAAATGTTTGTTCGCATAAGCTTTTATGTTTCTGCAGTAAATCCGGTTAAAATGAAAGATGGTAGGTCATGTTCTGTGATATCATACAAATAACTCACAGATGCCGATAGAGTTAGGATTATGGTTAAAGGTTAGGTTTAGAATTCCTGAACCAAACCTAACCCTTGTTATCGCATCTATGAATTCTTTTTTTAAGGCCGTATCAAACAGATGGCCCACTGTCTTTTACTTCAAGGTTTGAAATGAAGCACAGTGGTTCTCTTCCTTGATGTCATCCCAGTAAGTAGCCAACCTGCAGCCAAAGCCAAGTTGAATAAGTAGCATGTGTTTTGTAGCTGTTGAATGGTGCTGTAGAGAGTGTTTGTGATTGTTGGGGAGCCTGGCCGTAGCTTTCTTCTTTCTATAGAGAGTCCTGGGCAAGTGAGCAGCACATGCTGCAGTGTCTAATATGGATGAGTACAGCAATCAGGCTCATGTGATGGCTTTAATTTATTTAAGTGCTGATTGAATCTGGTGTGTTCTGGTCATAGTTGGAGAAAGTGCTCTGCCCCACACATTGCAGGTTGTTTATTTTTGTTGGGATGGGTCATTTGATTATATACGGCAAGTCCAGTAGACTCTTATGCCAATCACTTCAGTCAGTGTGGTTAAAGCGCTCTCAATGCTATATCTAGTATAGTGAAGTCTCTAACACTTCACTGCCCTTTGGCAGTATCTACCATGGGACTACCTTGTACCCCAGCAGGCTAGCAACATTAGACAGATAATGTACCTCAGCAGGCTAGCAACATTAGACAGATAATGTACCTCAGCAGGCTAGCAACATTAGACAGATAATGTACCTCAGCAGGCTAGCAACATTAGACAGATAATGTATCTCAGAGGGGAAGAGTAGAATAGCTCAGGCAAAGCTAGCACTCTTCATTTTTTGTATCTAGTATTGATATAGGTTAAGTCTGTGCATTTTCATTGAAATCCAGCAATTAATAACGAAAATAGCATTTCAGTGTAGCTCCTCCCCTTAAAATAATGTAACACCTATTTGTCAATGGAAGTAAGATAGAGAGCTCTTCAGTGTTTTATAAAGGCAATACTTACATATGGAAGTGAATCATGGCCAATTAGTAAACAATTATGGCATAGAAAAAAGTCAGTTACTTGAAGATGGAGGAATGATATCCCAACCAAAATTCAGCAAAACTATCTACCTTTAGGAGGTCCTCATGCCCCCAGTAAGATGTACATTATAATTAACCTGGTTAGAATGAGACTATTACTATTAATATGCTCTTCCTTAAAAGATTTGTAAAATATTTTTGAAGACCTACTTTGCTTTTCTCTTAAGTAAGGCTTGTGCATCAGGGTACTCAGTCATGGCCATCTCAAAGTCATGCTTGGAAAGTGTAAAGACGTTTGTGTAACCTTTACTTCGGACATCTGCTGTGCGTCGATTTCCTCGGCCAGACATGGCAAGTAAACTGAAGCACAGAAGGATGTAGAAAATTATTGTACTTAAGAAATATTCTTCTTTTAATACGGAAACAATAACTTCTATCTTCATAGCAGTAAAACACTAACTTCTATCATCATAGCAGTAAAACACTAACTTCTATCATCATAGCAGTAAAACACTAACTTCTATCATCGTAGCAGTAAAACACTAACTTCTATTATCATAGCAGTAAAACAATAACTTCTATCATCATAGCAGTAAAACACTAACTTCTATCATCATAGCAGTAAAACACTAACTTCTATCATCATAGCAGTAAAACACTAACTTCTATCATCATAGCAGTAAAACACTAACTTCTATCATCATAGCAGTAAAACATTAACTTTTATCATCATAGCAGTAAACCACTAACTTCTATCATCATAGCAGTAAAACACTAACTTCTATCATCATAGCAGTAAAACACTAACTTCTATGATCATAGCAGTAAAACACTAACTTCTATCATCATAGCAGTAAACCCCTAACTTCTATCATCATAGCAGTAAAACACTTCTATCATCATAGCAGTAAAACACTAACTTCTATCATCATAGCAGTAAAACACTAACTTCTGTCATCATAGCAGTAAACAACTAACTTCTGTCATCATAGCAGTAAAACACTTCTATCATCATAGCAATAAAACACTAACTTCTATCATCATAGCAGTAAAACACTAACTTCTATCATCATAGCAGTAAAACACTAACTTCTATCATCATAGCAGTAAAACACTAACTTCTATCATCATAGCAGTAAAACACTAACTTCTATCATCATAGCAGTAAAACACTAACTTCTATCATCATAGCAGTAAAACACTAACTTCTATCATCATAGCAGTAAAACACTAACTTCTATCATCATAGCAGTAAAACACTAACTTCTATCATCATAGCAGTAAAACACTAACTTCTATCACCATGGCAGTAAAACACTAACTTCTATCACCATGGCAGTAAAACACTAATTTATATCATCATAGCAGTGAAACACTAACTTCTATCATCATAGCAGTAAAACACTAACTTCTATCATCATAGCAGTAAAACATTAACTTCTATCATCATAGCAGTAAAACACTTTCTATCATCATAGCAGTAAACCACTAACTTCTATCATCATAGCTGTAAAACACTAACGTCTATCATCATGCGCCCCTGAGGTGACAGCCCTCAGCTGCTTATTTTCCTGGTGTTCCTTTCGACGTTTTCTCCTCTCTTCTGCTTGTTGTGTGAGCTTCTTTTCGCCCATTCTGAGGTGGTGCTGCAGATAGCATCACCACTTGGTGCGATCGGCAGCTTCATCTTCCCAAGTTTCTGGATTTATGTCCAGTGCCCTCATGTCTCTCTTTCACACATCTTTGAATCTCATCTGCGGTCACCCAACTGTTATTTTGCCATCTGCCAGTAGAAGATATCATTTGGGATGCAACCATCTTCCATGCGGTGGACATGGCCAAGCCAGCATAGTCTGCACTGTCTAAGCAGTGTATACATACTTTGAAGGCCAGCACGTAACAACACCTCGACATTTGTCACTTTTTCTTTCCACGAAATGCTGAGGATGTGGCGTAGACACCGTAGAAGGAAGGTATTAAGCCTTCTTTCTTGCTTAGCACAGGTTGCCCATGTCTCGATGTCGTATAGAAGTGTGCTGGTTATATACCGCAGCTTTGATCTTCATTGTGAGTTTGAAGTTTCACCAAACACGCGATGTGAGGCGGGCAAAGGTAGCTGCAGCTTTGCCAATGCGGCTGTCAATTTCTGTGTCCAGAGAGAGTTTGTCATTGATGGTAGACCCCATTATGTGAAGTGGTGCATCACTGTCAACTCATAGTTATCGATAGTAAAAACTGGTGCAGCACCCACATCCTGACTCAGCACATTTGTTTACGAGGGGCGTTCAGAAAATAATGCACCACATCGTTTTTCTCAGGAGCTGTTTATTCAAAAAGCATGACATTTATACACAATATACATGGATATGTCATGTAAACATCGGTATTATTCAACATAATCCCCATCAACTTGTACGGCTTTATGCCAGCGCGAAACAAGTGCATGTATTCCTAGCCCGTACCAGATTTTGTCTTGATCATGTAGCCATTTCTTCACTGCATGAATCACTCCTTCATCATCTTCAAACCTTGTCCCACGGAGTGCATCTTTAAATGGACCAAATAGATGAAAATCAGAGGGTGCCAAATCGGGACTATAGGGTGGATGGGGTAGTACAGTCCAACCCAATTTGGTGATTGCTTCCCGTGTTGCCAGACTTGTGTGAGGGCGCGCATTGTCGTGAAGGAGAAGCAGGTCTGCTGAATTCTTGTGAGGCCGAACTCTGCGAAAACTTTGATTGAGTTTTTTCAATGTCTTACTCTTAATGTAAGCTTGCGAATTGATTGTCTCTCCTCTTGGCATAACGTCCACAAGAATCACACCTTCAATGTCCCAAAAGACAGTGATCATGACCTTTCCAGCTGAAGGAATTGTCTTGAATTTCTTTCTTCTTGGTGATTGCGGATGATGCCCCTCCATTGACTGTCTTTTTGTCTCAGGTTCAAAATGATGCGCCCAGGTTTCGTCACCTGTAACGATCTTAGCCTAAAAATATTTTCCATCAGCATTGAAACGCTCCAACAATTCAGAAGAAATTGCTTTCCTTTGCAATCGGTGGTCATTTGTGAGACTTTGAGGAACCCATCTTGCGCAAACCTTAGAAAATCCGAGAGTTTTTATAACTGCATTTGCACTACCAATGCTGACTGACAGCTGTAAGGTCAATTGTTGAGTAGTGATTCGCCTATCAGTAAGAATAATGCCCTCAGCGCATTTCAACATTTCTGCGTTGGTGGCTGTGGCAGGACATCTACAGCGCGGCCGATCAAGCAGCTTCATATCTCCACTTCCTGATTCTTTGATTCTCTGAACCCAGCAACTGACTGTACTCCTATCGACTGCAAAATTTCCATACACATCACATAGACGCTTGTGAATATTCACAACAGTTTCCTTCTCTGCAACGAGAAATTCTATCACAATTCGCTGTTTATAACGCAAGTTGCTAACACGCTCCATTTCAACGGTTTAGGGCAGCCGTATTATTTGGCAGGTTGCGGTGCAATTTGGTGCACACAATTGGCACCTGCCATATTTGAAGTGTGCAAAATTTCATGCTTCTATCTTCATTATTAGCTGAGAAAAACGATGTGGTGAATTACTTTCTGAATGCCCCCTCGTACTTTAGACTTATTGCGAGGCCATCATAGTAGTAAAACACAAACTTCTATCATCATAGTAGTAAACCACTAACTTCTATCATCATAGTAGTAAACCACTAACTTCTATCATTATAGTAGTAAACCACTAACTTCTATCATCATAGTAGTAAACCACTAACTTCTATCATTATAGTAGTAAACCACTAACTTCTATCATCATAGTAGTAAACCACTAACTTCTATCATCATAGTAGTAAACCACTAACTTCTATCATCATAGCAGTAAAATACTAACTTCTATCATCATAGTAGTAAACCACTAACTTCTATCATCATAGTAGTAAAACACTAACTTCTATCATCATAGTAGTAAATCACTAACTTCTATCATCATAGTAGTAAATCACTAACTTCTATCATCATAGTAGTAAACTACTAACTTCTATCATCATAGTAGTAAACCACTAACGTCTATCATCATAGCAGTAAACCACTAACTTCTATCATCACAAGAAACATTAAATCATAAATTTATATGTATTTAACAACAGCAACAAAAATTCTATCTTCATAATCCTAAAATATAAATTTCTGTCTACATAACATTAAAACACACATTTCTATCTACATAACATTGAAATATAATTTTCTGTCTAGATAACAATGAAGCATAAATTTCTAACTTTATAATAAGAAAACAGATTTCTTTCTCCATAACACTGAATTACAGATCTCTTTCCACTTAAATGACTAATTTCTTTTATTCTGTCAATTTAACACTTAACATGAATATCTCTCACTGCAAGGTAATATGACATTCTGTCTACTAAATACTGAAACACAAACTAGTAAAACACCAGTCACATTACCTGATCTCTCCAAAAACACTGCCCTCATGCAAAGTTGCCAGGACTGTTTCACCATCCTCTCCACCCACCACCTCTACCTGTCCTTGGGTAACTATGTACATCTCCCTGCCAACTTCACCCTGCGGACAATTCAGGAGAATTTCTATGATCTACGGAACATTCTCAGCTGGAGCCAGGGGTTTAATGTGCATTAAAAAAAACAACCTGGACCACTGTATTTTTTTTTTTTTTCGCTCTTACTCGAGGCGAAATCTCAGGTTAGTATGTATGTCTAACCTGACACTGATTTTACGCGAGTATCCCTTTTTTCTTGCACAGAGACAGGTGTCCCTCGCCATTCAGGCAGATACTCGCCGATTTCGGAGGTACCCATTAGAGCTGGGTTGGCTCAGGAGCCGCCAGTCCCTGGTCAACGACACTTCTTCAAATGTACTCGCCAGGGCTCGAGTTAATCCAGTCCAAATCCTGGTCGACGACAAATCTTCAAATGTCCTCAGCCGGGTTTGATCCTGGGTCACCCGGTTGCCAGCGCAGAGTAGAAACCACTACGCTAGTGCGGCTCCCGGACTACTGTATGACACGAAACATGATTTATAAGGAAACACCGGAGAGTTGTGCGCAGGGCTTGTAACTTCATCTTACTAAATTTACCTTTTTTGGTCCACCACTGCTGTGGAGAGATGAAGATTTTGTTCAGAAGCCAAGTATGTCACATTTGCTGACATGAGTGTGTTGTTGTAATATTTCTTTAATAATGTCTATCCATCTGCCTATTGGTCAGCCTTGTGCTCTAAAACCAAATTTTCTTATAACTTTGTTTTATAAAATACACTTCTATAGAAACCACTAGTGCACAAGTACTTGAATAGATTCGCTGTGGGTGAATTGATGTAGTGGCTCCTTGTTCCTTAAAAAGTGACAAGGATGAAAAAAAAGAACCACACATAATAAAATCTAATGGCAGAACTAAACATCAAAGTCCAAATTCCACACTTCGTTTTATTAATTGTCTGTAATTTTTTTTTAGTTGAAAAGTTCCAAACTACATTTGATTTCAGTTTGAATACTTCCAAAATTACATGCACAAGCCCCACTTATAAAATGTCTGTACCTTCCTGGTTGTTGTTTTTTTTGTTTGTTCTCTATACTTCAGAGCTATACAGTAGGCCTGCCTTGACATTCGAGTTGAATATTCTTATGTCTGTGTTGAGCTTGATTGCTTTTGACTTTGATATATTTCCCAATGCCTTAAAAGCTTCTCTTGCCTTATGTATTCTCATTTTGTATAACAGTTAATTCTCATTATTTGTCTTTATAGTTGCCAAGATAAAGGCATGATTCTGTATCTTCATTATCTTATCGGTGGTCATTATTGACAATGCTATAATCAAATATGTTACCGCCACAGAAACTTTAATCTATTTTATCACCATCATTACCATCACTGTGTGTGCGGCTGGAAACCTCATGTAACATAAATTGCCACAGAAGCCATCCCTGCAAAAGAAAATCAAGTGCATTGGCATAGGCATATTGCAAGGGGCCAGCTACAGCATAAGCCCCCTGCTCCTTAAGCAGTATCCTATATATAAAATCCCAGCTTTTTCTGTCAGTGCGTAACGCTAAGGGATGCAACTGTGATTGAAAGTTAGACATTAATTGTATTGTTTCCCTTGTATGTACTCTCGCGAAAATAGTAACACTTACCAAAGAAGAATGCGCAAATGACGGTGTGCACAAAAATATTTATAGAATGTGTGATCCCGTATACACACATTGTGATCCTCGCTGCTATTACTAACTGCTAGTGAAACCCGTACTACTAACAGGTGGAAGCAATTTACTTTCTTCTGGCGTGTTGTGAGAAGAAGAATGCTGTTATATATTGTGAGAGCACTTTAACATCAGATGTCAAACAAATATTTTGGTTTTTTTCAATACTTTTAAATAAGTAAAATTGCCGTTAGGTATTGGTGCTTTTGAATTTGATTCCCGTCTTATGACGGGCTTTTACACTAGTAATATGAGAAGGATGATGATTATCATCAGCTACATCATCATCCTAACATTACTGACATCATCTTAGTTATCATCATGATCATTTTCTTTACAGATATCATGTATTAAATAGGTAAAGGTAGCCCCATAGCATATACTGCTACAGGGGAGAGAAGAGTTAGAGACTTCACTTTACCTGGTCCAGCTCTATGAGGTAGGGGTGACCATTTTCACCGGCATTCATGGAACAATGAGGAGGTATGGGCAGCATTGGCATAGTTGGTGGTCCTTTTCATGCAAGTACTTATAAGGGCTACTTCATGTTAGCCGATAGAAGCTAGTAGTTCTTTTCAGGGCTTTGATTTTATCAACATTGCAATTCAGTTAACAGAGTTCACTTACCTGTGAATGCAAATTGTGCTCAAGTACAACTGTTGAGGATTGTTTCGGAGTTTGCAAGCATGTGAATGGTTGCAAACATTCGCATGGTTGCACCTCGAGACACCTCAATTGAATTAATACTGGAAATCGCGCAAATCGATGTATGACGCGTCAAGCCTAGTAACCGCAGTCCACGTGTGGCCTGCGGGCCTGATGGCCGTGTTTCAAATGTGTGGCATAGCCACTTATGGAAAGTGTCTCAAAATGTGTGGCGCAGCCACTTACTCAAGTGTAGAACCGTTTGTGTTCTGGCTTTTAAGCCGATATAAGGATATGTGTATATAGACTGGGTAAGTCCACGTATGGCCATAGAGCCTTCCGGCAGTGTTCAAAGTGTGGCAGAGCCACTTATGGAATGTGTATAATATATGTGGCATAGCCACTGATGAGGAATATGTATAAAGTGGGATATCCACTGTGAATTATAAATAGCGTAAGAATCCGTGTAGATTATGCTGGAAAAAGCTAATCAAGTCAGAAGTATAGGACCAGAGCGTCTCAAGGATAATCGCGAATAGCGTAAGATACGTTTCGCAAGGATATTATATTTATGGCAGTTAACGCTTGGCTAGGAAAGCCAAAGTAATTGAATAAGTGGACATAGACAGAATACACGAATATGAAATAAGGATATCATTTCCTAATGATAATAATTCCACTAAATGGATTTGAAAGAGTTGGTTGCAAACTCAAGGACGCTATAGAATTAACGGTTAACACAGACGTGCAAAGTCTGTAGGATGAACATTGAGTAGATCCTTAAAACTATGTTTTAATGCCAATATTAGTTGTGTGAAAACGTTCCTGTATTCATTTGGAAAAAGGACATGTATTAAAATATTCAGTCGTCAATGGAACTTGTTAATTGCCTGAATTATTCAAGTTTACTAATGTGCTGTGACTGTTGAGATAACCCTTGCAAGGTCAGTACAGACTATCACATTTATATTTACAATATTACTCATAAAATAATACAACATTGCTGGAGAATTAATACGAAGTAATGAACGACACTGAATTTAATAATAATATTGAATCACACAATAACGGCTCGAAATCTGCAATTGAACTGTAAGCCGAAATGGTAGAGATGAATATAATACCTAAAGAATTATTGGAGAGCAACTCAATAACTCACGTCCAACGGGCTTCTAATATCTGGAGATAGAAGAAACAGTCCGTAACATCTAGTATTCAGACGTCCGTAACAATAACCAATGGGCATCATTCTAGGTTGAAAGAAGTATGCCTCTCCAAAAGAAGGCAATACCGTCAGGGCAAAAAGTGACAGATTCCCTTCCTTGCTGCCTTTACCTTCCCTAATCTAAGAGCAGAGTCAGGTACCCATTTACAGCTGGGTAGACTGGAGAATGCCACAACCATGTATCCATCCCAGAACCCGGTTATCACCACATTTATCACCATGCGCACTGTTACCAATATCATTGCCACAATGCTCATCACGCCTCACCTTTTTACAAATGAAGTCTCCTGGCAGGTAGAGAATTGGCTTAAGTTTTAAAACCAGGTCATAGAGCAAATTTCTCTCACAATCTTGAAACAGCTGAACTTTAGACAGGGTATTGAAGTGGACATTTATGGCTAGGTCAGTCTGCAGCTTCTTTGGTAGTGAACACACCAAGGATCTCTCATCTGTGGACACAGTGATATAAATAATGATGGTAACCCCATGATCGATCATCAGTAGTAAATAAATAAATAAATGTAGGTAAATAGTAGGTAGTCATAAGACAGAAACAAGGAGAATACTAGACATTAGAAAAGTGACAGATTCGATAGGCTCACTGTGGAAATGAACCACGGAACATTCAAATGGGACCATCATCTTGCTGCGACAGTTTTTTTTTTTTAATCGTATGCCCGCTATTACTCGAGTCGAAATCTCCGGTTTATAAGTCTAACCTGAGACTGATTTTATGTGTGTTGCGCGTCTTTTTATTATTATATAGAAAGTATGAGTACACGTCTTGTTACTCTGGCCAAAAGTACTAGGGTAGAAATGCTTGACACCTCAGACAGCCCTTAACACACTTGCAAAATATTAATGTCACCACAAAGGCCAGGTGGACAATCAATACACAGTTCATTTTACATAACGTTGCTCCACAAAGATAAATTTGAAGGCCATTACAACATATGGCATAGCATATACAGTCATCAGTATAGCTTTGTACCGTCTTTAGCTAGAACCCTGTCCTCGACAGATTTACACATTTTTAATTACTCACGTTCTTCACAGAAATCGTAATTCCTTTCACAAATATACTAGCATCATCTCACGGATGTATATGGACGATCTAGTGATGGAACATCATAGGAATATGTCATGAAATAATATAATTCTCAGGAGCTCACAGACATACGTCCACCTGCCACAATGAAACACACAGAAGAACCTAGCAGACGATCACCCACTTTTGGGGGATCCCGATATTAACGTCTGCGATCTGAACCCCGAGGCAATGACGTAACTTCCTGTTTCCATGGACTACCGATAATAAACAAACATGGATCCTTGTCGAACCAATTTATAACATCGATAGACATGTTATGAATTTTAATCATAACAATGTGAGTATCCCTTTTTTCCCTGTACAATGACAGGTGTCCTCTCGCCATTCAGGCTGATACTCGCTGATTTCGGAGGTACCCATGAGAGCTGGGTTGGCTCAGGAACCGTTCAGGTTATTCCAGTCCCTGGTCAACGACACTTCTTCAAATGTCTTCGACAGGGCTCGAATTATTCCAGTCCACGCCCCGGTCGACGACACTACTTCAAATGTCCTCGCCAGGGCTGGAACCTGGATCACCCGATTGCCAGTGCAGTTGGTAACCATTACACCAGCGCAGCTTCCGCAGCGACAGTAAATTGTGAAAAGACACACAGATGAAAAAGCACCCCAAAAAAGTGCCTCATTGGCCATTGTCATTTTTCACAACACTTAACTTCTGGCGGAGGGAGGCAAAGAAGCATGTGAAGAAGAGAACAGGAGACAGAAATTTAAGGGACGAGGAAGATAAGGAAGACCATGAGCAGATGGCACAGGACAGGACAAATTGGCATGCATTTGCTGAAGGCCTATGCTCCTTGGAAGCTGAAGTGTAAGGACGATGATGATAAAAAAAGCTTTTTCTTCTTAGTCATTCCTCTTCTACCCTGGGGTGCAGAGGTTTGCCGGAGAGAGGCAATACTATCCTATCAGCTATCTTCCTCCTGGCCTGGTTCCAGTCTAGTTATCGATCCTTCAGAGATTATCTAATGTTGTCCTCACAGCGGACTCTGAGTTGTCCTGGAGGATTGGATCCCTAGCTCTTAGTTTCCCATACTTGTCCCATCTTCTCCCATTCTGCAAACATGGCCAAACCAATGTTGAAAAAGCATGCACAAGAATGCTTCCGAAAACCTATGAAATATAATCACAATAATAAGAGATTAAAAAAAGCAATTAAAAAAGTCTGTTGTTGCAGCCACAGTTAAAGATACAAAATGTCAATAATCATTCATCATTGTTTTGCTCCATGTGGAGCACAGTCTTACAATCAACTGCTGGTAACCATTGATTTCTTATCTTGGGCAGTCCATTTGCTTACAAAGAATGTAAGTAGAGCAGATACACATTTTAAAGAAAGTTTTTGGAAGAAGGAAAAGAAAGAAAAAGAAATATGGCCAGATAGTATTTATGACAGAATAGTGATGACCCTGCAATCAATTTTTAGAGAAAATTTAAGATGAGCTTATGTAGCATGTGACATAATTGCAGACAAAGAGTTAATGTGTAAATTAGGATGAATGCCCCCAGGATGACCCAATCTGAAAGATGAACAGAAATGAATGGAAATAATTCTTACCAATAGTTTTTTGCTGTTCCCACTGGTACAGAAACCATTCTCTCACTCTGTCTTTCATCTCTTGTGGGAGGTTGATGGACTGCATATACCAGAGGCATGAGTCCATTTTCTTACGATAGTTGTCCTTCACCATTCCAGCAGCTTCAACAATGTCTCGAATCTGCATAAAGAGTGGTGATGTGTGTTGTAAGATGAAAACAATAACAAAGATGTAAGCTGTGGGATTGTAGTGAATCTAATGTGGTAGTGCTTATGTAGAACAGAAGGATTAAAATATATTATAAAATGTTAATAATGATAACCAAACTTCATACACAGAACAATGTCTGTTACGTATTGTAATTTGCAAAATAAAAAAATAAACAGCAATTGTAACAGACACCAGTTTGCTATGTATTATTTCTTCTTTTTTTATTCTCTTATAACTACATCTATCCCAATTGGAAAGATGACGCTCTGTCTCAGACCTCCCTCATCGCCAAATAGTTTTTCCATCAATGGGATAGGTTAAACCTGTACTGTCAATCAGCTCTTGTAATAGAGCCAACATTCTTAGAGGACAAATTTTACTGTTTGACTGTCTTCCCCACATGGACACATGGCCTGTCTGCCTGAGCTTTAACTTGTAGAAGAGATGGTATCTAAGTCTGTAATGCCCGATTCTCAGTCTGAAAATTATCACGGGATCTCTTCACGGTAAGGAGTAGCATGCATTTGGTGTAACCGACTCCGGATATTTTCTATGCAATATTTCTTTGAAGTTTTCTCAGGCACGTTGTACAAGGCAACTTCCATGAGGTTTTGAATAAGGCTGGCTATCTCATCATGTAAAACAAATGGCTAGAGAAACCACTGCTGCAAGAAAACTTGGTGCAGTATTTCTACAAAGGGACCAGCTGCCGTGGTGGTTCAATGCTGCATAAGAAGCGGTTAAAAAATTATGATGATGATGTCTTTAAAGCTTTGATTTTAATTATTGCTTTTAACTCTTCATATGTTGTCCTACCCTCATTTTAATTCCTCATTTTTTGGGAAATATCTCTGCCATTTCATTTGTATAAATATTGCAGTGGGCTGGAGTCCACTGTTAATTCACTGTCAAATTTACAGCTATTTCCAAAAGTGCTTCTGAGATACTGCCTAATTCATTGTTTTTATGCTTCATTTGGGCAGTTATGACTGAAAAATCATTTCTGTGAGGAACATTACTTTGGCTGTAAGATTTTCCCTGTTGTCCATAATGGTTATTGCATCTGTTTTTAGTTCGTCTGCCTTAACATTACAGTTGTGCTACCTATTATACTTTCATTCATTTTCCTTTTTTCTCCTTACAGAGCCCTTGCAGGAAGACTGCCCCAAGCACTCTCATGCTATTGCAGTGGTGGTTATTGCAGTGGTGGTTATTGCAGTGGTGGTTATTGCAGTGGTGGTTATTGCAGTGGTGGTTATTGCAGTGGTGGTTATTGCAGCAATGTCTTTTACATGATGAGGTTGCCATCACCATGGATAACCTCATATCAGTTTCCTTGTACAAAATGCCTGAGGCAGCAATAATCCTAATCTTTCTTTGTCTTATAAGAAATCTCTGGGAACTACACGGGAACTGCTGTACTTTGCAAAGTTGCAAAGTTGAAAACAGAACTGCACTAGTTGTTCATTCTGTCATAATTCTGATACTATCATTACAAGACTATAGAAAGTACTGTGAACATGAACTTTTTAAAATTACTTTGTTAATGCTGCTCTATATAATGATGCCTCATTATCCTATTGAAAGACATCATAACGCTGCAGATGTACATCATAACGCTGCTGATATCATAATTCTACTGACATTCATAATGTTGCTAATAGACATCATAATCATACAGATATAGATAACAATCCTGCTAATAGTCATCACAATCCTGTGGATTTCATAATCCTGCTAATAGACATCATAACACTGCTGATATCATAATCCTACTGACATTCATAATCCTGCTAATAGACATCATAATCCTACTGACAAAGATAACAATCCTGCTAATAGTCATCACAATCCTGTGGATATCATAATGCTGCTGGTAAACATCATAATCTTGCTGATAGGCATCATAATTCTGCTGATGTCATAATCCAACTAAAGGACATCATAATCCTGCTGGTGGACATCATAAGCCTGCAAAAGGATATCATAATCCTGCTTATAGACATCACAATCCTGCTAATAGACATCATAATCTTGCTGATATAATAATCCTACAATAAGCATCAAAATTCTGTTGATAAGACATAATCCTGCTAACAGACATTATAATCATGCTGGTGGACATCAAAAGAGGGAAGTATCTATCAAGTATGGTTAGCAATTGTGTCGCTTTATTTGAATCATAGTATCGCTGACAGTTGGACTTTGACGGATGGCATCCTTGCCTAAATTTCATGTCTGCTGACGACATATTACCATGTGTTATGGAATCTCATCTATGCTTATGATATAAAATGTGGAGCGTTCTGTCCCGTGGACTGTCAAATAAATTATAAGAACTTTTCACGGACTGCACTGCATTCCTTTGTTACAAGTTACTGTTCCTGTGTTTCTTTATGCATTCTACCCAACTGATGTGCAATATGGCTTTTAATACACTGCAACACGTAACACTATCTGGTGGCCAGTAGTGTCAGGAGAGGAGATCGTGAAGCACCAAGTCGAAGCCAGAGTTAATTTTTGTGCTATTTAACAGGAGAATTTGAATAAATAGGGCACAGTAACACTATCTGGTGGCCCAGTATTAAGGGAGAATTTGTGAACCACAAAACTATGACGAAAACAACTTCCTACTGTTGCCGTTTCTGAAATACGTATGCTTTTGGCCTATCGTACTTTATGTGCGCACAACGTCAATTGCGCACTATCAAGGCTGTTCCTTTTTTCTGAAGCTGATGGGACTCAGACATTGTCGTACGAAGACAGCCAGAAATTCAATGATGAAGTTGCTCTAAGAAGCCTATTTCAAGTTTTGTCATTATCAGAGTCACGTCGTTATCTGTTGGTGCATTCACGAATACGTGCCAGTCAAGATTTTATCAAGAGTCAGCAAAGATTCCAACCATCCATCTCACACCAGTTTATGAACCTGCAGTCATGATCCTGCTGAAAGACATCATAATTCTGCTGATGTCATAATCCAACTAATAGACATCATAATCCTGCTGGTGGACATCATTATCCTGCTGATATCATAATCCTGCTGGTGAACATCATAATCGAACTAATAGACATCATAATCCTGCTGTTGGACATCATAATCCTGCTGTTGGACATCATAACTCTGCTATCATAATCCAGCTTGTGGACATCATAATCCAACTAATAGACATCATTATCCAGCTGGTGGATATCATAATCCTGCTGATATCATAATCCTGCAGGTGGACATCATAATCGAACTAATGGACATCATAATCCTACAAATAGACATCATAATCTTGCTGATATAATAATGCTACAATAAGCATCAAAATCCTGTTGATAAGACATAATCATGCTAACAGACTTAATAATCCTGCTGGTGGACATCACAATCCTGTTTAAAGACATCATAATCCTGCTGACAGACATGAGTAGAATATTACCTGACCAATGAGCAAGGCAAACACGAAGACACCCGACAGCCAGTAGAAGATCATGAAGCTATATTCAAGCTTGTTTGTAGGAGTGGGGTTGTTTCCGATGGAGGTAGCAGTCTTCATTGCCAGGTAGAAGCAACGAATGTACCTACAAGAAAATATTATGGGGGAAAAAAATGAAACAAACAAAAGCATTCAAAAAAATAATATTAAACTGTAACCTGTTCTTCATTTTCACCATTTTCTTTCTTGTTCCATTTGGAGCCACCACTGCAGCCTGCAAAAAACATTCACGTGATTATGTAGTGGTGGTTTCTGTAACAGTGTGTTATACATGAAGATGTTGCCAGCCCCATCCACAACTACATATTAGTTGCCTGAGGAGCAGTCGTACTGTTCTTTATTTGTCTCATCAGAGACCCCAAAGAACTACGCTGTTCTTCTCAATCAAAAAGTCTAAAGTGAGTTATGAAAAAAATGAAACATGTTATTTGACCTGGAAGTGCACTGATAACTCTTGTATGATGATTGGTCAGTTGCCAAATCATGGTTCTTCATTTGCATGGAGATGATTCTCTCTACAGCTCACAATTTACTGTTTTGTCAAACGTCATATTTATTTAATTATTAAAGCTCTCATGTCTCTTCACAACTTCTAATGTTTTGTCAAATTTTGGGTCGGAGTGGCTCAGAGGTAAGACACCCAGCTCTAATACTAAAGGTACTGGGTTCGCTCCCAGCAGAGGGAATATAATTGATGGAATTTTTTGTCAGAACCAGTGGTTCCCAATGATGTAACACTCCCTCCTGCTCTCCTGGGTAGTGAGATCTAATGACTAGCCTTCTCAAATAAAGAAAAAAAATAGGAGGTCCCGTGTGCAAGTTGCGCACATTTTAAAATCCCTTGGCAGTTGGAGATCATAAAGTGTAGGCCATGTGGCCACTGTCCTGGCAAAATTTAAAAAGTAGGAAACCTATCTAATGTAAAAATATTTATAGAATATGTGATTCCTATATATGCACATTGGGATCCTCGCCAGTGCTACGGAGTTCAGGCACTGTGATGAGATTCTCCTTGTGTGATCTAAGAGAGAAGATTGGAGCACTTATGGAGCTGTTCGCATGCAGTGATGATGGTCCTTAAAAGCCAAACCAAATCTGTCAAATCTTTTGCTAACTCTTCCATGACATGTTCTTAGAACTTCCACTATCGTCCCTTTATATTTTACTACAGTTTACAATTTACTGTTTGCTGTCTTTCTTGAGTAGATAAGAAATATTTAATCTCTATCACTGGACCTATCACTATTTGCAAAGCAGACGATAAGCCAATGTTAACTATAAGAGTAAATGGTAAAATTCTGGAACTAGTCAAGAGTTTCTCATATCTTCATCATATAATAACAGAAGATGGCAGATGTGAAACAGAAATCAAGAAGAGAATAGGAATGTCCAAGGCTAGATTCAACAACATGAAACAGATACTAACATCTAAACAACTAATTCACAAATTCAAACTGAGAATAATCAAATGATATATTCTTCATTACTGTATGGTGCAGAAACATGGACAATGAACAAGCAATTAGAAGAAAGAATTGAGGTCTTGAGATGTCGATATATTGAAGAATGGGCCAACTCATGATAAGAGAAGAAAACAAATAAAGAGGTTCTAGAAAAACTAGGAACGAAAAGATAATTAATGAAGATGACAATTAGACAGCTAAAATATTTTGGCCACATACAAAGACATAACACCTTACTGAAGTCTATAACAGAAGGCAGATTTGAAGACAAAAGTGCAAGAAAAAGACCGCGCTATAAGTGGGAAGATAACATCAAGAGATGGACAGGAAAGAGTCTGTCTGAGTGCACCATCAAGACAAGAGACAGGAAAGATTCTATCAGAGTGCACCAACAAGACAAGAGACAGGAAAGAGTCTATCAGAGTGCACCATCAAGACAAGAGACAGGAAAGAGTCTACCAGAGTGCACCAACAAGACAAGAGACAGGAAAGAGTCTACCAGAGTACACCAACAAGACAAGAGACAGGAAAGAGTCTATCAGAGTGCACCATCAAGACAAGAGACAGGAAAGAGTCTATCAGAGTGCACCATCAAGACAAGAGACAGGAAAGAGTCTATCAGAGTGCACCATCAAGACAAGAGACAGGAAAGAGTCTATCAGAGTGCACCATCAAGACAAGAGACAGGAAAGAGTCTATCAGAGTGCACCATCAAGACAAGAGACAGAAGACTTTGGAGATCCATTGCAGCTGACCTTCGATGTGAAGATGGCACATGATGATGATGATGATGATCATGATCAAGCTCTTGGTTAACACTTACACAATGAAAACGCTATATGACAGAATTACAAGGCAGCTTGTCTTCCACAGGGAAAGAGAAAGGTTAACAAAAAATACATGGACAAGAGAACTGGAAACAGAGGTGAACAATGCTTCTATTTATATGTCCAACATTTTTGGTTCCATTAATTTTGCTGGCTTTAACCTACCCTAGTTTTTTTCTCAAATGGAAGTGCACTGTCCATTTACATCTTAGGAATGAATTTTCTGTGCACTTTGGTCTTAAATGAAACATTTTCATTACACTTTTGAGGCTTCAGTGAGAATATAAGTAAAATGAAGTCAGGTCATCTCCAAATATCCTTTCTGGGACGGCAATGGATGTTGAGCTTATTCTCGACATAAATGTCATTCATTAATTTTTCTTTTTGTTCATTGTGGAGCATGACCTACCACTACAGCTGGTCCCCTTGCAGGAAGTTTGCACCAAGCATTCACGTACTCACCAGTGTGGATTTATGTATCAACGTGTTTCACATGATGAGGTGCTAGCTACATGCCAAAAACTCATATTTGCCAGCTTTTACTCTTCTGGTTTGAAGGATCAATAGGCCTATTCTTTTACTCTTCTGGTTTGAAGGATCAATAGGCCTATTCTTTCCCTATACAGAGATATTAAAGTGTTATACTACACCTGGTCTTAGCTTTATGAGCTGGGCTGATCAGTTCCCTTCCATATTGTTTTTGCCTTTCCTAATTCAATGCAGAATAACAGCTACTTAAATTGGAGAATGACGTAACCAGTTTTTGACTACAGGCTCTATGTCTCAAGAAGCAAGCACTTTATGCACTCTGTCACTTGAGTGCTCATAAACGTGGTGTGAGATACAATGTCAGAGATTTTATTGTTATTATTCAACAGAATCGAGATTACTGCATTTCGGGCAAACCCATAGGTGCTCAGTCTCCCTCAGCAAATGTCAAAGGAAATGATGCTAACTGTTTCTGTTGCTCGCTGGTTGTATACACGACGGATGCATCCTCTCATATGCCCACCTCTGCTAACCTTACGTTTTATGCCAAAGTCCAACAATCTTAGTCTTGTTGATTCATCTATTGCAGTGCCATTCTCTAACAGGTGATCATAAATTTTCCTCAGTATCTCTTCCTTATCCATATCCATGTCCCCACTATAGATGCTCTTGAGGCTAGTCTGTCAACTCTCTCATTACAGCGTATCCCTGCATAACCAGGACAGTTGATTCAGATCAGTTCCTGAAGATTCTAAGCTTCTGTGGATGTTTTCCATTCATGCAGCAGCCATTCACTTTGAACCTTCCAAAGTATGGACTGAGAGTATGATACAATAACTACCCTGCTTGACGGAGTCTCAGAGAGCTAGGGGTCGGAGTGGCTAAGAGGTATGGCGTCCGCCTCGAGTTCTAGAGGTACCAGGTTCGATTCCCAGTTGAGGGAAAATAATTTATGGAAAATTTTATTTTCAGAACCAGTGGTCCTAATGATGTCAAACTCCCTCCTGGTCTTATGGGTAGTGAGATCGGATGCCTAGCCTTCTCGGATAATGGCGAAAAATTAGGAGGTTCCGTGTGCAAGTTGCACACATTAAAAATCCCGTGGCAGTTGGAAAACATAAATAGTAGGCCTATGAGGCCGCTGCCATGGCAAAATTTAAAAATTAGAAACCTACCCACAACAAAAATATTTATAGAATGTGTGATTCCTATATACACACACTGGGATTCTCGCCGGTGCTATGGAGTTCGTGCACTGTGCTGAGATCTTCCTTGTGTGATCTAAGGGAGGAGATCGGAGCACTGATGGAGTTGTCCGTGTGCAATGAAGAGTCCTTAAAACCAAACCAAATCAGAGAGCTACCACAGAACTGCAGTAGATGCCTGAATCTCCATTCTCATGCTGGAGGTTGTTGTCATGTAAGCTCCGCTCAATTCAGTGACAATTCTACCTTTTACTCTAGCCATGAAGAACGGCAGAGATGATATAAATCAATACTCACGCAATACCCTCTCCACTGTAAACCCATTCATTTGTTTTTAGTCCCTCATACACAGATACTGCATAGTAGCCGCAAGTTTCAACATGAATAAGAAAGAGCATGTACGTCACTGTCTTGATTATCCTGTAGAAAAAAAAAACAAGCAAAATAACAAACAGAAAGACACTGTCAGATAACATGGTACCAGAGCCAGTGAGAGGATTCGTTAAAGATAAATTACTTACTTACTTACTTAGTCGTTCCCCTTCTACCGTGAGGTGTAGAGGTTTGGAAGAGAGAGCGCCAGACTATTCTATCAGATGTCTTCTTCCTGGCCTGGTTCCATTCTAGTCCTTGGTCCTTCAAAGATTGTCTAATGTTGTCCTCCCAGCGGACTCTGGGTCGTCCTGGAGGTCTGGATCCCTGGCTCTTTGTTTCCCATGCTTGTCGTGGTAGCCGATCTTCTCCCATTCTGCAGACATGGCCAAACCATCTTAGTTGGGACTGTTCTATTTGGGTCTGCAGCGGGTGGGATTTTAGGCCTTGACGTATCGTCTGGTTGCAGACCATGTCTCTTCTTGTTACTTCAACCACCTTCCTCAGATACCTCATTTCTGAGGTTTGGATCTGGCTTTTGTGGGTTGTAGTCATTGCCCATGACTCACATCCATATGTCAAGACTGGGACATATGTGGAGCGGTATACAGCCATCTGCGTTTTCTTACCAACCTCTTTCTTGCTGAGGAATCCTCGATTTATGGCCTGATAAAGTCTCCCAGTTGCTGCTTTTCGAGTGGCCATCTCTTCTTTGATGCCCCCCTTTCGGTCTATAATAGCTCCGAGATATTTAAAGTGGTCGACCTGCTCCAGGATCTGTTCTCCTAACTTAATCTGATGTTTTCTTTCTTCTCGTGATATCACCATGGATTTTGTTTTAGAGCTGCTTATGACCATCCCTCTTTTCTCCAGCTCTTCCTTCCAGACTTGCAGGTTGGATTGGAGATGTGTCTCTGATTTAGCAATCAGGACAACATCATCAGCAAATGCTAGCTCTGAAATACAGACCTGTCTCATCTTCCAGTACCCCACTGAATACTTTCTTGTTCTCTCCTTACATGCCTTGATGACATCGTCCATGAGGAGTATGAAAAGATAAGGTGACAGGATATCGCCTTGTCTTACACCAGTGGTGGTCCTGAACTCTTCTGACTTGTAGTTTGCTGTCCTCACATAATTTCTGCAAGACTTGTAGAAGCTCTGTATAGCATGAATCAGAGGTGCTGGAATGTTCTTCCTTGCCAAACAGTCCCAAAGCTTTCTCCAGGGGACCCTGTCAAACGCCTTTTCCAGATCTATGAAACAAAGATGGATCTCACTCTTGTACTCAAGGGCCTTTTCACTCAGCTGCCTGAGTGTGAAGATTAGGTCTTGAGTACTTCGGTTTGCTCGGAATCCGAACTGGGCTTCATCCAATTGTGGCTCAGCTAGGCATCGGAGTCTCTGCTCTAGGATTCTAG
Source organism: Oreohelix idahoensis (assembly GCA_024509875.1). Lineage (NCBI taxonomy): Eukaryota > Metazoa > Mollusca > Gastropoda > Stylommatophora > Oreohelicidae > Oreohelix > Oreohelix idahoensis. The sequence continues at coordinate 377,694 of JAMPIV010019148.1, forward strand.
AGTAGATTTTACCAGGGACACTGAGAAGGGATATGCCTCTGTGGTTTCCACAATGTCGATTGTCACCCTTTTTGAAAATCGGTGTTATAATGGCAATCTCCCAATCCTTTGCTATGGCCTTGTTGCACCACGCTGCCTGTAGGACCCTTAGGAGTAATAGGTTGCCTGATGCTCCCATGTACTTAACCATTTCTGGTGTTATACCATCATGCCCTGCTGCTTTGCCCATCTTGATTTTCTCTAGTGCTGCCCTCAGTTCTTCCATCTTTATGTCATCTTCACCATCATTGGTTTTCTCTTCTGTGCTAGTGGTTATCATCTCTGATGCTCTACCATGCTCACCATCCAGGAGTTCTGAGAAATATTCTTTACATCTTTCCATTACTTCCTTCGGGGCAGTAAGCAATTTTAAAGATAAATTCCGGTGAAGAAATCTGGTGAAATGTTAAGCAATGAAATATGGCAAAGAAATATGGTTACACAATGTAAATTAGTAAGGCTGAATGAGCATCTAAGCTAACAATTTTGCCAAGTCCTCTTAATACCCCTTACCTACTCTTGGTGGTACCATGTAGTGCACAAGATCTGAACCTCTGTTCTGGGTTCCCGCAAAAGATTGAAGAACATTTTCTTAACATCACTGAGTGCTTGGACATTCAAAGAGGTGGCTACACAGCTAACACTCTGGAGTGTGTTGTGGTTGGATTTGGTTCAAGTGCTTCTTCTTCTTCTCAAGGAGCAAAGGTCTTCAAGAAACGTATGCCAAGTCTTCCTGTCCCATGCCATCAGCTCAAGGTCTTTCTATATCTTTTTTCACCCACTTCATGTCTATCTCCAGTTCTCTTCTCCACATGTTCTTTGGTCTCTATCTCTCTTACCTTAGGATTCAACAACAAGAACTGTCTGGTAATACTATCAACACATTTCATCAAAGTGTGTCTTATCAATCTCCAGCTTCTTTGTTCAAGTACTTGTTAAGTGGTATATGTTGTGATCGGAGCAGAAAAAAGTGTGATTTGATCTCACCTTGCAATGTGGTTAATATTATCAGTAAATACTTGTAAGGATATTGAAGATAAGACCTTTTTTTTAAAATTAATAAACGGGGTGGAGATTGAAAAGCATCAATGCAGCTTTATTTGCCTCTCCTTATCTTCACTGGAGAATGAAAGAAATGCCTGGAGACAGAGGAATAATATTAGAATGAGACAAATGGATGAGAGTGGTTGTGGTCATTGGATTATATACCCATAGGAAGACACCACGTCGACTGAGTCAGAAAGGAAGGAATTGAAGCGTTTACTATGAGAGATATTTTTTTCTGAAAACTCAGACCAAACAAAAAAGAGATCCTCTTAAAATGTTGAGTGGCCTATGCTCAACAGTGAGTTAAATGGCAAAAAACTGTTAGATGTGGTTGACAGCCTGCTGTGACACACATATATTGCTTTGTATATCACCATCGTCATCATCGCCCTCTAGCTCCTTAAGCAGCATATGCCAAAAACAAATTCACGCCAAGCCATTCGTTCACGGCTTTTCCATGTCTTCTTGAATCCATTTGTATCTGTCACAAGGTCCCTTCTTCAAGTGTTTTTTTTTCAACCTCCCTCTACCAAATTTTACCCTGGGAATTCTAAACTAGAGCTGCCCTGTAATGCTTTCAAAAGCTTTCCTCAATATGTGTCATACCCATCGCCAGCATCTTCTTCTCACCTATTGTCCCACTGGCACCTGTGTGGTTGTTTTCTATCTTCGTGCATTTTACTTGTATATTCTAGTTTTTAACGGATGCATGGCCAGGCATAAAGAAACACACAGAACATACACTTCACACACCTGATAGTATGTGCTGAAGATCTAGAAGCCTGGTCACATCTTTCATAAAATTCCCAGTAGGTCTGAATCTGCACATAACACAAAACGTAACTTCAAATTAGTGTTACCACTCAACTTAACATCAAATCAGTGTTACCACTTAACTAAACTTTAAATCAGTGTTACCACTTAATTTAATTTAAAATCAGTGTTACGGTACCACTTAACTTAACCTCAAATAAGTGTTGCCATTTAACTTAACTTTTAAAACAGTGTTACTAGTGCCCCTAGATGTATAAAGAGTTAAGCGAACTATGTCAGAATCGAAAACGACGTAGACGCCATTGTCGGCTAGACAATGCCAGGGCTAGTAGAGAGAATAAGCATCCAGGAAGATTTTTTTTTTTTTTTAAATTAATGAAGAAAAATATCCCGTTCAACCTCTGATGGGTTATAATTAGGATATATATTGTTTTCAATTCCAAATAATATGAACAACTGCCAATGAGAAAGTGGCATCACATTTGTCAAATCATTGTAAATAGGGACAATCACAATTATGCTAATACATTAAATAAATAAACAAAAAAAAAATAAAAAACAAACAAAATCAAGAAGAAACTCTGAACAAGAATTATATTAAAATGGAGGGGTGTAAAGGCCTGGTGGTTCCAGTTATATAACTGAATTTAACATATATTTAATAGACTTTCATCTGTTAAAAGTCATATGCATTGTAAGAACAGCATCAGACCTTCACATTCCCAGACACTGATATTAACATTTGTTCGTGATAAATATTGTTTGATCCAGGACCACCACGTGGAGGTGGAGCACGGTCTTGACCAGCTCTGGTTCGCTGGTCCTGACGCAGGCAGTCAAGCTATGAGTCGCTGACTGCGGTCTCTATTGCTGCGTCTTGAGGTCCCCAATTTTAATATAAAAAATATAAAATGAAATAATGTAATAACATTTTATATTTTTATTATTTATTAATTATATTAAAATTATATAACATATAATAAATTATAATTATATATATATATATATATATATATATATATATATATATATATATATATATATATATATATATATATATATATATATATATATATATATATATATATAATACCTCTTCTATATTTAAAAAAAATTATATATTTATATATATATATATTTATTTATTTATACATATAATATATAATTGTAAATTTATATATTATATATACATTTTATGTAATTTACAAATTTTAAATTATATATATAAATTATATAATTTTATAATTATATAATTAAAATATATAAAATATCAAAATTATATAATAAAAACTATATATAATAAAATTTTATATTTGTAATATTTTATTAATATTATTAATTATAATAACATTATAATAAAATTATTTAATAAATTATATAATATTATTATTATAT
>JAMPIV010019148.1:385948-464864 GCA_024509875.1 Oreohelix idahoensis
CAACCACAAATTGATTCCACTTTGCTCGGTCGGCGGCCATCCCTCGTACAGTGCCCCAACTCTGGTTCATTCTTTGCATCTCAGCCTCCACAGTCCTCCGCCAGGTTGTTTTTGGTCGGCCTCTCTTTCGTTTTCCTTCAGGGGTCCATAGCATAGCTGTTCTTGTGATGGCATCGGGGTCTCTTCTGAGGACGTGGCCAACCCAGCTCCAGCGTCTGCCAGCTATGATGGTGTGCATGTCCTCTTGCTTGCTCCGAGTAAGCAGATCTTGGTTGGTAATGGTATTCGGCCAAAAGATTCGGTGAATTTTTCTTAGGCATGTTGTGTGAAAAGAGGACAATTTCGACATTTCCTTCTCTGTAACTCTCCAGCATTCCGCACCATAGAGAAGCACAGAAAGCACACAGCTCTGATATAATCTTAACTTTGTGCTTGTGCTGTATTGAGAGGACTTCCAGATGTTGTTTAGGCTAAAAAAAGGCTGTTCTTGCCTTATTCATTCTGATGTTGATGTCTTTGCCTGCCCCGCCGTCTGGTGTTACTATGCATCCTAGGTATGTGAAGGTGTCTGTCTGTACCAGTTGCTGATTCCTTACTGATATAGGCTCAGGGGTTGCTCACATTGAGCGTCATGACCTCTGACTTCTTTAAATTTATGTTCAAGCCCACCTGCTGGCTAAACTTATTAAGTCTATCCGTTTTTTCCTGGATGTGTTGATGTGAATGTGCTAGTAGTGCAATGTCATCTGCATATTCCAGATCTTCCAATGTAGAAAATGTAGTCCATCTTATTCCTCTTGGACTGCCCTCTGTTGTCTGGCGCATCACCCAATTTATGACTGTTAAAAATAGAGTGGTTGATATGGGGCATCCCTGTCGTACTCCTGTCTTCACCTCAAAGGTTAGGTTGCTCTGCCCAACACTACACGTAAAGTTGGCATAGAGGCTTTTTATGATTGACACTATGCAGCTTGGAATTCCATAAGCCCTCAGTATTTTCTATAAACTGTCCCTATGTATGCTGTCAAAAGCCTTTTCAAAATCAACGAAATTAATGTACAGCTGTCTTTGCCATTCTGAGTACTGCTCTATAATGTTCCTGAGAGTGAATATATGATCTACACATCTTCTGTTCTTTCTAAATCCTGCTTGTTCTTTCCTCAGTTTGTGGTCTACTGCTTTTAAAATTCTCTGTATAATTATCCTGCCTAGTATTTTGCTGGGAACTGAGAGAAGAGTGATTCCTCTCCAATTATTGCAGTCTGCAAGATCTCCCTTCTTGGGCAATTTGACAATTATTCCTTTGTTCCACTCTGATGGTGTTGTCCCCGTTTTCCAGACTTGTGCAAATAGTGGTTCTAATAGTTCTGCTGCTAGCTCAGGGTCTTAATTTAATTGCTTTGCATTTAAGTTATCATGGCCAGAAGCTTTTCCGTTCTTTAACCCTTTGATTGCTGTGATGATTTCTTCTTTTCGTGGAATGTCTATATTTACATCTAGATCGTTTTCAGCCTCAGGAACATTCAATTGTGTCTCTGGTGGTTCCTTGTTCAGAGTTTCTCTGAAGTGCTCTGCCCATCTTGTTTCCTGTCCCTCTGCTGTCGTGATGAGATTTCCTTGCTTATCTCTTACTAATGTAATATTGTTTGCACCTCGTTTTCCGCTGATGAATTTAGTTATTTTGTATACTGTGCTTTGTTCATTTCTCAGTGCTGCCTCTTCTGCCTGTCTTGCAAGATCGTCTAGGAAATTCCTTTTGTTGGCTCGGGTTTGGCGTTTAACTCCCTTGTCCAGCTGACTGTACTGTTCGCTATATAGTTGCTTTAACCTGGGGGACTTCATTTCTGTTTTCTTTCTTTTCACTTCCTTTCTCAGTGTTATGGTGTTTAATGTTTCTGGTGTTATCCAGTCTTGCTTCTTCCTTTCCTGGAATCCCAAGCATGATTTGCTGCTTTCCTTATATATTGTGAAATGGTGTTGAATTTCTGGTCTATATCATCAATGTCTTTTTCTGACTTTTGGCAAATTGATATCGTTTCTTTATGTCAGCTGCAAAAGCTTTTCTGGTAAGGGGGTCCTTCAATTTGCTGATGTCAAACCTTTTCTGTGTAGTTACAGTTGGTCCAGCCCTTCTTAGTTTCACTTTCAGTTTTACTACTACTAAATGGTGATCACTTCCCACATCTGCACCTCTTCTTACCTTCACATCTTGTAATGCATGTCTCCATCTACCGTTAATCATGATGTGGTCTATCTGGTTTCTGTCCCGACCATTTGGTGACTACCATGTTAATTTGTGAATTTCTTTATGTGGGAAAAGTGTTCCTCCAATGACCAGGTTGTTAATACTACAGAAACTTATTAATTTATCCCCATTTTCGTTTGCTGTTCCGCTGCCGCATTTCCCCATTACTCTTTCATTATATGTATTGTGTGTACCAACTTTCGCATTGAGGTCTCCCATTACTATAATAAGATCATATCTAGGTGTGTCTTCCATTTCTTTCTGCAGTTGTTGATATAATTCCTCCTTGACCTCTTCATCGCTGTCATTCGTTGGTACGTAGCATTGTATTATTGGTGAATCTACCTCTCAATCTTAATCTTATCAATCTGTTGTTGAAGAGTTTCCGTTCCAGTAATGTCCTTTCTATTCCTTTCTGTAGAATAATGGCTACACCTTCATCGTGCTGTCCATCCTCTCTTCCAGAGTAAAGTACTGATTCTCCTGTTGCTGTTTTAACTTTTCCTGCCCCTTGTCCATCTGCTCTCGCTTATCCCTAGAATGTGTAACCTATAGTTTCTCATTTCTGCCGTGACCTGTTTTAGTTTACCCGTCTCATTCATTGTCCTGACATTCCAAAATCCTATTTTTGTATCATGTTTTGCGGTCAGGACGTCCATTCTCATGTCAGTGGCTTATTCGTTGTTGTTTCCGTAACTTCAATTTTTTTTACATAGACAGGGGTGTCAGCCCTATGCTAAAACCTCCAACCTGGAGGACCAGGGTGTCTGCTTTCGTCTGACCCCTGCCCGCACAAACCTGTCCAGCTTGGTAGAACCTTCCAGGAGTAAAACTCCCACTGGCGTAGCTCTGGGGGTAATCAGGGTACGCAAGCCGCCATACCTCCACAAGGTATTGACACCGGTGATGGCAGCAATCAGTAGATCACAGGGAATAATTTGGTAGATCTGTAAGTGATGAAAGGGGAAGAAAAAAAGAATTTTTAAACTAGCAAAACTTCAGACTGGCCTGCTTCCACCAGCATTTAAAGGCATGGTATCCACCTTAGAGCAAACAACAAGACAAGTGCACCATCATAGTGGGTAGATGCTGGAACTTGCGTTGGCCATGTCCTCAGAAGGGACCCTGACACCATTGCCCTACAAGACGCCACCAAGCGTGATAGTCACTGATTGCTGTACAAGTACAAAAGTGGAAAGAGTTTGTTGCTTCCATACAAGACACCACCAAGACTGATGGTCACTGATAGCTTTGTCTGTTGGCGGCCAAGGACCAAAGAAGAGGAAGATGCACAAGATTAACAGTACTTTTTTCCATATTCCCAGTAAAACTCACAAGCTAGTTTATTAAAGTTCACTTTATTAAAAAAAAACTACATAAGATAGGAACTTGATAATGGCTTCGTAAGGAAGTTAACACATGGTAGAATTTATTTAATTTAAATTTTCCGTGAAATTCCAGAAGCAGACTGACTGGCAGAGATAACAGTTACATATAGGCTGGACTTATTCCAAATTTAAAACACTGTAAAACCTTAAAATGGACATAATTTTCATAACGTCCAGTAATACCTCTATGTGATGTAATAACCAATGCATGTAGTACCTATACGTCATGTAATAACAATGTCATATAGTAAATATATGTTATGAAATAACCAATGTCACATAGTACCTATTTGTCATGTAATAACCAATGTCATAAAGTACCTATATGTCATGTAATAACCAATGTCACGTAGTACCTATATGTCACGTAATAACCAATGCCATGTAGTACCTACATGCCATGTAATAACAATGTCATATAGTACCTACATGTCATGTAATAACCAATGTCATGCATTACCTTTATGTCATGTAATAACAATGTCATGTAATGACCAATGTCATGTAGTATCTATATGTCATGTAATAACAATGTCATGTGTACCTATATGCCATGTAACAATCAATGTCATATAGTAACTATGTCATGTAATAACAATGTCAGCTAGCACCTATATGTCTTGGAGTACCTATATGTCATGTAATAACCAATGTCATGTAATAACCAATGTCATGTAGTACCTTATGTCATGTAGTAACAATGTCATGTAGTACCTATATGTCATGTAATAACAATGTCATTTAGTACATATATGTCATGTAATAACAACGCTGTGTGTACTTATATGCCATGTAATAACCAACGTCATATAGTACCCATATGTTATGTAATGACAATATCACATAGTACCATATGTCATGTAATAACAACACCATATGGTATACATATGTCATGTAATAACAATGTCACATAGTATCATATTTCATGTAATAACAATGTCATATAGTATCTTCATGTAATAACAATGTCATGTAGTATCTATAAGTCACATAATTAAATTGTCATGTATTACATACATGACACTAAATAACAATGACATATAGTACCATATGTCATATAATAACAATATCATATAGTACCCATGTGCCATGTAATAACAATATCATATAGTACACACGTCATGTAATAACAATGTCATGTAGTGCCCATATGTCATATAATAGCAATGTCATATAGTACTGTATGTCATGTAATAACAATGTGGTATAGTACCATATGTCATGTAATAACAAAGCCATATAGTACCCATATGTCATTTAATAACAATGTCACATAGTACCTCTATGTTATGTAATAACAATGTCATGTAGTACCCATATGTTATGTAGTAACAATGTAATATAGTATCATATGTCATGTAATAACAATGCCATATAGTACCAATATGTCATGTAATAACAATGACATATAGTCCCATATGTCATGTTATAACAATGTCATATAGTTTCATATGTTATGTAATAACAATGTCTTAAAGTACCTATATGTCATGTAGTACCTATATGTTATGTATTACCTATATGTAAAAATGGTACCTATTTCATGGTTACTTCACAATTTACCTCCAGCTGGTAGCATGGATAAAACAGGAGTGAAGTTGAAAGCTTCAACCAAGATGGAGTGGGTTCTATTCCCAGCACAAGACAACAGGAGGCTGACACTTCGGAGTCATGACCCAAGGGGGCCCTAATCCCTTAGATTGTGAAGGAGATTAAAGAGGCCGAAACACTTGATCGACGGGGGGGGGGGGACTAGTTCTGATGATCAGATTGCCCCCTGTTGTATCGCTCTGTATGAAGTTTCCTGACATCTTGTAATAACAATGTCATATAATGCTTATATGTCATATAATGACAATGTCATAAAGTACCTATATTTCACATAGTACCGTACCAATGTTGCAAAGTGACAAACATCGAGGTGATGTCATGTGCTGGCCTTCAAAGCATGCATACACTGCATAGAAAGCGCAGACTACGCTGGATTGGCCATGTCCGCCGCATGGAAGATGGTCGCATCCCGAAAGATATCTTTTATGGACAACTGACACGTGGCAAAAGAATAGTTGGGCGACCGCAGGTGAAATTCAAAGATGTGTCCAAGAGAGACATGTGGGCACTGGTCATACATCCAGCATGAAGATGAAGATGCCGATTGCACCAAGTGGCGATGCTATCTCATGCAGTAGGGGGGTATCTAATTGTTTGGAAGAAAAGTAGCTCACACAACAAGCAGAAGAGAGGGAAAATGTCGAAAGGAACACCAGGAAAATAAGCAGATGAGGGCTGTCACCTCAGGGGCGCATTCCCATAGTCAGTTATGACTGAAGGGGCTATTTTTAATTATATACCAATGTTGCGTAGTACCTATATGTCCTGAAATATTAGTATGATGTGCAATAAATAAAAATAATCACATCAGATAATCATAGCAAGCAAAAGATTATTTGGAGTATCATCACATTTATAATCAATTTTTTTAAATTCTACCTTGAACATCCACTTCTGCATGTAGTGTCTTCTGGTTTCCTTCGGGTTGCACTGTGGGTAAATAAAATTGTACGGACAGAGAACAAAGAAAACTATATATAATTTGTGTGACGTTTTAAGCAATAACTAACTAGCAAGTACACACACACAACCCCCCAGCAAATTATTGGTTATTCACCTTCATTTCCCTGTTTGTTCCCTACAGAGAATGGAGACACCACTGTAACTGATCCCTTTTGCAGGATGACTGCGTCAGAGCATTCATTTGCTCTTGCAGGTGTGGTTCATGTAGCAATGTTTTACATAACGGCGTTGGTTGCCAATTCCCATACACAACCTTATTATAGTTGTCTGAGGGAGGGAGCAGGTCTTTTCTTTATCTATCTTCTCCAAACCTCCTCCCATTCCTTCCCCCTGGTTCCCCTTCCCTTTCCATCCCTCAGGTTCCCTGCCATCGCCTAGTTCTCTTTCCATCGCTTAGTTCCCTTTCCATTGCCTAGTTCTCTTTCCATCGGCTAGTTCCCCTTCCATCCACTTTCCTCTTCCCTTCCCTGGTTCCCTTTTCTTCCCCCGATTCTCCTTCCCTTCCTGGTTCTCCTTCCCTCCCCCGGTTCTCCTTCCCTCCACCTGGTTCCTTCCCCCAAACAATCCCCCCCTCGCATGCACATTATCATTGCAGGCAGACGGTGGAACTGGGTTGGCCCTGTCCTCAGAAGAGACCCTGACACCATCACCAGAACTGCTATGCTGTGGACCATATAAGCACTGCGAAAGAGGTAGACCAAAGACAACCTGGCGGAGAACAGTGGAGGCCGAGATGCAAAGCATGAACCAGAGTTTGGGCACTGAAGAAAAGGATGGCCACCGACCGAGCAAAATGGGGACATTTTGTTGCTGCTCTACAAGACGCCACTAGGCGGCGTGATGGCCACTGACTGCTGTGTCAGCCGCCGGTGGCTAAGAATCCAAGAAGAAAACGATTGTGAAAAAAAAAACTGAAGGACGGACAGAGAGAAATAGAGAGATAAAGTAGCAAGAAGATTAAATGAAATCACTTGTGTAGATGCTGGCTATTAATTGCATTCATTATAACATCAAGAACGCTTATATCACGAAGACTATGATATACCTGAAGGACAGTGAGAAATAGAAAGAAAGATGGTGATAGTGGCCAACGACTTGATGAACAAACTTTTGTGGATGCTGCCCCATGCATTCAACGGAGCTAAGGACATTGTTCATTTGTTCCTGCTTCACTCATTAAAGAGCATTGGACCACCACTGTAGGCGGTCCCCTTGCTGGAAGCCTGCATCAAAGTATCCGGTAGAATGAAAAAAACAACACACAAATAGTAACACGTCTTACAAAGAGAAAGGACAAGAAAAGAACCTACGTTGCGGCCACAAGGCCTTCGTCAAGGACAGACAAACATGGGACATCAAAGTATCCATGTATTCTTGCAGGGGTTGTTTCTGTTGTAACTTATTGTACATGATGAGGTTGCCAACCACAAGAACAACCTTGTGTGAGTTGCCTCTTACGACATGCCTGTGGTGACAGTATACATATTCTTTCTTTGTCTCATCACATACCCCCACTCCCACAGGAACTACAAGAGCACTCACCTCAGGAACTACAAGAGCACCCACCCTAGGAACTACAAGATCACTCACCTCAGGAACTACAAGAGCACCCATCCTTGGAACTACAAGAGCACCCATCCTTGGAACTAACTACAAGAGCACACACCCTAGGAACTACAAGATCACTCACCTCAGGAACTACAAGAGCACCCATCCTTGGAACTACAAGAGCATTGATTCACTAATTAACTTAGTGAAAGAGTGATGTATTGAGTGATCAAATGATGACTGAGTGATTGGATCAATCTTGTAGATCCTGTGGGGGTGGGGGTATGTGATGAGACAAAGAAAGAATAGGTATACTGTCACCACAGGCATGTCGTAAGAGGCAACTCACACAAGGTTGTTCTTGTGGCTGGCAACCTCATCATGTACAATAAGTTACAACAGAAACAACCCCTGCAAGAATACATGGATACTTTGATGTCCCATGTTTGTCTGTCCTTGACGAAGGCCTTGTGGACGCAACGTAGGTTCTTTTCTTGTCCTTTCTCTTTGTAAGACGTATTATTATTTGTTTTTTTTTTTATAGTTGACGAAACGAGTGACTGTGTTATCCAGTGAGTGATCTAGTTATTGAACTATTCATACACACTTGTCAGCACATCAGCAGCAGGAACAGCTGAAAAAAAAGCACAATTAACAAAGATAACATACCTCAATAATGCCATTATTGATGAAGCGAAGCCGGCCCTTGAATAGGAAGATGTCTAAGACATAGATAAAATCGAACAGATAGTCAATAACTAGCCAGTATTTGACGTTCTCTGATGTCTGGTACGGGAAAACTCCACGAAGGGGAATTGCCACTGCATTATACAGGAATGCCACGCTTACCAGAAATAGCCACGATACGTATATTTTACCTGATGAATAGAAAGGTTTATGTTATTAACGGGGATCATCTTTACTATTCTTCTTTCTTGTTATCTTCCTGTGAAAAAAGAAGGAAACAAGAGGTAATAGAAAAACTAAGAATGAAAATAAAAGAGAATTAATGAAGGAGATAAAAATTAGACAGCTTGAATATTTTGACCATGTAAAAAGACATAAACTCTCGCTAAAGTGCATCATCATATGCATCATCAGCATCATCATCATCAGCATCATCATTATCATCATCATCAGCATCATCATCAGCATCATCATCATCAGGATCAGCATCAGTGTCATCAGCATCATCATCAACATCAGCATCATCATCATCATTCTTCAGCTCCCCAAGGAGTATAGGCGTTCAAGAAACTTATGCCACGTCTTCATGTCCCGTGCCATCAATGTCTTTATATGTGTCTTCATCCCTTTCATGTCTGTCTCCAGCTGTCTTCTCTATGTGTTATTTGGTCTTCCTCTATCTCCCATATCCAGGGGATTTCCCAACAAGGACTGCATTCTAATGCTATCAACACGTTTCGTTGTGTATTCTATCCAGATTCATCATCTTCTAATCTCTAGTCCATCTGGCACTTGTCTCACTCTTGTCATCAGTTCCACATTAGTCATCATGTCATACCACTTCAATCCATCTATTCTACACAAACACCCATTTCTGAAAGTCTGTCTATAGACCACGTCTGAAAGTCTGTCTATAGACCATGTTTGAAAGTCTGTCTATAGACCATGTCTGAAAGTCTGTCTATAGACCATGTCTGAAAGTCTGTCTATAGACCATGTCTGAAAGTCTGTCTATAGACCATGTTGGAAGTCTGTCTATAGACCATGTCTGAAAGTCTGTCTATAGACCATGTCTGAAAGTCTGTCTATAGACCATGTCTGAAAGTCTGTCTATAGACCATGTCTGAAAGTCTGTCTATAGACCATGTCTGAAAGTCTGTCTATAGACCATGTCTGAAAGTCTGTCTATAGACCATGTCTGAAAGTCTGTCTATAGACCATGTCTGAAAGTCTGTCTATAGACCATGTCTGAAAGTCTGTCTATAGACCATGTCTGAAAGTCTGTCTATAGACCATGTTGGAAGAACAAGTTGAAGGGAAACGTGCAAGAGGAAGACAACGCTACCAGCGGGAAGACAACATCAAGAGATGAATGAAGAGTCTATCAGAGTTTAACAAAAACAGATAGACGATGGCGATCCATTGCAACCGACTTTCGATTTGGAAACGGCAGCTGATGATGATGAATCTTCATATCGAGCAAAGGCGTTATATGTGCTTGAGGATGCTCTATCATGGCATGTTCCAGCAATTATGTGAACACCTTTCTAATATCACATCTGTTACTTCGTAGACAAAGGTTACATAAAAGTGTGGTTATGGTGCCAGTTTCAATTTTAAACCGCCTAACTGTCTTATCCTTCCGTCACTCTATTAAAATCTGTTTCCCAGCAAACATGCAATCATTTTCATGACGTGTATCCGGCCGGGGAACTACACTATGCGCCTGTTTAAACAACGTGCAATTTGTTCCCAGTATACTTCATGACGCCGATTGTTTAATGTATTTTTTTAGAAATACTCCTACCCATTTTACTTTTTTGGTGACAAAATCTCGGGAATTTACCCCCATTCATTTACGAAAAACGATCTCCACCTTATATATATATATATATGGGACCCAAAGACGCAACAATAGAGAATGCAGTCAGCGACCCATAGCTTGACTGCTTGCGTCAGGGTCAGCGAGCCAGAGCTGACCAAGACCCTACTCCACCTCCAAGTGGTGGTCCTGGAAACAGGCTGCATCACTGCAGTCTGGCTGAGTGAGTAGGGATCGAAGAGGGAAGGCTAACCCGGTCCCAAAAAATGCCGTGCGGAAGTCGGATGTGTCGGCCGAAAGGCGCAAATATCGCAGCTTCGCTGTAAACGGGCACAACGCAACCAACGTCCTTTTCAGGACGAACGAGGAAGAAGAAGAATATATATATGTTGATAGCACTACCAGACGATCCCTGTTCTGGAAACTCCAGGGTAATAGAGACAGAGGAAGACAAAGGAACACGTGACAAAAAGAGCTGGAGACAGACATGAAGCGGATAAAGAAGACATGGAAAGACCTTGACCAGATAGCACGTGACAGGAAGACCTGGCATACGTTTGTTGAAGGCCTATGCTCCTTTAGGAGTCGAAAGAAGAAAAAGTCTCTATTTTCGGTATCAACGTGATCGAACAAAGGAATATTTTCCATCCTCCTCTCTGTCCTTGTCACATCTGGTTTGAACGTTTGCTTCTCAAGGCAAAGTTATCTGGTTCAAAACCTGGTTGCGTCACCCTCCAGTAAACCCAGTTTTAAATGGGTACCTGACTCTGATCGTGAGTTATGGAAGGTAAAAGCAACAAAGGAAGTAACCAGTCACCCCACCTCATAAAGCTAAGACCTAATATAATTGAAGTCTCTAGCACTTCATCATACTGTGACAGCACCATTCTTGTCATTCTCTTCTTTGTGCCACGGCCTAACGTTTTAACCGCCATTGTTAGTCAGGATCTAAGAATAGAACATTAATCATGGCCGCTGACGGAACACCAGCCAATCCGTGGAGAGGTACACTAAGACTGCCTGGATGTTAACAGCGCAAGGCTTGGCCTTTGTACATTCTTCTATGTCATTTCCCATTGCAAGACGCCAAGAGAGAAGAAGTCGCCGACCAGAATTGAAATCTGAAGTTGCCTTGGACACGTGAGTTAATTTAGATAAAATATTATTCTTCAACATTTTGAAGTCCTTATAGTGTTAGAAAGAATATAGGACTATAAGTATACTATTTATTTGGCGTCGTTTTAAAATAATTATATGGTCCATTCAATGTTATTCATTTAGAGTGCGTTCGGTTTTAGATCTAAACTAGCAATAATCCGTCAAAACTGACAGGTTTTTAATTATAGTGTGTTGTTTCTGTTACATGTATTACAGACGGTACTATTACCACTGTGGTCATTTCATTGCAGGCGACCGTCATTAGATATTTGTAGTGACAATTATATGGATGTATTGAATATGAAGACACGGAGTAACCTTCTTAAATGACATGTGGAGCAGTGATAATGATCTAATGGACCGGAAATCGACTAAATACCTAACATTTCTTTTATGACAACATGTCTCGTAATTGTTCGTGCATCTTTTAAAATCTTGACTTTCCATAATCAAACTGTTCATGCACACCGTCATTTGCGCACTTTTCTATTTTCGGGAGAGTAAAAATAAGGGACACAATACAATTATTGTCTAACTTTCAACTACAGTTGCACCCCTTAGCTGTGGTTGAAAGTTAATGTACTCTCTCGAAAACAGAAAAGTGCGCAAATGACGCTGTGTGTGATGTGACCGACCGACCGACGTACTTAGGCGGAAATTATGGTGGTATTGGGATTTATTCGAACATGTCGTAGCTGGAGCAGATGGTTCACGTTCAGGAAATATAACACGTGGCCGGTACTAGAACTGACATATTCAGTTATTATATTTGTGTAAATGAAATTAATATTTGACGACTGCGTTCAAAATAATCGTGTCGCGGACATAGGACTTGATGACGGCATATTGCCTATACTTCATGTTAAAGATGGCCCATTGTGGTTGGCCTGTTTAAAGATAATCATATTACATATTTGAACATTGTGGAGCTTGTTGGAAGTACTGTCAATAAACTGTATGAATTGTTTCAAGCTCACGTGGTGCCTTGCTCACTACATGTTGAAAATAGCGGTTGTAGTTCCACATTGAACTTTTGAAGCTTGAATCACCCTAGACACTCATCTAAAACACTGTCACTAAATTATAATACGTTACCAAAAATGGAACGCAACAATGGATAATTTTAGTATTACGAGTGCTGCAATTTACTAATATACTGGTGATGTTAGGCTGATAATTTGGTGTAAATCTTAGTAAGATTTGCTATAGCTAATTGGTGTTAGCTTTCTTAGTTTGATAGTCTTATATTGTGTAAAATAACTATTGGTTATGTGTAGTGTTGTAAATAGCTTTGATTGGCCATGATTTAGAGTATTTAGTATTATAATTTGAGGTTACTAGAATTTACAACCACGTGGCCTTATGTGGGTTGTTAGCGTGGCTGTATGCTGTTTTCGCAAGATTGCGTAACCATCAGAGCACGTGGTACGACCGGTTACCTGTGGCTGATTGTAGTGAGCGTATGTTTTCTGACTGGTAAGTGTTGTTATTTATGCTATTGATTTTCACTTAGACATTGTTTCTATATATTGTTTTTTCAGAACGTCCACGAGCACTGTCTGGGTGTTCGGTAGAATTAAATTTTGTTCCACATTAGCGCTTTATGTTGCCTGGTTCACTAAGTCTGCAGCTGAAAAGGTTGTAAGCAACCGATAATTACAACCCCTGTCAAACGATCCTGAATTAAACTTTCCTAGTGCATGGGTCTTAGGTGCGAGGTAGCCACTTCGATAAAAGTTCGCTTCAACCACCCTGGCCCCTGTCACACTACTACGGCTGTATCAGTTATGGGACTTCATTTGCCTCTTGTTTTAAACCACCTACCCCGGCTGCGAATTATGAGAATTCCAGGGTTAGAAGATTAACCGAAACCCTGAAGCCCAACGCGCGGTGAATCCTGGAAACAGACAACCTTCGAGTTGCCTGACCAACTCCTAGGGGTCGAGTAACTACACTAGAATGATCAAATATCACAATTTCACATGAGGTGAAACATGGTGAGAACATAAAGCTGTGGGGGAAATCACTTGAGCATCAGACCTTTTACCTGCTTTCACCTGTTTGGGGTAAAGGTAAAGGATCCCGTTGCACACCCATTGAGGCATATTGGGAATATGGTGTTAGGCCCATATTTTCTTGACCATCAGCACATTAGGGGTGATGTGGTCAGCATCTGGTACCCGGCCGCTTTAACCTTTCTAGAGTTGATCTGGTACCAAATTTATGAGACTGGGTCGACCCCGGAGCCGTTTGCGGTCTAAAAAAAAATCCCACCTCAACTGGGTATCGAACCATGAACCACCGAGCTAGGAAGCCAGTGCACTATCGCGCTACCGCGACTCCCTTTCACCTGTTTGACTGCTTGCAAAAGGATCTCACAATAGCAATGCAAGACGTTGGGGAGCTGGGAGGTGGCTCTGTACAGAACGCGAAAATTTCCTGGGATAACCCAGAATCAGAGCACAGTATTTTAGACCTGCATATTTGGAGCTCCTGTTCCGTGTAATACCCGGAGATGTCTCTAATGAGACAAAGATAGAACAGGACTACTCTACCATCAAGCATGTCGTCCAAGGCGATATGAGACTGTGAATGGGCTGACAACCTTATGAGGTAAAAAATAATCGTCACATAAACCACTACAGCACGAGTATGTGAGTGCTTGGTACAGTCTCTCTGAAGGGGACTAGCTGTAGGGGTGGTTCTATGTTCCTAGTGGTGGTTCTATGTTCCTAGTGGTGGTTCTATGTTCCTAGTGGTGGTTCTATGTTCCTAGTGGTGGTTCTATGTTCCTAGTGGTAGTTCTATGTTCGTAGTGGTGGTTCTATGTTCCGTATCAAGCGTAAAAGAGAATGATGATATTTGGAACACCACAACATCCCCCCCACCCTCCCCAGATGGCGGGAAACGCACAGTATGTCAACCACCTCCCCCTTGTGGCTTGAAACAAGATATAAGACTCCGTTACATGCTGGCCAAGCCAGGATACAACAACACCTGGGAAAGAAACTGGAACTCATGACTTCAACTCAACAAGTTTTATTATGGCACACAAGTCATCGGGACATGCTCGATCTGTAGATAATGACAATGGTTCTTCCACTTGGCATTGTCTGTGAACCAGCTAAATGTTCAACAGCCTTAGTTGAAGGAGAAGAAGAACTACAGCAATAACATCAAGAACAACAAGAACAACATCAACTAGAACAAGAACAACATCAATAAGAACAAGAACAACAAGAACAACAATAACATCAAGAACAACATCAACTAGAACAAGAACAACATCAATAAGAACAAGAACAACAACTAGAACAAGAACAACATCAATTAGAACAAGAACAACAATAACAACAAAAACAAGAACAACAAGAAGAACAAGAGCAACCAGAACAAGAGCCACAAGAACAAGAGCCACAAGAACAAGAACAAGAGCCACAAGAACAAGAGCCACAAGAACAAGAGCCACAAGAACAAGAGCAACAAGAACAAGAGCAACAAAAACAAGAACAACAAGAACAAGAGCAACGAGAACAAAAACTACAAGAACGAGAGCAACAAGAACAAGAGAAACAAGAACAAGAGCAACAAGAACAAGAGCAACAAGAACAACAAGAACAACACCAATAAGAACAATAACAACAAGAACAACACCAATAAGAACAATAACAACAAGAGCAACGAGAACAAGAGCAACGAGAATTAGAACAACAAGAACGAGAGCAACAAGAACAAGAGCCACAAGAACAAGAGCAACAAGAGCAATAAGAACAACATCAATAAGAATAAGAACAACAAGAGCAACAAGAACAAGAGCAACAAGAAATAGAACAAAAAGAAGAACAAGAACCACAGGAACATAAACAAAAGAACAAGAGCAACAAGAACAAGAGCCACAAGAACAAGAACAACAAGAACAACACCAATAAGAACTATAACAACAAGAACAAGAGCAACAAGAACAACAAGAACAACACCAATAAGAACAATAACAACAAGAACAACACCAATAAGAACAATAACAACGAGAGCAACAAGAACAAGAGCCACAAGAACAAGAACAACAAGAGCAATAAGAACAACATCAATAAGAATAAGAACAACAAGAGCAACAAGAACAAGAGCAACAAGAAATAGAACAAAAAGAAGAACAAGAACCACAGGAACATAAACAAAAGAACAAGAGCAACAAGAACAAGAGCCACAAGAACAAGAACAACAAGAACAACACCAATAAGAACTATAACAACAAGAACAAGAGCAACAAGAACAACAAGAACGAGACCAACAAGAACAACAAGAACAGAGCCACAAGAACAAGAGCAACAAGAACAAAAAGAACAACAAAAATAAGAATAAGAACAACAAGAGCAACGAGAACAAGAGCAACAAAAACAAGAGCAACAAGAACAAGAGCCACAAGAACAACAGCAACAAGAACAACAAGAACAAGAACAACAGGAACATGAACAACAATACAAGAGCAACAAGAGCCAAAAGAACAAGAGCAACAAGAGCAACAAGAACAAGAGCAACAAGAACAAGAACAACAAGAACAAGAATGACAAAAACAAGAACAACAAGAAGAACAAGAGCAACGAGAACAAGAATTATAAGAATGAGAGCAACAAGAACAAGAGCAACAAGAACAAGAGCAACAAGACCAACAAGAACAACACCAATAAGAACAACAACAACCAGAGCAACTAGAACAACAGCAACAAGAACAACATCAATAAGAACAAGAGCAGCGAGAACAAGAGCAACAAGAACAAGATCAACAAGAACAACAAGAGCAACGAGAACAAGAGCCACAAGAAGAAAAACAACAAGAACCACATCAATAAGAACAAGAACAACAAGAGCAACGAGAACAAGAGCTACACGAACAAGAACAACAAGAACAAGAACAACAAGAACAACAAAAATAAGAACAACAAGAAGAACAAGAACAACAAGAACGAGAGCAACAAGAACAAGAGCCACAAGAACAAGAGCAAAAAGAACAACACCAATAAGAACAATAACAAGAACAACAAGAACAAGAGCAACGAGAACAAGAACAACAAGAACGAGACCAACAAGAACAATGCTCTCAAGAACAAGAGCCACAAGAACAAGAGCAACAAGAACAACATCAATAAGAATAATAACAACAAGAGCAACGAGAACAAGAGCAACAAGAACAAGAGCAACAAGAACAACAGGAACAAGAACCACAGGAACACGAACAACAAGAACAAGAGCAACAAGAACAAGAGCCACAAGAGCAACAAGAACAACAGGAAAAAGAACAACAGGAACATGAACAACAATACCAAGAGCAACAAGAACAAGAGCCACAAGAATAACAAGAACAATAACAACATGAATAAGAACAAGAACAACAAGAGGAACGAGAACAAGAGCCAGAAGAACAAGAACAACAATAAAAACATCAATAAGAACAAGAACAAGAGCAACAAGAACAAGAGCTACAATAGCAAGAACAACAAGAACAAGAACAACAAGAAGAACAAGAACCACAGGAACATGAACAAAAGAACAAGAGCAACAAGAACAAGTGCCACAAGAACAACAAGAACAACACCAATAAGAACAATAACAACAAGAACAAGAGCACCGAGAACAAGAACAACAAGAACGAGACCAAAAAGAACAAGAGCAACAAGAACAAGAGCCACAAGAACAAGAGCAACAAGAACAACAAGAAAAACATCAATAAGAACAAGAGCAACAAGAACAGGAGCCACAAGAACAAGAGCAACAAGAACAAGAACAACAAGAACAAGAACAACAGGAACATGAACAACAATACCAAGAGCAGCAAGAACAAGAGTCACGAGAACAACAAGAACATGAACAACAAGAACAACATCATTAAGAACAAGAACAACAAAAGGAACGAGAACAAGAGCCACAAGAACAACAAAAACAACATCAATAAGAACAAGAACAACAAGAGCAACGAGAACAAGAGCTACAGAACAAGAACAACAAGAACAACAAGAACAAGAACAACAAGAACCACAGGAACATGAACAAAAGGACAAAATCAACAAGAACAAGAGCCACAAGAACAAGAACAACATCAATAACAACAAGAACAACAAGAGCAACGAGAACAAGAACAACAAGAATAACATCAATAAGAACAAGAACAACAAGAACAAGAGCAACAAGAACAAGAACAACAAGAAAAACTTCAATAAGAACAAGAACAACAAGAACAAGTTCAACAAGAACAAGACCCACAAGAACAAGAGCCACAAGAACAAGAGCAACAAGAGCAAGAGCATCAAGAACAAGAACAACAGCAACAACATCAATAAGAACAAGAACAAGAACAACAAGAACAACATCAATAAGAACAAGAACAAGAACAACAAGAACAACATCAATAAGAACAAGAACAACAATAGCCACAAGAACAAAAGCAACAAGAACAAGAGCCACAAGAACAAGAGCAACAAGAACAAGAGCAACGAAACAAGAACAACAAGAACAACATCAATAAAAACAAGAGCAACAAGAACAAGAGCAACAAGAACAAGAGCCACAAGAACAAGAGCAACAAGAACAACAAGAACGAGAACAACAGGAACAAGAACAACAAGAACAACATCAACAAGAACACCAGCAAGAACAACAAGAACAGGAACAACAAGACTGAGAAGACGAAAAACAAGAACACCAGCAACAAGAACAAAAAAAAAACAAGAACAACAACAATAACAACAAACAACCAACCACCAACAACAAGAACAACATCAACAAGAACAAGAACAACAAACAACAACCACCAACAACCAGCAACACAACCAACAAAAAAACCCCACAAACAACCAACAACAACCAACCCACAACAAATTACCAATCACAAACAACAACAAAAACCAACAACCAACTACGAACAACCAACAACAACAACACAGATACGCGTAGTTACACCCATGCACACACACACATTTTTACAAAGCATCAGATCTTACTATGAGGCTCCACCGTTGACGGAAACTTGAGTTTCTTAAGGAGCTTTGGCGTCTTAAATTTGCAATGCCACACCCCTACCACGTGATCATGGTTGTCATCAGAAAAGGCGTCACTAGCTTGGGACCCCATTGGCACGAATGAGCCGAGTCGGATTTTCCTTGGTGCTTGTGGTTCATCCGCTCCAGAGACAGCTAGATAAATGACAAGATTATCAAGGTAGACATTTTAAAAAAAAATCGAATCAGCGAAGAGACTTTTGCAGGAATACAAAATAAGAGGTCAAAATATAGTAACGGTAGAGGTTATAGGTGTCTATAAGTATGTATTATGCATGTGTACATGTGTGAGTGCCTGTATTCATGTGTATGCGCGCGTGTACGTATGTGTATGCAATGATGTATGTTACATTCATGTAATGCACAGACAGTTTCTAAAAGAACAAGTATAGCTTTGGTAAACACAAACAGAATAAAATAAACTATTTAGGGACGCTAGAAGACAAATGAATTAGAAAGAAAAATAAACGGTGCGAAAGAAGACAAGTTCTCAGTAAAATTAAGCACAAGAAATCTGTAAGATACTAGCAATAACCCGTCAAACTTGATGGGTTTTTAATTATAGTGTGCTGTTTCCGTTCCCGGATGAGCAGACAGAAGTACATTCTTAGAGTGTTTTTTTGGTTTCTTTCCATTATACAGTGTAATCAAACTGTTCATGAACAACGTCACCGTCTTTTCCTGTTAGTAGCTGCAGATTGGGCAGCCATCTTATCATCTTGATCATTATGTGTCAAACCGTTCAAATACAACTCACTTTGGTATGTTATTGGCTCATGCACACCAATTTTTACGCACTTTTTCTTTGTCGAGCGCTACTAATTTCGTGAAAGAATGAAAATAAATAAATAAAACCAAAGTCAAATCAGTGGCACATCTCCAATCCAACCTACACGTCTGGAAGGAAGAGCTGGAGAAGAGAGGGATGGTCATAAGCAGCTCTAAAACAAAATCCATGGTGATATCACGAGAAGAAAGAAGACATCAGATTAAGCTGGGAAAACAGGTCCTGGAGCAGGTCGACCACTTTAAATATCTCGGAGCTATTATAGACCGAAAGGGAGGCATCAAAGAAGAGTTGGCCACTCGAAAAGAAGCAGCTGGGAGACTTTTTCGGGCCATAAATCGAGGATTCCTCAGCAAGAGAGAGGTTGGTAAGAAAACGAAGATGGCTGTATACCGCACCACCTATGTCCCAGTCTTGACATATGGATGCGAGTCATGGGCAATGAATACAACCCTCAAAAGCCAGATCCAAACCTCAGAAATGAGGTATCTGAGGAAGGTGGTTGAAGTAACAAGAAGAGACATGGTCCGCAACCAGACGATACGTCAAGGACTAAAATCCCACCCCCTGCAGATCCAGGTAGGACAGTCCGAACTAAGATGGTTTGGCCATGTCTGCAGAATGGGAGAAGATCGACTACCACGACAAGCATGGGAAACAAAGAGCCAGGGATCCAGACCCCCAGGACGACCCAGAGTCCGCTGGGAGGACAACATTAGACAATCTTTGAAGGACCGAGGACTAGAATGGAACCAGGCCAGGAGGAAGACAGCCGATAGGATAGTCTGGCGCTCTCTGTTCCAAACCTCTACACCTCACGGTAGAAGGGGAAAGACTAAGTAAGTAAGTAAAACCAAAGTCATCATCATGTGACGTATTCTTTCCAGAACGTTGTCTCCATTACAGCTGCTCTGATCTGAATGCATCACGATTCTGGGCAAGTCGACCTGCATCAGCCAAAGACAAGTTCAAACTCTCTGTGATGTCCTGGGTCCACCGTCGTCTAGGTCGACCCCTTCCCCTTTTTCCAGGGACCATGCCTTCCATCATTATTTTTTCCAGACTATTATGTCTTTTTATTTGACCGAAAAATTTCAGCTTCTTTATTGCGATGGTATTTAGGATCCAATGTTCCTGTACGTTTAGTGAGTGCAATACTTCTCTGTTGGTCTTTTTTTCTGTCCAGGGTATTCTCAACATCAAAGTATATGTTTTATATAACACCCACGCCGCGCAAATTGCACACCATGCGTTGCGCACTTTTTTTTCTGGCGCGAGTTTCTATTTTGAGTGAGACCGACCGACGTAACATACATCGGTAATTATGTTAGTGTGTGTGTAGATATATATTTTGGGAATGAGATAAATGAAAACAAGTAAATAAAGAAAGCGATTTTAGGAAATCACTTTTATTTTTGTCACCGGATGCACTACAAAGAGAATATAAAAGTTCCCCCACGCAGCTTTTTGCCTTACAGGGTTACTGAACATTCATTACCCATTTTTAAATTGTTATTTCTCCGCTCCCGTCGAACTAATTTAAATGTAACAAACATCAAAATAATGAGACATTAACTGCCAATTTTACTGCATGAAATGATATCTCACATTAACACGAGACGTGAGATCTGGCCTGTTCAATACAAGCAGGCAGCAATTTGTGCTCTCTTTTGTAAACCATAAATAAATAAATATTACACACATAAAGGTATGTTTCAGGCACTCGTGAGAAATAAAGACGTAGAAAACTAGATAACAGAAAAACAAGAGAAGTGATAGGCTCGCCGGAGAATCGAACCCAGGACCTTCCGAACGACAACAACGCCTAGCTACGGAAGCGAATCACTCTATCCTCCCTGCCAATCAGGAACCACAAAAATAATGCTAACGCGATTTTCCACACGCAACACCGGATATATACCTAGAACGATCCAGTCTAATTAATGACGCAATCACTTTTGTCTTCCCCCTATTATACAGTATAGGTCAGACTACACAGGACAAAGACCTTACTACTGTGTCTAGTAAATGATAGAAGACTGAGAACAGTACAGGTCAGACTACACAGGACAAAGACCTTACTACTGTGTCTTGTAAATGATAGAAGACTGAGAACAGTACATATCAGACTACACAAGACAAAGACCTTACTACTGTGTCTAGTAAATGATAGAAGACTGAGAACAGTACAGGACAGAGGGTATATTTGGAATTGTATAAACATTTGAACAAATAAAGAGTGGAAACCCGAGGCCTGTAAACAATAAATAAATAATTGTAAGTATAAACCTTAGTGTATTTGGTCACTTTAGATTTTTGTTTATTATATTATGTTGCTGGGAATAAAAAATTACACCACAAAGTGTATTTGTCAAACAGCAATTATTGCTCCTTGCTTTGAAATATGTTTTATGCATCTTCAGTAAATAGAGGGTGAGTATCTTCATCTTCAAGTACCATGCTTAGTGGCGTAGGAGATCATGTCTCTCCACAACTTCCTGTCTCCAGTACAATTTATCGATTCTGTTGTTGACTTCTTTCCATGCCTTACTACGTATTTCTACTTACTTAGTCATTCTACCGTGAGCTGTAGAGATTTGACAGAGAGAGCCATATTATCCTATCGGCTGTCTTCCTCCTGGCTTGGTTCCATTCTAGTTCTCGGTCATTCAAAGATTGCCCAATGTTGTCCTCCCAGTGGACTCTAGGTCTTCCTGAAGGTCTGGATCCCTGGCTCTTAGTTTCCCATACTTGTCGTGGTAGCCGATCTTCTCCCATTCTGCAGACATGGCCAAACCATCTTAGTTGTGACTGTTCTACTTGGGTCTGCCACGATGTCCAATTGTCCGGTATTTGCTCTCGTATGAGAGTGAGTATATAAACATTTACAATTATTATGTGACTTTTCAATCACGCTGTAGAATAACAATAGTTTGCCAGTTATTATTAATCAGTAATTCTTTATATCAATCAATCAGTCAATTACTCAATCAATCCCCTTTAGCTGCCCAAGAAGCATAGGCCTTCAACAAACACATGCCAAATCATCCTGTCACGTGCCATCAGCTCAAGTTCTTTCCAAGTTTTCCTCATCATTTTCACATTTGCCTCCATCTCTCTTCTCCATTATTGTTTGTTTTTTTGTTTTGTTTTTTGTGGTCTACTTCTGCCTCTCTTTCCCTGGGGATTCCAGAACAAGGACTGCCTTGTAACGCTATCAAAGGTTTCCTCCTGCGTCCTATCCATCGCCAGCATCTTCTTCTCATCTCTTGCTCCACTGGCACTTGTCTGGTTCTTGTCATCAGTTCCACATCTGTGACTTTGTTATACCATTTTCAATCCTTCTGTTCTAAGCAAGCACCCATTTATGAATGTCTGTAACTTTTTGGTTCTTGTTTCTGTTGTTCTCCATGTTTCAGAGCCATTCTTTATATATTTCACTTAAAATATAAATGTGTGAATGGTATGACGAATCACTTATTAATGATAACCGGTTATCATCTTTTATTCTATACCAGTGTTTCTCAAGCGGCGTTCCGCGGCACACTAGTGAAGTATATTTTTAGTGATCATGCAATGTAAAACTGATCTTAAATCTTGAATTCATTCAATAATAACTGGAGCTATTAACTGCTTTGAAAAAAATAGATGTACTTCAAAATTATTTTAAACAATTAAGAGAACATACAATTGTAAGTTTTCATTATTCTAAAGTACCCACAAATTAGTGTATTTAATTTAGTATATATCACTGTAATTTTTTTTATTCAGGATCGGGTCTGATAGGTGTGCCGCAAATTTTTAGAAAATTGAAAAGTGTGCCGTGAACACACAAAGGTTGAGAAACGCTGATGTAGACAATGCAAGGATTCTTCATCTTGCCACTGGTTATGAAAGCGCAACAAGCTCAGCAATCACAGTTTAACAACAACAACAACGATCACAATTGCATGATCACAATCTTGCCATTATAAACTCCCGTATGAAGTGAAATTTTCACCTGTTAGAAAATGCTTCTACCAGTTAACTCATTTATTTGCTTGAATATAGATTTTGCGTCTTTTCGGTTGTGCACTTCAAGCTCTCTGCACTTCTGGTTTAGCCATGCTTCTTTTGCTGTTTTACATTTGTTTACTATTTCCTTATTTAGTCTGTCATATTCTTCATTGTCTTGCTTCTTCTTCCTTCTTGCATCCATGAGTAGTAAAATTTCATCTGTCATCCACTTCTTCTTTGCAGTCCTCTTTACTTCTGGTACGATTTCTTTTGATGTTTGATGTATTGATTCCGTTAGCATTTCCCACTGTTCATCTATACTCTGTATTTTTTCTATTACATTGTACCTATTCCGCATTGTAATGTTGTATCTTTTACTCATTTTCTTATCTGATTTAAGTAATGCTGAATTTAACTTGATGTTGTTTGAAGCTCGCTTTACTTTCTTCAATTTTATTCTAAGTTTTCCTATAACTGATACATGATCGCTGTTGCAGTCTGCTCCTGGCCTAGTTTTCACAGATTTCAAACTGTTTCAAAATCTCCTGCATATTAGTATGTAGTCAATCTGATTATGAACATTGTTCCCTGGAGTTTTCCACGACCAAAGGCGTCTAGGATGCTGCTTAAACCAGGTGGTTCCTGTGTAGTGGATTTTGATGGTATTGTATGGTTGATGTTACCTAGTGTGATGTATGAGGTCAGCTGTGAAGGCTCCTGAGATAAATGTAGATGTGAATTACAGAAGGCCCTTCTTACTACCACTTACGACCTCACACATATCTTTTTTTTCTAATGAATGTGGCTACGTTAAAAATCTAGGGTACTGATATGGAATGTGTTGTGGTAGATTACACACACACACAAATGGAAAATGTGTACCTAATTATTTAATGACTGGTAATAATAATTATATTAAGATAGTCCCAGGAGAACTTATTACTGAACTAACTATGCTGTTTTGTTTTAAAATTTAAATCTTTTGATAAATTTATTTGTACCAAACAAATTGTCCATTGGTCAGAACATAAGAAATATTATGGAGTTATAAATGGAATGCATAATCATATGACATAATAAAATGGAAAATGTGTACCTAATTATTTCAAATGACTGGTTAATAGTAATTATATTAAGAAAGTCCCAGGAGAACTTATTACCAGATATGCTGTTGGGGTGGTATCATCACTCCCAGTCTATGACTACCAAACATTGTCCATTGACTTAGGGGATGAATATATAGTTTAATTTCCCCAATGGTATGTCTTTATTAGTAGGGGGATTAGTTGATAATTCGTTGGTGAATGTCCAGCAGGCCAGATATCACTTATCTCGCCTGCGTCGATCCTGTACAAGAGTCTGGTGGCCCCACCTCTCCGTGCTGGGGGCAATATACGGCTGCTCTGACACAATGTTACACTGCACTGGTCCACACTTGTGTATATTACTACAGCATTTGACACCGCTTTGGTGCCAAACAGAAACTCACAATTCTGAAACAAAAGTATTGGGTCATGTGTCAGAACTCTACCTCCTGAGCCACTTCTGCACACAACACTACACAACAACACCACACAGACTGGGTCAGATCTCTCTGACCACACAGCACATCTTACCCAGTTGGTTTCACATAGTACTAGTTCCCCAAGACTACATTGCATCTGAGATATGTTCAATAGCTTCCTGCTATTGAATAAGATAGGTGATATGTTCCACTGATCTCAACACTAGATCTTTTTTCATAGTTTTATTTAGGCGTTCCTATATATTTTCTTTATATGTATGTCTCTAGACCCTGAACTTGGGCTAGGGATCTAGAGCGAACACTTACTTGTCGTAATCATTTTTATGATATGGCAGTATCAATCACTCGAATTATTAAAATATGCAAATAAATATTGTTCATTCTTACCAGAATTCAGAATTGAGAACACAGTTAAATTTGCTAGCAAAACTCAGCTGAGCTGCTGGCTGTATGATGGCGTCCCACTATATATTTGTATTCTTCTGGAATCAACACCACTTATTAATTTAAACTGCGTCTCTGAACAGACTTATGTCAAATGGCAAAATTTCACATCTCTATCCCGCTACTATAAAATGCGTTGACCAATCGTCGACTTCCCCCCTTGCTTTCAAATCTACAACCAAAAGTCACTTCAGTCAAATCTCAGTCAAGTATGTATTACGGTCTGTTAGTCCGTCTGTCTCTACTTGTTTTTTCATAAAAAACACGCTTGGTTCTACATGCATTTCCTACACGAATCTGCCTCCTAAGTTATTTTTAGCTACAATTCTCCACCACTTTCCCTCTCTTTAATTACAGCTCGATTTTTACGTTTGCATGCTCAAGGCCAAGATTTTGGAAACTTTTAGTGACATTGGTTAACAGTGCAGTCGCTCGTCTGATATGAACAATACAGTCTTTTGTCAATATCTTCTTTATTATCTATCCGTCTGTATAATTGAAAGCATATTATTTCTCTGCTCAAGATGGGCTATCAAACTAGCTAGGTTTTATTTTCATAACTCTATTATTAAGAAAAAAAAAACATATTTTTTCTCAAGTTTAGTTTTTGAAATTTGTTCGAGAACCTTCTCTCATGTGTTTTGCCGCGGCATTCAAATAAAGACCAAGTATCGAAAAACGTCCAAGAAATGACTGTCTCGAATAAGAGCTAAGGTCCTTTTCTTGTCCATTTCCTTACTTTATGTCAACTAGGGACGTGAATTTTTTTCCTTTCACCCCCAATTGCGTCTTTTTGCCATTCGAACTTCAAACACGTGTTCAGTCATATTTTTCCTTTTTTGTGTCCTCCGTTCTCTCCCGTCTACAAAGGGTAAACGTTTCGTCTGCACTTCTAACTCGTTAGTTTTAAATGGCGGTGGGAAAGGCTGGCATGGGCGAGCATGTCTCCTAGTATCTGACGCATTATTTTTTAACCCTACATTTCATCGTTAATTTTGGAGATATTTTAACGTTGTATCATGGTGACATCATCACATCCTGCTATCCTATCATGCGTTCTTGCCCACTCAATCAGTCTGTCACCTCTCTCATTTCTTTCTCCCAGGCCATAACCACCAGTCATATCATCAACTTTTTCATTTCCACCCTTTGCATTGAAGTCTCTTAGTATAACAGTTGTCTCATGAAATTTACAGAGTCATTGCCATATCAAGTTCATTGTAAAATGTGTCTATTTCTTCTTCTGTACTATCTGCTGTTGGGGCATAAATATGTATAAAACTGATATCAATTGGTCTGCCACTCAGTTTAACTAACAGGACTCGATCTGATATTGCCCAAAATCCCTTTACTGTTCTTGCCCTGTCTGCATCTAATATTATGCCTACTCCTCTTTCATGTTTATTTCCTCCAGAATAAATTATTTTATAATTGTCAGAATACATTTCACCTGTTCCGGTATATCGCATTTCACATAGCCCTTATATTCATTCTTTCCATTTGCATCTTGATGTTATCTAATTTTCCAGTCTGCATTAGTGTCCTGACATTCCAAGTTCCTATGTTTAAGTTATCTTTAATTCTAATTTTGCTAACAGTAGCTTGATGACGATCGGGTATCACCTGTATCACATGACGCTCCCCCTACCGGACGAGGGGATTCCTCTGGAATCCCACTTAAAGTCGTTGTCTTTTACAAGGAAGTTGTTTTGATTCATGATTGTACAAGGGATAATCCGACGGTAGTTTCCCGTTACTTGCCGTCGGGTTGAGTACGGTTGTCGCTAAAATCCATATTCATAACTTTGACAAAGAAACCTGGATCCATAGAATGTGAAGAACATCGCACCATTAGTGACCAAAATATTATTACGAATTATCATGAGAAGAGTGAGAAATAAAGTTAAACCAGAAATCAGAGATGAACAGTGTGGATTTGTAGAAGGTAAAGACACGAACAATGCTATATATATTATCATGATTTGGTTTTCAACAGGAAGTTGTGGAGAGACATGATCTCCTGCGCCACTAGGCACGATACTTGAAGAAGAGGAAGAGGAACATGCTGAAAACAAAAAACCGCTTCAGCTTCATGGCAGACATTTATGTTTCAGCTTATCAACTATACAGTGACGAACTGAAAAGCTGAATGAAAAAGAAAAAAAAAACACACACACACATACACAAACATACCAGTGTAAAATTTCACATAAACATGAACGTGTTTAGTTTATGATCAAAAGTGAATAGTTAATATATTTTTAACATCAAAAACACTTGTGACATTAGATACAGCACCAGTAAAAGCACGAAATCACAAAAGCACTCGAGCACTGTGCGACGTTACCAAGTGGACATATCGATATACAAGGAAGAAATAGCCCTTTACTTAAAGTTTAAATACTTTAACCGAACAGTTAATTCCCACGAACATACTGAAAGGCCGAGCGTCTTAAGATGATTTTTAGCCACCTGGAAAATGTGAAAATCACGTTTTTAGAAATGAATTATTTATATGGCATTGTCTTGTCGTATCATCGATTATTGAAAGCGTCTTATCTCCACTGTCACAACACGAACATAGATTCACTCGTCAAAGCAGCTTCCGGCTAAAGAGTTAACCCAAGTTCGTCTGCCCGCGATAACAAGTTTAGTTACTCTGAAATTGAAATTAATAAACATAAATTTCCTGTTTGATAAATACAGGGTATCTATAAAGTCCATATGCAACTCTAAAATTTAATAACTTAGTATGTACACATGACAGAAGCATACTGTAAACGGCATACGAAAGCTTTAAACACAGTATGGTTGACATTTTTAGGCTTCATCATAACCCCTATCTTTCATGAAACGTCACTCAGTCCGATTATCCAAAATACAGTTAACATTTTCTTATACTCTCGCCATTTTCAATCAGTTTCAGGATCTAATGAAAAATTTACCAAAAAAAAAAAAAAAAACCTGATAACGCTAATAGAAAAAAATGTATAACTTTGGCTTTTATGCTCTACTGACATGTGTACATTTGCAGTAATTAAAATAGAAAATTGCACCAGGACTTTATAGACACCCGGTAATATGTAAATTGTTTTTCTCCTTCACAAGTCCCCTGCTTCAGGATGTTTCAAGAAATTCTTTTGTTTAAAAAGCACTGTCTTCATTGCTCACGGACAACTCCAGCAGTGCTCCGATCTCCTCCGTTAGATCCCATAAGGAGGATCTCAGCACAGTGCACGAACTAGTTTCTAATTTTTAAATTTTGCCTTATGGCCTACTCGTAACGATTTCCAACTGCTGTGGGATTTTTAACGTGTGCAACTTGCACACGGGACCTCCTATTTATTTGCCCTTATCCAAGAAGTCCCGGCATCCGATCAGTGAGACCTGGTGGGAGTATGACATCATTAGGGCCACTGGTTCTGAAAAAAAAACTTTCCATCAATTATATTACCTCTACTGGGAATCAAACCCGGTACCTTTAGAATTCGAGACGGACGCCATACCTCTTGGCCACTTCGACCCCTTGTTTTAAAAGGTAAAGTGACTAGGTTTAAATGCCACTACAAGAGAAGCAAAATTAAACTAAATTTATTCCCAACTTTTACCCGGATCTACCTTAGTTACCATTTTGTTCATGTGGATTTTGATGCGAGCATCACTAGCTAATTCTACTTTTGGGTCGTATCTACGTACTTAGTTGTTCCTCTTCTACCCTGGTGTGTAGAGGCTTACCAGGGAGAGCCTGGAGGTTTGGATCCCTGGCCTCTTATTTTCCCAAACTTGTCGTGGTAGCCGATCTTCTCCCATTCTGCAGAGATGGCCAAACCATCAGAGTTGAGACTGTTCTACTTGGGTCTGCAAGGGCTGGGCTTTGAAGCCTTGCCGTATCGTCTGGTTGCGGACCATGTCTATTCTTGTTACTTCAACCACCTTCCTCAAATACCTCAGATAGGTCGTATTATTTTTATTTATTTAACAAAAAAATTTATTTAACATAGTAATAGCTTTCGTTCTCCTCTGTTTTCGTCCGTTTGTCCCCGACGAAAGCATTGTCGTGTAACGTGTGCAGCTCTCTTAGACCTTTGTTGCATTGTCGTGTAACGTGTACAGCTCTCTTAGACCTTTGTTGCATTGTCGTGTAACGTGTGCAGCTCTCTTAGACCTTTGTTGCATTGTCGTGTAACATGTGCAGCTCTCTTAGACCTTTGTTGCATTGTCGTGTAACGTGTGCAGCTCTCTTAGACCTTTGCTGCATTGTCGTGTAACGTGTGCAGCTCTCTTAGACCTTTGTTGCATTGTCGTGTAACTGTCACAGTGGCGGTGGTGGTGAGCCGTGAACTGGTCCAAAGGCACCAAATAGGATATTCTGTGACAGTGGCGGTGGTGGTCCCTGTCCAATCCTAATTATAACTAGGTGGCTGAGGCAGGCCTAGTTATCTACCATTCACTTTTTTATCTTCCAAGCGAGAATATTTCTCTTACTGGCCCCTTTGTTCCGCCAGAGATAGTAGTTCTTGGATGATATAAGGTTCGTCTTTTGTCCAACCCAGACCACGTTCTTCCCTCCTTGGTGGTGAGCAGCGACGTGCTTGTACTAGTGGTTTTAAGGCTGTATTTGTCATATAGGTTTAATTCTTTCTCACATACCCACTCCACATCCTTTATTGATTAAACCAACTTGAGTGTTGAATTTCCAAAACATAATGGCTTTTATTTACATAACATGTGTTCCACAATTCTTTTCTCATAAGGGTAGGTTACAATCTCCCTTTTATTAAGTCTTCCAGACTTAAGCTCAATGTATTTTTCAAAGGTATATTATTATATTCTCTACGGTAGACTCTTGTCTAAAGCACTCTAATCTGCTAGGCATAGCTCAATTTCATGCATCAATATCAATTCATGATTCACCTAAACAAAGTAATATAATGGCAGGTGCAGCTGTGGTGGCGTCTTCATACTTACTCTTATATGAGAGAGCGCATGAGATGTTTCATAAATGTCAGATACAACTGTGGTGGCGTCTTCATACTTACTCTTATATGAGAGAGCGCATGAGATGTTTCATGAATGTCAGTGCTGTAAACCCTTTGTTCAATACAATCTCATTTAATGGCAATGCCTCATCTTCTTTGTATGACAACCCATCCTGGCTATCTGATAATAAAAGTTATCCACTTTTTAAGCCTTAATTATGCCTTTGCTTCAATATTCTCTTCTGTAGCTCGCTCCCTTAAATATGAGCGTCATTAGCCTGTGACAAAGTTGCTGAAAGTCTAAAAAATAGTTCAAAGTTCATCTTACCGTATTAAAACGAAGTCCAGCACCTATCACAATCCCTACTGTTCACCCTTATTCTATTCCTAATATGTTCATCTCAGTATTTAAACACAGATAAGCTACTCTCCTGAATTCCTATCGCTAAGAAATTCTAAGTCTAGCTATAGGTTTCTGGATACGAACAACTGTCGCCCACAAGTTCGTTTCTTGAGTCCAGTTTGGCACTTCTTGCTTCCGCAAAGTTTCTGATGGGACTGATCTCTTTTCGTCCTCCAATTTCTTATCTGATGGTCCAAAGTTGTTTTTGAGTGAATTCGATTGGTCCGTTATTCAGTTCACTCACCTATCGCCCACTACACGCTTAATTCTATGCTGTCCAACTCCGTGAACTGTGCTACATAACTGTTTACATTTCGCTCACTTTTCACGTGCGGTTTATTCTACTCTGCGTTCTCTTAACTGTAAAGGGCGCTAATAATATTGTTATTCCCCTTAGTACTTTTTACCTTAGTTTCATTTTTCCTTCTATGTCTTTACTAAAACTAGTCTGATATGCAAATTTGGTAAACTCTAATGATATATACTTAGATTACTTTAAAGTCTAAAAAGGTTCCCTCCCTTACAAAAAACACTACATTTTCATTCTTTTATCTCCCATGTTAAGAACGAATAGCCTATCACTTAAATTATTCTGATTTTCTAACCCATTTTTATATACTCTTTCATCTTGTTAACACCAAATAACTGTTCGACTGACTTAAACCTACAGTGTATTTTACACTGTACAACCACACGGTGACATATACGTCCCGGGGCCGTTCAAATGTATCCCGCAGGGAAACATTTGTGTTCTATCAAAAAAAAAACTATTATCTATTTACCCCACTAACATCTCTAATACTATTACCATAGACGACTCGAAATACAAGCAAATTAAATCGTAATAGTGAGACTACATTATAAACCTAATATCAATGCTACAACTAGAGCATCTCATTAATTACTACTTCAACATAAAATCATTACATGAATATATAAAAGGCATAAATGAACATTGTATTTACTTAATTCATTACCATCATCTCTCAAACAAGTAGTACCCAATAATGCAACCAAGTTTTATCCCTTGTATCTCTACATAACCAGTGCTATAAAAGATATATATATATATAGGGACGTTCATCCTCAGTGTAATATTTGCGTAAGTCCATGAGTAAGACTCCATATGACTAAGTCTGGATCATTTCTCATCTCCTTTCTCTTTTTTTTCTAGTCCTGAACACCTCTATGCCTGAGATAGGTACATTATAGCAATTAACATGCACCTAAGGTACTATACATATTTTACCCAATGTCAGTGTTGATCATGTAGTATGCCATATCTTGTACCTTGGGAAGAAGTCTATTAAGTTTCCCAAGACTATGTGTAGTTATTGTAGTTTGTCACACTCTTAAGATTATATATGTCTATTCTAACATCTCATTAACATCGTATTGAAAAAACAAGTAAACATTGTACTTAATACTTCTCAAACATTATCATTATACATTCTATTTATATACATATATATATAGGGGCGACATGGCACTGCCTCTGGAAGCAGAGGTTTGTCAGTCCGTTATGTCTATAATATCTGCCGTCAATGTCAGTATTCATTGCAACGGTCAGATAGGCAGAGTAGTAGAAATATAATATATAGCGTCACCAAGCATGCATTTAACTAAACATCCCCAAAGTGACAGCAAGAAATGTGTTACTCCGTCAGGATGTGATGTGCTCGGCTGATTCTAGCCTTGGATGCATCAGTCGAGTTACCAGTCATGTATGCAACTAATCACGCGAAATCCTACCATCTGTCTTGGGGCAATAGCGAAAGACCTATGTCACTATTGTCAGAACAGGATGTGCTCGGCTGATTCTAGCCTTTGATGCATCAGTCGAAACCGTAAGCTCATTCTGTTACTATACACATGTACCCCTGTATGTCGGAGTTACCCAAAATTCCAGACCAAAATGCCTCAACTCAATGCGGACATGACCATGTAAGGGTCATCTGTGTTGTATCTTACCCGACCAGTAATTAATATCAATTGTGGAAACATCTCATCTCGAAGTCACCTGTATAAACACTGTCATATGGAATAAGGCCCTTTATCTACCGTCTATTGTGCGCAGCTCTGAGGGAGTAGGTTTTTCTCTCTTTTGTTTTTTTTTTTTTTTTTTGTTGCAACACCATGGCTTGGTCTGTGACATCTGTTTTCATATCTCTTCCCTTCTTTGAACTGGTCCTAAACAAAATATATCTGAAATACATACACATTATAAGTCAACCATGCACATTGTTCTATATAAGCTAATTAACAGTGCTGATCTGTTATGGCAAGCCTTGTCCTATGAAGAATCTTGTTATTGTCTCTCTAGAAATCTGTGTCTTTTCTAATCTTGGTATAAACTAGTTTGATCAGTTATAACGGTCTGTTTCTAAGCTTTCTTTATCACTGAAATATGTCATGTGATTAATCAAACTTTATCCTTCATCTCTATATGATCAATGTACTTTCATAAGTTAATGCACTACACAGTTAAGTTTCTTTGCAAAGTTCTACGCTTCTGTTCACAACGTTAGTGTATTTTGTAAATGTCTAAGTGTATTTCGAACTATCACTAACCACTATGTTGAGCACTAATAGATCTGATTAGCTAACTAATCGTTGGATACCGTTGATAGAGGTACCGTAATTAAGCACTATAGCTGGGGAAGTGCTGTGAACTAGTACTATTTGCTGGGGAAGTACTTTACGGCGATTACACTGTTTGTATGAGTTTGGAGATCTCTTTTGCAAGCTCCATCAGTGTAACTTTCTCTACTGTAGAGACGACTGTCGTACTGATGAAGTTGGTATCAGTTGTGATGTTATTTATAGTCGCTCTGCAGGAGGATGAGGACGAACGAGTTAATATGTTGTGGTTGTCAGTATGACAATAGTTTGTTTACTTGATGTTGTTTACATTCTGAGTTTGGTGTTGGTAAAGTCGTCCATTCTTTGAATGACATTTTCTTTGCTCTACGTTGAGAAGTTCTGATTGCGATAGTGCTACAGTCGTATCAGCGATAGTCTGGTAAATGTTTGTATGCTGTGCTGTAGAGCTTCACTTCTGACAGGTTTTGTTATGTTTCAGTGCTCGTAAGGTATCTGATCTTCTTCTTCCCAACCGTAATGTCTTCGCTAGTGGTTGTAGTTGTGGCTGGTAGTTGTTGTTGATCTAAGTTCTCCTTCTGTAAGGCTCCGTTTCTGCAACTTGTTTCTTCTCATCGGTTGTAGATGTCTGTTCTTCATCTTGATACATCTGAGCTTGCCTGGCATTTCTTCTGTCATCACATGTTCGCTTCACATGATCACTGGGGATGCGACAGGTGTCACAGGGAATGTATTGGGCTTGACGCAGGGATAGGGGAAAGATGGTTGTGACCATGTGAAAACATTGCAAACACTGATGCGTTGTCTCTGTATAGTGTGGCCAGACTTCTGATATGATTCTCGCTTCTTTGTTTCTTCTGTAAGGCTTCGACTCCGCTGTAGTATGTCATTTCCCGTTGACTGCAAAGGTCTCCCATCTTCAATGTCCCGACTTGATCGTCTAGGCTGATGTCAACTTGTGGCTGGTAGTTATGGTTAGCTTCTGTTTCCTTCTGTAAAGTTCCAATTCGGCTGATACTTCTGAAGGTGTGAGTGATCGTCTTCTGTCATCACATGTTCGCTTCACATGATCACTGGGGTTGCAACAGGTGTTGCAGGGAGTATGTTGGGATTAACGAAGGAATAGGGAATGATGGTTGTGACCATGTGACTAACATTGCGAACATTGATGTGTTGTCTTTGTAGTGCAGGTAGACTCATGTGCTTCTTGCTTCTTTGTTTCGTCTGTAAGGCTTGGACTCCGCTGTAGTATGTCATTTCCCGTTGATTGTAAAAGTCTATTATCTTCCATGTCCCGTCTTGATCATATAAGGTAGGATTAACTTGTAGCTGATAGTTGTAGTTGATACTTTATTTCGTTCCATAATTCATCTTTATCAACCGTCTCGTCTACTGCAATACCATATTGGTCCTGTGTAGTCAGTTCCATTGTGTTTGCGGTACAGACCACTTATACTTAATCTTCTCAAGACTAAGCTGCCGCCGCCATTTTGTTTATGTATAGTGCTATGCTTCTCCTCTCATAGCCTTTATCTCTTTCTTCATTACTTCATCTCCAAAAATTTCTTCCGTCGTCACCACGACTTTTCATATAATTTTCCCGCCGTACTACCTCGGCCTCAAATGTATGTCTTACATCTCCATTACTCATCTCCCCTACTGCAGTACCCTATTAGTCAGGTGTACTCAGTGCTCTCTTGTGTGCGGTATAGACCAATTATACTTAGGCTTCTCAAGACTAAGTTGCCGCCGCCATATTGTTTATGTATGTATGCTATATCGTTGCTCACATAGCCTCCTGCTACTCTCTATTTGCTTATAAGCTCCATCAATTTTAACATACGAGCCTCTCTGGCTCTTGGATCGATAATCCCGTCGATCCATATCTTTTCTTCTATTATCATCTCTATGTGTCAGCCTATCTCGGCTTCACCAAAAAATTTCAGTATTAACTTCTTCATCATGGCCTCTCTTCTTTGAAGCGCCTCTAACGTTATTTCTTTATCTATATCTTGAGTCCCCTCTACTATTCTGACTTTATTAACGGTTTTCTTCCTCTCTACCTTATCTCTTGTATCTCCTGAATTTCTCTTGGATCGGTACTCCCGTCGATCTGTACTTCTACTTGCTTCGTGTCTCTTCACTTCTTCTTCTTCGTTGCTCCACTTCTTTTCTATCTCTTCAAACTTCCTCTGTAAATCTGCGCAAAGTGTAGTTATATCTCCTACTTCTGCTGAGTTCTCTCCGCGGCGAGTCAGGCGTCTTACAACATCTGGCAGTTGATTCGGAAATCGACAGTAATAATCACTGATTATCTTTTCTCGTAACGCTTGAAGGGCTGGATTGATATAATTATCTTCTTGATTCATTGATGCTTCAGATGATTCTTGTGTGGCAGATATGGGAACAGATAATATTTTCAGGTCTTGAACTGAAGACGTGTCTAATGAGCTTTTATGATCTGCAACTGATTGAAGAAGGGAGGGTTTTCCATCTACTTCGACTGCCTCATTTAAGTACTCTGAATTGTCATTAGCAGATATGCATGGTTTTACTTCCTGAATTGGCGGAGTCTTTCTTCCTTTTTTCTTCTTTTTCTTTTGTTGGTGTTTACTCTCCCCCTGTGCTGTTTCTGTGATTTGCTTCAACTGCTCTTGATTCTTTTTGAATTAAGGCTGTCATCTCTTGAATCTCCTCTATCTAAGAGAACGTCGCTCAACTCTGGAGCCGGTATATGACTTTGCACATTCAGGTCAGTTCTTTCTGGATCTTTGTATGTGACAGCTTCTTGTTTCTCATCTTGCACCTGATCTTGAATGTTACTTTGTTGTATGTTATCAATAACATTGTTGTTACTTTGACTTGCCTTTCCCATCTGAAGAAGTAATGTCTTTATGTCTTCTAGAACACCTATTCCTTTTGATACTAGACTGTTCAGCATCTCATCAGCAGTCTCTATCTCTGAAATATTAGCAATTGTTTGCTGGACTTTTCTGCACCGTTTATCTTTCTTCATCTGTGCTTGGCTCCATAGCATCGACAAGAATGTACTTGGTTTAATAACTGCACTGTCATTCTTCACTTCTTCTTGTTTGTTGTTCTTTTCTAACTCTTCAAACTTCCTCTCTAAATCTGTGCAAAGTGTAGTTATTTCTTCTCCTTCCGTTATATCACTATTTCTTTCTTCAGATGTCAGCTTCTCTAAGTTATCAACCATTTCAATGTTGTTCGAATCAGGTAAGTCATCTGTTTGTACTGCGACATTTGTAACTTGTCTTTTCTGGACTGCTTGTGGACTTGTTGTCATTTCTGTTAATATCTTTGTATTTGTTCTTGTTGGTATTCTGTGATGTTTCTTCCCTGATTTGATTTGCCCGATGTGTGCTCTCCATCCATCTTCTGTTGTGAGGAGGCCAACTTGACCGTTGTTTGATGTTATGGGTCTTTGGCTAAGGACGGAAGAAGAAGAAGTGTTTGTTATAACCATTCCGTCGTGAGTTGTTGTAGTTTTGTTGGTGTGGGCGAGAATGTTGTCGATGCTGTTGACATGTTTCATCCTGAAATGGTGTAGCCATTTTGTCGCTGTTGGAGGAGTGGTCACGGCGCCAAATAGGAATATTCTGTCACAGTGGCGGTGGTGGTGAGCCGTGAACTGGTCCAAAGGCACCAAATAGGATATTCTGTGACAGTGGCGGTGGTGGTCCCTGTCCAATCCTAATTATAACTAGGTGGCTGAGGCAGGCCTAGTTATCTACCATTCACTTTTTTATCTTCCAAGCGAGAATATTTCTCTTACTGGCCCCTTTGTTCCGCCAGAGATAGTAGTTCTTGGATGATATAAGGTTCGTCTTTTGTCCAACCCAGACCACGTTCTTCCCTCCTTGGTGGTGAGCAGCGACGTGCTTGTACTAGTGGTTTTAAGGCTGTATTTGTCATTGTCTAAAGCACTCTAATCTGCTAGGCATAGCTCAATTTCATGCATCAATATCAATTCATGATTCACCTAAACAAAGTAATATAATGGCAGGTGCAGCTGTGGTGGCGTCTTCATACTTACTCTTACATGAGAGAGCGCATGAGATGTTTCATAAATGTCAGATACAACTGTGGTGGCGTCTTCATACTTACTCTTATATGAGAGAGCGCATGAGATGTTTCATGAATGTCAGTGCTGTAAACCCTTTGTTCAATACAATCTCATTTAATGGCAATGCCTCATCTTCTTTGTATGACAACCCATCCTGGCTATCTGATAATAAAAGTTATCCACTTTTTAAGCCTTAATTATGCCTTTGCTTCAATATTCTCTTCTGTAGCTCGCTCCCTTAAATATGAGCGTCATTAGCCTGTGACAAAGTTGCTGAAAGTCTAAAAAATAGTTCAAAGTTCATCTTACCGTATTAAAACGAAGTCCAGCACCTATCACAATCCCTACTGTTCACCCTTATTCTATTCCTAATATGTTCATCTCAGTATTTAAACACAGATAAGCTACTCTCCTGAATTCCTATCGCTAAGAAATTCTAAGTCTAGCTATAG
This sequence comes from Oreohelix idahoensis, assembly GCA_024509875.1. NCBI lineage: Eukaryota > Metazoa > Mollusca > Gastropoda > Stylommatophora > Oreohelicidae > Oreohelix > Oreohelix idahoensis. The sequence goes on from JAMPIV010019148.1 coordinate 423,694, forward strand.
GTTTCTGGATACGAACAACTGTCGCCCACATATTCGTTTCTTGAGTCCAGTTTGGCACTTCTTGCTTCCGCAAAGTTTCTGATGGGACTGATCTCTTTTCGTCCTTCAATTTCCTATCTGATGGTCCAAAGTTGTTTTTGAGTGAATTCGATTGGTCCGTTATTCAGTTCACTCACCTATCGCCCACTACACGCTTAATTCTATGCTGTCCAACTCCGTGAACTGTGCTACATAACTGTTTACATTTCGCTCACTTTTCACGTGCGGTTTATTCTACTCTGCGTTCTCTTAACTGTAAAGGGCGCTAATAATATTGTTATTCCCCTTAGTACTTTTTACCTTAGTTTCATTTTTCCTTCTATATCTTTACTAAAACTAGTCTGATATGCAAATTTGGTAAACTCTAATGATATATACTTAGATTACTTTAAAGTCTAAAAAGGTTCCCTCCCTTACAAAAAACACTACATTTTCATTCTTTTATCTCCCATGTTAAGAACGAATAGCCTATCACTTAAATTATTCTGATTTTCTAACCCATTTTTATATACTCTTTCATCTTGTTAACACCAAATAACTGTTCGACTGACTTAAACCTACAGTGTATTTTACACTGTACAACCCCACGGCCTAATATCTGGCTTTTGGCTGGGATCATGTGTCTACACACGGGAAACAGTAGTGACATTCATGTCATGAGGTACCTAGTGTGAGAACACAGAGGATCACTACAATGACACATGTTGTCATTGGATCTTCTTGTGTTGGGACATGTGGTCTTGACCAGGGCTGGGTATGGGTGGGGCAAATGCAACCTCATGCGAGGAAAAAATATGCAACCTCATGCGAGGAATAAAAAAAAAAAAAAAAAAAAAAAAAAAAAAAAAAGTTAAGAACGAATAGCCTATCACTTAAATTATTCTGATTTTCTAACCCATTTTTATATACTCTTTCATCTTGTTAACACCAAATAACTGTTCGACTGACTTAAACCTACAGTGTATTTTACACTGTACAACCCCACGGCCTAATATCTGGCTTTTGGCTGGTATCATGTGTCTACACACGGGAAACAGTAGTGACATTCATGTCATGAGGTACCTAGTGTGAGAACACAGAGGATCACTACAATGACACATGTTGTCATTGGATCTTCTTGTGTTGGGACATGTGGTCTTGACCAGGGCTGGGTATGGGTGGGGCAAATGCAACCTCATGCGAGGAAAAAATATGCAACCTCATGCGAGGAATAAAAAAAAAAAAAAAAAAAAAAAAAACGGTGACATAACGTGTGCAGCTCTCTTAGACCTGTGTTGTAGTAAAAGGTCGTCCACATATGAAGTTAATAAGTAAGGAGAGGGGGAGTCCAAAATTTTGTGACGAAGTGTGACGGTTAAGGGGAAAAAGGGGGGGGGGGGGGGGGGGAAGGGGGAGTCCAAAATTTTGTGACGAAGTGTGACGGTTAAGGGGAAAAAGGGGGGGGGGGGGGGGGGGGGTTAAAATGTGACATCACACAAAAAATACCAGTGAGGCTCGATTCTTTCCTAATTGATGTCGGAACAAAATATATTTTGTAACCTTCATCCTCATAGCGTACTTTTATCCGCAATAGTTAACAAATCACTCGTGGAGGACGTCTTAATTTTATAATCACAGCTGAAATATCGCATAATTGTTATAAACTTTAACTGTTTAACATTGTTTTTTTTTAATAATTACACCTTTCTTTTTAAAACGATGTTGATCTGAAAGCAAGTGAATTTCTAGTTGGTTCAATGGAGGAGCATCTCTCTTTGTACTGGGATAATGATAACGAAGAGAAATTATTCATTGATAACAACGTCAGTTTTCATACCCTGAAATTGTGTGAATTTTCTCAAGTTGAGCATTATTTTATGAAACTTTAACATAAAAAAGAATTGAAGTTATTGATAAGTTTACTTTACATTTTATTTGATTTTTTATTGTTTAAAATTGAATTTAAGCGAAGTGAGCAATATTTTTTAATACATTCAACAACATTTAACCAGCAAAGCAGTGATTGTAAAGGCCAGATTAATTAAATACGGTGACAAAATTAGCGTCTAAATTCTTTCGTTCTCTTTTTCTTCCATCAATCCTCTCTTTCTTTCATTATCCTGTATACACTTTCATCGTTCGAGGTTATCTTGTCCTACCTTGCCACCTACCCCCCGGTTTACCTGAACGCTTAAACTGGTTGATTAATCGTCAACACTATTAGTGATAAATATCTTCTTTGCCTCGGCTGGTGAGTGGTGACAAACCTAGATTTGTTTCGCGGAGTGAAGATAACGAACGTTTAATTCGTAGATAGGTCTCGCAGAATATTGCCAAAATCAATGTTTCCTCTGGTATTCCCAATCTGGACAATAGATGGTATTTTAAGATAGTGTGTTAATTTTGCCATATTGCAAAGCCATGCAATGGTAAACAGGAATTTCAGAAGATAACAATCGTGATATTGGAGCACAAGGTGCAAGTAATCGCTTCCGCCCAGACTTAGTTGTGGTAAACAACCACGAGAAAGTAGCATCTTAGAAGAAATTATCAGTGATAATCTAGGATATATCGGTGTTGTAGTGATTATGGTAAACATGACAAGTAACACGGAAGTGGCAAGGCCTTATATGGTCATGGAGTACGTTCAGATGAGTTTGAAAATAACATGACAGGGGAATATCTTATGTTGTAATGTAGTAATGTTCAGCATGAGGGTGGGAGAAACCCCTACCAAAAGCAGATGCTTAGTTGCCGTTGGTTTGGTATTGGAATGCTGCACTAAAATGCTTCTGATTGGATCTTTTCCCAACGGAGAAACATGTGCATGTGAGCGAAAATGTCGCTTATAATCTAGAGCATTTTAAGACTTACACACTGCACTTCCATCTTTGTCAAGGAGAAATCTCAGACAGCAAGGATAACGAATACAATCAGGATTCCAGTATAGGACAGAGCATAGAATTAGAGGATCTTCTAAAATTAGAAAAGACAAAACCTCAAACTATAGTACTGGAGGTCACAAGTCTTCGGAGCCTGCATACAGCGTGAATAGTTGGGATTATACATAACGCAGTAACCCTAACCATCTGAGACGGCATCTTAACACAGTTGCCCGACAATATTCGCACCTTTCCTGTGCATCAAGTCTGTAAAGGTAAAGGTAGTCCCACAGCAGATACTGCCGTAGAGGTGTGAAGTGTTAGAGACTTCACCATACTAGGTCCAGCATCGAGAGGTGGGAGTGACCAGTTCCCTTCCTCGCTACCTCTTCCTTACCTAACTCAAAGTCAGGTACCCATTTACAACTGGGTAGACTGGAGCGAGTCGGTACCGTAAATCGAACCCAGCATCTTTGCCGCGAGAGACCAGTGCTCTAACCACTCTGTCAATCAGACTGTAATTAACCTGATAATCGGGGTAAGTTGTAATATGTTTCATTTATCATTTTATATTTTGCATTTTTTGACATGTATAAATTGCTTGTGAATGTACAGTTGCACATGGAAATTTCTTGTCAAAACCATTGGTCCTAATGATGTCATACTCACCCCTGGTGACCTGGGTAGTGAGATCGGATGCCTAGCCTTCTCGGATAAAGGCGAAAAAAAGGAGGTCCCGCGTGCAAGTTGCGCATGTTAAAATTCCCACGGCAGTTGGAAATCGTAAAGATTTCCAGGCCTCTGCCCTGGCAAAAATTTAAAATTAGAAACCTACCCACCACAAAATAATTTATTTAGACATCGCCGGTGCTAAGGAGTTCATGCACTGTGCTAAGATCCTCCTTGTGTGATCTAAGGGATGAAATCGGAACACTCATGGAGTAGTCCGTGTGTAATGAAGATAATCCTTAAAACCAAATCAAACCAAACCAAACTGTTACGCTTACTTTTCTATAAATTCCCATGAGGCTCCCTGAAATAGAAGCATCGTTTATATCTCTGCCAAGAGTCCTTTTCTCAGTGTTTGACCATAATTGCTGCAGAGCAGTGGAGACAAACCCGCGACAATAGTATGTTTCTCAGGTTGTCTCCCTTGATGTGCCGTAGTGGTCCACGAATAACCAGACAGTTCGAGTAAAAGTATGAGTTTTCCAAAGGTAGCAACCTTCGCTCAAGATTACTCTTGGCAGTGATATAAATAGTAGGGTTATGCTTCTATTTGAGGGAGTCTCACAGGGGTTTTCGGAATGCAATTACAAACACTCTCGGTTCTTATAAAATGTGTATCTCCTGCTACCTTCTGTGAGATAAGTAATTTTGTCACGCTGTGACAATAGACTTGAATTCATTTAGCCCCCAATCAAAGATAATTCAGCAAAGTAATACTAATATGTTAGCTCTGTATATTATGTATTTAAAATTATATATGTATTATATATATATATATATGATGGGGCCGAAAAAAGACACCCACCCCCTTCCTGTTTTTGGCATATTTATCGCCCATATTTTAGAAGTGCGCGCAGCACGCTAGTATGTAAAAAGTCTTCAAGATTGATGAAAAGGCCATAATAATGCCTTAAAATTAAGTTGTGGTGTAGAATGGTGTTTTTGCTCTAGAAATAGTTGTGTATATTTCTGTTGTCGGCCTGGTAAAGCAAAATCGCGAGTGTCATTTAAGTGGCTAAATTAATCCGCGCAGCGCGCAGTAAATTGAGTGATTCGACCTGGGATTATAAAAGAAAAAGCGGGCCTACTTTGCCACAGCCGCCCAGTGAGAACAGACGAAGTAAGACACAAAGAGCCAAGCTGTAAATGCCTTGAGCACGTGTTAATTTAAATTAGAATTAGTTTTCTATAATTCTGAAATTAGATCGATGTGGCTATTTTAATGTTTAGTGAATTAGGTCTAAATAAATAGATAGATGTGTTCCCAAAGGAAATGTCTTTTTAGGGCATTATGATTTAGTCTCGAAATGATAGATGAGTGAAAATAATGTTTGATAGGTTTTATTAGGCATGCTAAGTCCAGACTGCGGCTGTAAGAGCGATTACTTCAGTCATCAGACCGGGCAAGAAAGGCGAAGATAGTATGAAAGTATTTTGTACATGAAACTGGACAGAAATGTTATCAGAAACTGCAATTTAGATAATATTAACTAGTTGGGAAGATGGCAAGTAGTTTCCCATCACGCCTAGCGGCGTCTTTAGGGCAACAACAAATAGATCCATCTGCCGTTGTTTCCGTAATCGGTGTGACAAGCCAACGGGTGATCAGCCCATTGGGCTTGATGTACATGTAGTTGAAGAATATTATTTTATGTCCATTTGATTATTATTTAATTATGGTTATGTATAGAATGGTTTGTGAGAGCACGTGGGCTCACTTGGAGATATTTCTCTTCTCCGCTCCTTTGGGAGCATGGGGCCACCAGTGTGGTTTCATCCGTATGAAGCATTCAGATGCTCGTGCAGTATTAGTTTCGGTAGCAATCTGTGTTACACGGTGAGGTTGCCAGCCTCATGCACAACACCATACTAGTCTCATTGGACGACATGCATGAGTGTGTGTGTGTGTGTGTGATAGCTGAGTGTGTGCTCTTGCAGTAGTGGTTTCGGTAGCAATCTGTATTACATGGTGAGATTGCCAGCCTCACGCACAACACCATACTAGTCTCATCGACGACATGCATGAGTATGTGTGTGTGATAGTTGAGTGTGCCCTTGCAGTAGTGGTTTCGGTAGCAATCTGTGTTACATGGTGAGATTGCCAGCCTCACGCACAACACCTTACTAGTCGCATTGGACGACACGCATGTGTGTGCGTGTGTGATAGTTGAGGGTGTCAGGTAGTACACGTGGAAGGACTGTTTGACAAATGAGAGTATCATTATTTAACTACTATGATTTTAACTATTCGTTGCTTTGTTTGTTTCTTCAGACTAGCAATCGGGCACATGCTGGGTGTTTTGTTTTGTTATGTTCGCTAGTTTATTTGTTTAATGTTTGCTTTGTCAATGAATGGGTTGTAAAAATAAATACAGCCCCTGCCTCTAGAATCAAGAGTTTTACTGTTGTTCGGGTCGGTGCGAGTGTGACAAGAGAGTGATCAAACATATCTTAATATAATCATCATCATCATCTCGCCCACCCCATCACAATTGGCGCTGCGAGCAGGGTCAGGCAGACAGTGACACTGAGCAAACAGCAAACGAACAAATATTGTAAACACCCAGCAGTGCATTCCTGCAGCAAGATGACTAATGCGCCTGTGAAGGTAGTGTACGTGAAGGAGCCAGAGATAAGGTTATTTAGTGGAGAGGGGAGTCCCACTTGGCAAGAGTTTGTGGAAGATGTGGAAGCCGCGTGGAAGGTGGCGCCTTTTTGGGCAGAAGACAAGTTAGACATGATCTGGAACAACGTGACACCATGGGTATCTAGAGAATTACGGATACATGGCGGAGCCAAGGCCAGCCCTGAGCAGTTACTCAAGATAATAGAAAGAGCCTACAGCGAGCAACCACCAGTCAGTGAGATGACCAGGAATTTCCCTTGGGAATATGCTGTTTATGGTGAAAGTAAAAAGCCTGAGACACTGGTCCAGATAGCAAGTGCAGAAGTTCAGAAGGAGAAGGAGGCACTCAAAGCAGAATTATCTCTCCTAAAGGCCCAGCTAGCACGGATGTCACAGGCCAGTTCGCCAGCACAAGAGGAGGTGCAGAGAAAGAGAGCACCATGCCAGCCGCGGGAACAGGCAACGCAAGACGAGGAGGTGTGTCCGCAGGAACAGCCAACGCAAGACGAGGAGGTGTGTCCGCAGGAACCTCAACTAGACCTTCTTGTATGTGAAGGTCAGGCTGTTGTCAAGAAAAGCTGTGAGCTGACAGCACCAACAAACGCAGCTGCACCGACAAGGCGAAAGGGGGTTTGCAAGTGGTATAGTGTCCACAGGGGATGGGGGTTCATCACGCCAGATGATGGAGGTATTGATGTATTCGTACATCAAACCAAGATCTTCAGAAAGGAATTCCGGAGTCTGGCGAGGAATGAACGAGTAGAGTTTGACAGCAAACCATCGGCCCAGGGCATGGAAGCAATTTATGTATGCGGCATTGGCGGTCAAGAGTGTAAAGGCAGCAGGAAGCGACCCATGGCACAGAGGAAGCCCAGAAGGATAAGATGCTACAATTGTGGAGACCTGTCAGACCACATGGCAGCCAAGTGCCCTCAAGGCCGCTTCCGAAGAGATGTTTTGGATGCAAATCCCCAGAACATTTGATAGCCGCCTGTCCCTCAAGGAGCTCTTTCCCTAGACGGACTGTCACAACCAGGTTGCCTTTAGGGCGCAAGCCAAGAGATGGCCACGACAACAGTCACACTAAGGGCGCCGAGAGAATTGGCCGTCGTCTAGGGGAGGAAACCCGTCCTAAGCAGATAGGAGGGAGTGCAAATCAAGGTTCAGCAGAGGAGACTCATCAAAGGCAGATTGTGGGGAACGTAAGCCACCGTCCACACAAAATGAGTGGAAAACACAACAAGAGCGATCTCCCTTCAAAGTCGACAGCTGCAAGCACTGACAAGCAGATGTCACGGGCAGGCAGCGACGCGGCACCGGTGAGCGAGTCTTCAAGACCACAGCGGCTGACAGCCCGACACGTACAACTGGAGACATGACGACCAAGAGTGTCCCCAGCCGGGTTGTACCGAAAACAGAATCTGAGCTCAAAGCATCGCCGCTCAGAAAGAGTCCTGCGCAGCATCAACGAGCTGAGAGGTTACAAGTGAAGCGCCAGAGGTAGTGATGTTGTCGGGACGACAACAAAATCAGGAGGGAGATATGTGATGGGGCCGAAAAAAAGACACCCGCCCCCTTCCTTTTTTTGGCATATTTATCGCCCATATTTTAGAAGTGCGCGCAGCACGCTAGTATGTAAAAAGTCTTCAAGATTGATGAAAAGGCCATAATAATGCCTTAAAATTAAGTTGTGGTGTAGAATTGTGTTTTTGCTCTAGAAATAGTTGTGTATATTTCTGTTGTCGGCCTGGTAAAGCAAAATCGCGAGTGTTATTTAAGTGGCTAAATTAATCCGCGCAGCGCGCAGTAAATTGAGTGATTCGACCTGGCATTATAAAAGAAAAAGCGGGCCTACTTTGCCACAGCCGCCCAGTGAGAACAGACGAAGTAAGACACACAGAGCCAAGCTGTAAATGCCTTGAGCACGTGGGTTAATTTAAATTAGAATTAGTTTTCTATAATTCTGAAATTAGATCGATGTGGCTATTTTAATGTTTAGTGAATTAGGTCTAAATAAATAGATAGATGTGTTCCCAAAGGAAATGTCTTTTTAGGGCATTATGATTTAGTCTCGAAATGATAGATGAGTGAAAATAATGTTTGATAGGTTTTATTAGGCATGCTAAGTCCAGACTGCGGCTGTAAGAGCGATTATTTCAGTCATCAGACCGGGCAAGAAAGGCGAAGATAGTATGAAAGTATTTTGTACATGAAACTGGACAGAAATGTTATCAGAAACTGCAATTTAGATAATATTAACTAGTTGGGAAGATAGCAACCGGGAGAGCCACGTGGTGATTGTATAAAAGCGGCGCGAGGAGTCTGCAGTAACACTCTTAGTTATCAAGCCTATAATGTTACGCAGTTTTATATCGTGTGAATCGACACGTGGGTGAAAGATTGTTAAATGTAATTTTCCCCAGTAATAGAAGAGAGAGAGTTTTCGTGGTAAATTTCCTTTATGTGATGACTAGTTCTAGTTGTTAAGTCAAGAATAATTATATTTTATTCTTTGGTATTTCACGTTTATTGATTATTCTACTGTATATCTTTAGTGGGTTACTTTGAAGTGAGAATATGTATTTAGATTTCTGGAGAGAGTGCGTAAGGCGTAAGGCACGTTGAGACAGGTGTTTCTCTGTTTGCTCCCGGTGGAGCATGGAAACACCAATGCAGCTGGTGTCCATTACAGGCCCACAATAAGCATTTTGATGCTATTGCTGTGGTTGTTTCGGTGACGGTAACGATGTGTTTCATGTGATGAGTTCTCAGTCTCATCAGGGGTCATATACGACACGCTTGTTACCAGGCGCACCAGTCGCCACTTACGACATGTTCAGAGGGCAGTGACGAATATTGAGATGGATCAGTTCGAGGTGGTGGTTTACTCTTATTACTGAGAGTATTTGATGTACATGTAGTTGAAGAATATTATTTTATGTCCATTTCATTATTATTTAATTATGGTTATGTATAGAATGGTTTGTGAGAGCACGTGGGCTCACTTGGAGATATTTCTCTTCTCCGCTCCTGTGGGAGCATGGGGGCCACCAGTGTGGTTTCATCCGTATGAAGCATTCAGATGCTCGTGCAGTATTAGTTTCGGTAGCAATCTGTATTGCACGGTGAGGTTGCCAGCCTCATGCACAACACCATACTAGTCTCATTGGACGACATGCATGAGTGTGTGTGTGTGTGTGTGTGTGTGTGATAGCTGAGTGTGTGCTCTTGCATTAGTGGTTTCGGTAGCAATCTGTATTACATGGTGAGATTGCCAGCCTCACGCACAACACCATACTAGTCTCATCGATGACATGCATGAGTATGTGTGTGTGATAGTTGAGTGTGCCCTTGCAGTAGTGGTTTCGGTAGCAATCTGTGTTACATGGTGAGATTGCCAGCCTCACGCACAACACCTTACTAGTCGCATTGGACGACACGCATGTGTGTGCGTGTGTGATAGTTGAGGGTGTCAGGTAGTACACGTGGAAGGACTGTTTGACAAATGAGAGTATCATTAATTAACTACTATGATTTTAACTATTCGTTGCTTTGTTTGTTTCTTCAGACTAGCAATCGGGCACATGCTGGGTGTTTTGTTTTGTTATGTTCGCTAGTTTATTTGTTTAATGTTTGCTTTGTCACTGAATGGGTTGTAAAAATAAATACAGCCCCTGCCTCTAGAATAAAGAGTTTTATTGTTGTTCGGGTCGGTGCGAGTGTGACAAGAGAGTGATCAAACATATCTTAATATAATCATCATCATCATCTCGCCCACCCCATCATATATATATATATATATATATATATATATATATATATATATATATATATATATATATATATATATATATATATATATATATATATATATATATAATTTTTATTTATTTATATACGAGGAGGAGTCAAAAAGGAACCTTAATATTTTTTTATTAACAGAATATGCACAAATTGGATTGAAAGCACTTAATCACTTTTCAACATAGTCCCCACTACGTTCAATGCAGGTGTGCCAGCGCTTCACTAATGCCTTGCTTCCGCGAGAAATAAACTTTTCTGACTGACTGCGTAGCCACGTATGCACCGCCTCTTTCAGGTCATCGTCCGTACTGAACTTCTTGCCACCGAGTACCTCCTTGAGGGGCCCAAACACATGATAATCACTCGGTGCGAGGTCTGTTGAATATGCAGGATGTGCAAGACACTCCAAACGCAGATTCCTGATTTTCCTTACTGTCGCACGAGCTGTGTGCGGCCGCGCGTTATCATGCTGTAACAACACACCAGAACTGAGCAAGCCGCGACGTTTTTACCAGATTGCAGGTTTCAAGTGGTTATGAAGCAGATCACAGTATGATTCGCTGTTGAAAGTGAGTCCCCTGGGCATGTAATGTTCCAGGATTGGGCCTTTAGAGTCCCAGAAGAGCGTGAGCATCAATTTGCCGGCCGACCGCGTTGTACGGAACTTCTTTGCTTTCGGCGATGATGAATGTCGCCACTCCATGCTGGCTCGCTTAGCCTCTGGCTAGAATTAGTGGACCCAGCATTCGTCACCAATGACTACACGGTTTAGAAACCCATCCCCTTCAGCTTCATAACGTCGTAACAGTGTTTCACAAACATCCACACAGCGTTCTTTCAGTTCGGGGGTGGGTTGTTTTGGTACCCACATAGCGGAGACTTTGTGGTACTGCAGCATGTCGTGAATGATGTGGTGCGCCGAGCCATAACTGATCTTCAATTCTCCAGCCACCTCGTCGATTGTTACTCGCCGGTTTTCCCGTATCACACTTTCCACTGCAGCGATAGCGTCAGGCGCAAGGGCAACAACTGCTTGAAATTTATAGTCACTTTTCTCGGTAAGCATTTGTCTTCTCGCGTTGGTATCGAATGCAGTTAACTTTTGAGCTGTGGTCATTTTTGCGCTGGACTGCGCATGACTTGTCTTGTTGTTTTGTCGATCGGTTTCCGCCCACCACTAGTGGGAGTGAGCGATTTGGAATGGCGAAAGAGATGCCTCGTTGAAGAGGGGATCTCCGCTTTTTTTTGTTCTGTCAGGGATGTGTAGTCCTCTTATGGATATTTCGTTTAGTCGAGATAATACCTCTAGTGTTTTCCCACATGTCGGGAGGCGTGATATTTCTGTGTATTTCATGAAAGCAAGGTAAATTGACTTTTTCATTAACTCTATCGATTTTGGGTCGTGAGCGATTTCGATTCATAGCCTGTCTCCGAAAGTCGTCGTCACGAGATGTTCTTTCCCAGCTCACATGTCGCTGCATTGTACTGCATCGGTTGATGCATGTACCAAGGACCATTACTTGCTACTTTGTTAAATGAACTAGGTTTGGAAAACCTTTATTATCTAGAGGATATTTTTGAGGACATTATTTATACTTCGGCAGACGTGTCTGTCTTGCTGAAGTCAAACTAAGGAGAGTGAACTGATCTCATACATCTGGTTATCTCCTGGCTGTTATAGAAAAGGATGGAGTTTTCCACCTGACTACATTTACAGCACTATGAAATATAACATGCATCTGACTCATCATTGTAATGCTGTCTACCGTCTATTGCTGTATTGAATGTTGCTGTGATAATGACTGTTTGATGTGCCTACACATTTGCGTAACCATTTTGTCCCTGTTATTGTTGTATGAACATTGTTTTGACTGAACACATCTACACACTACACAAAACCAGACATGCGGATACCATCCATCATCATATGGCATCACGCATCATTTGGTGGCCATAAGCTGGTTTGATTCTGGTACCAGCAAACACGGGGTCCCTTACCCACTTCATTTTCAACAAGAATTCATCAGCATCCTTCAAGAAATTAACATTCTTCAATACAGTCAACATCTTCAAAATTTTCAAAGTACTCGGCGTTGCCCGGTAAAAGTCAAAATTTCAATTTTTTTGACGGAAACAAGAATTTGACAGTACCCGGCGTTGTTACATGTTGCCGGATAACTCGGACTGCTGTTATCTTTTACGCAAGTCAAGCAAGTTGCTGCTGTCAAGGTTCCAGTGCTGTCGTTTTTGTGAAGGTCAAGTGCCGGTTGAAACGGGTTGTTTTCTGAAGAAGGCCAAGTACCGATTTCCATCAACTTACTTTTGGATTAGAAGGTCAAGTGCCGAAACAACTCAACACACAGTATTTCAGAAGCTCTTGTACCATCGTGTTAGCAGTGGAAGCAGTTCAGATGTGCCATCATCGTTGGAGCTTCGCTCTTTAGGACGTTGATTGACATCCGTTTTTTTTCTGCTGTTCTACGATTGGAAGCCTATAAGTTAAGTGGCCTGTTTGTATGTAAACTGTGCCCTTATACTTCTGCTGAGTCTCTGTGTATCATCTCATTCTATATGTTATATGTTTATATGTTATTTGTATATTTATATGTTTATATTTCAGCGGGTTCTCGGTTGGGTGGTGTCTCCGTTAGATTATGCCACGTCATAGAGGTCGTCTATTGTGAGCGTTTTCTGTAGGGTTTGCAAATTTCCGATACTGGAATTTGCTAAGCGACTTCTGTTGCTATTTATGTTAGCTGTGATGACATGTTTTAATATTGTTTTCGTTATTATTTCGCATTCTTTAGTTTTGTTTTGTTTTGTTTGTATTTGTTAGCCTACTCTTGTCTATAATTTAGTTTCATACAACATTTTTGTTTATACACTGTGGTGTCATGTATTTTGTTTAATTCTATCGCAGATATCGTCACATTTTTTGTGATATTTCATTAATTTCTGCTTTATTTTTAGTTGATTTCTGCGAAAGTTTTTGTATTGTTGCTGATCTTTGTTATTGTTTACATTGTTATTGTTTACATTGTTTGTATTGTTTACATTTTCAATGTTTACATTCTGCATGTGTTTACATAGTCATTGTTTACAGTTATAGTAATTAGTTAATGGGCTATGCTAATGCACTGTTACTACTACACTGATGATAAATGAATGATGAATAGTGTCGTGCACTATTGAATGAGAAGTGCACTTATGATCAAGAATTGAGTGCTGATATTTCATATACAAGTTCTTTGATTGGAGACTTGTTTCCCACAGAGACTGGGATAATATAATGTGATGTGAATATACAAGTGCTTAATTAAGACTTGTTACACTTAGGTTTGAAAAATATTAGTTAATTATTTCAGGTTTTGGACTCATATGTTAGACAACATGTCTACATTTGAGCACTTTATTGAGCAGGGTAAATTGCTTGGGAAGACTGGTGATAAGTTAGAAGAATTTGCAACTGCTGCTCGATATGATAAAGCAATGGAAGCTGAACAAAAGAAACTGCATATGGAAGCTGAACAAAAGAAACTGCAGATGCAGGTGGATGAAAAAAGATTCCAAATGGAAATGGAAAAACAAAAAAGGGAATCAGAAGCTGAGGAAAGAAAACTCCAGCTACAGCTAGAGAATAAAAGACTTGAAAAAGAGGCTGAAAATAAAAGACTTGAAAAAGAAGCTGAAAATGAAAGACTTCAAAAAGAGGCTGAAAAAAAAAGCTGAAAATGAAAGACTTCAAATGCAGGCTCAAGCTGAAGAAAGGAAGTTACAAAGAGAGTCTGATGAGAGGAAAGAGAAAGCAAAAATGGAACATGAAGAAAAGGTCTTAGCTTTAGAGTTGGAAAAATTGAAATTGACGAGCATGAGTAATGGTAATGATTCAAACAAGGGTTCATCTTCTGGTAAGGCTAATAATGATACTTTTAAGATTAAGTTACCAACATTTAGTCCTTCCAGTGATGACACAATGTTCTATCTGGACAGATTTGAACAAGCATGTACAGCTCATAACATAGACAAAGCAAAATATGTTTATCAGTTATCAGGGATACTGACAGGTAAAGCTCTAAGTATATTAAATATGGTGGATGAACCTGACAAGAACAATTATGAGGTTGTCAGGGCCGCTTTGTTAAAGAAATATCAGCTTAACGAAGACGGCTATCGTCTACAATTTAAAAACATGTTACCTGAAAATGGAGTTGAATTCTCCGAGTTTATTGCAAGAATACGCATTACTTTCTCACGATGGGTTGAACTATCTAAGACGGAAAAAACTTATGAAGGACTTATGGACTTAATACTTAGAGACAAAGTCATGTCGTCTGTCAATGAGTCTTTCCTTGCTTTCCTTCATGAACGTAAACCTAAAACAATAAAAGAAATGGAAGATTTCTGTTGCCAATACGTAACTGCGCACCCACACATAACCATGGGTAACTCTAAGGTGAAAGAAGGTTTACCATTGCTTCGGCAGCTCCCGTATGGTCAAAACTTTGCTCGTAGATCCCAACAAAATTTTGATAGAAAGGGCAGCGGTAATTTCTGTCAAAATCATGGAAATCAATTTCATGGTGATTCTTCTTCGAAGAATTGGAGACAACCTGATAGTAGTCGTTACTATCACCCTAATAATTATAAGCATTTCAAAAGAGGATATGGTAATAGAGGTTATTCCTGCCGAAGACCTCAAAACCAAACAAATAGATGTTCGCATCAATGTGAACATGATAGTAATCGTGGAAACTGGAATTCGAACCAGGATAACAATTACAATAGAGACAATAATAACTGCAGAGATAATAATAACTCTGATAACTTCAGAGGTAATAATAGTCGGGGTAGATCTCAACACAAAAAAAAAGAGATATCAGCAGGCTAATGCTGTACAACAGGAAACTGAGGGAGCCTGTAATCATGTTGTTGATAGTAAAAACTTTGACGCTGTCACTAGTTCTGCTTTTGACTTTGAGAGAGCAAACAAATGCCCCCAATGCAGTACTTTATTCGAACCGGGTACCATAACTACTTTGAGTTGTGGTCACCCACTTCCCGCTCTTCCTGCTGCTGTTGCGCATGACGGGAGGGGTTCTTTAATTCTACATAAGGGTCTTGTTAATGATACTCCGGTCTCACTACTTTTCGATTCCGGATGCACCACTATTGGTGTTTGACAATCGCTTGTAGATCCATCTTGTGCTACAGG
This sequence comes from Oreohelix idahoensis, assembly GCA_024509875.1. NCBI lineage: Eukaryota > Metazoa > Mollusca > Gastropoda > Stylommatophora > Oreohelicidae > Oreohelix > Oreohelix idahoensis. The sequence continues at coordinate 438,965 of JAMPIV010019148.1, forward strand.
AAGGGTTATTAAATGTGTCACATTTGGCGGCACTCTAGAAAAATATCCTACTGCTGTAATTCGCATTGCCCCTCCTTTCTTTACTGGAGATGTGCATGCTTGTCTCTTACCTAATCCTATTGCGGACCTTATTATTGGTCGTATTCACGGAGTTAGGGAGTGTACCCCACAGCAGATTGCTGCTTGGGAAGATAATAACATGCAAGCTACAAATGCAGTAGTTACAAGAGCACAAGCTCTACAAACACCCGAAACTTCACTGAATAGTGATAATGAAGTTGATAGCCAAGATAGTCACTTAGTAATTACTCGTGACTCTTTCATAAAATTGCAAGAAGAAGATCCTTCTTTAAAAAAATTCTTCGTTCTTGCGAAGAAAGGTGATCCGAATCAGGATACAAATAGAAAATCTTGGATTGCAATGAGAAACGGCGTACTTGTACGTATGGTACAAGATTCGACTACGTCGGCACATTCGCAAATTCTTGTTCCCAAGAGCATGAGAGTCCAAATATTACAACATGCTCATGACTCGCAATGTGCTGGACATATGGGTTTTTCCCGTACGAAGTCGAGAGTCCTTGCGGCTTTCTTTTGGCCTTTTGTCAATAAGGACATTCGTATTTACTGCCGATCATGCAAGGTATGTCAGGAGGTCAAATCTAGAGGACCACGACATGCTGCGCCTATCCAGGCTGCTGACATTCCTATTCGGCCGTTTCAGAAAATGGCCATAGATATTATTGGCCCTTTTAAGGTCAAGTCGGCCAGAGGACATCAGTTTATCCTTACATGTGTGGATATGTGCACACGTTGGCCAGAGGCTATTCCTCTTAAGAGCATATCTACTACAGATATCGCAGATGCTCTTTGGTTGATATTTTCTCGCTTGGGGTTCCCCAGAGAAATATTGTCAGACCATGGCACTCAACTCATATCTGACACTATGTCACAGGTAATGTCTACCTTACATATTGAACGATCTCTCAGTAGTATCTACCATCCTATGTCTAATGGGTTAGTTGAGCGTCTGAATAGAACGCTCAAGACTTTGCTTGGTAAGATAACTGAAGATCATCCTCAAGATTGGGACAGGGTTTTACCCGCGGCTCTCTTTGCCTATAGAGAAGTCCCTAATGAACACACAGGATTTTCTCCCTTCGAACTTGTCTTTGGCGCGCGTCCACGCGGCCCTATGTCTTTATTGCACGATCTCATCACTGCCGATGATATTAGCGATGAAACTCAATCCTCATATGAGTATGTCATTGCTCTTAGACAAAAGATCATTGAGGCATGTAAGCTAGCAACTGCTTCATCAGAAATTGCTAAAGAGAAGGCAAGGCAGTTTGCTAACAAGAATAGATGTCTACGACAACTTTGTCCAGGTGACAAAGCATTCGTCCTACTCCCCAGTAGGGAAAATAGACTTCTTATTGCATGGAAAGGTCCGTATGCAATAGTCTCTCGGATTTCCGTTGTTGACTATGTGGTCGATATTGATGGAAAGCATAAAACTTTCCACATAAACATGCTTTCGGAATTTCACGAACGTCCGGACTATTTGCTGCCTATTTTCCAGGCAACGGATGATGCTCCTGCACCTCACGGTCATTATTCATCCCTGTCTGTCATTCAGGATGAGGAAGCTACCTTCTCTGATGTCAACCTTCCCCTTCCAGTGGTTCCATTACATTCCACGGAATCTTGGAAAAACGTTTCTGTTTCTCCTAATCTTTCTGGTGACGAACATCGACGAGACTTGTCGATGTTACAAACATTTCAGGATGTTCTCACTGACATTCCTGGACACACAGATGTCATAGAACATGACATAATTCTTACCGACAATAATCCAATTAGGGTTAGGCCGTATCCTATTCCTATACACTTTCAGTCGCAAGTGGAAAAGGAATTGGATGAAATGATTCAATTAAATATAATTGAACCATCGACTTCACCATATTCTTCTTCCATGGTTATTGTCCGGAAGAAGGATAAGAACATACGAATTTGCGTTGATTATCGCAAATTGAATCAGGTCACAAAGTTCGACGCTGAAAACCGATGCCTTTGTTAGAAGATCTACTGATTAGACTTTCTAATTCTAGATTCTTCACTAAACTTGACTTGTCTAAAGGTTATTGGCAAGTGCCTTTAGCAGAGCATGCCAAACCTCTTACTGCTTTTTCTACACCTAGGGGTCTATTTCAATGGAATGTTATGCCTTTTGGTCTCATGAACGCCCCTGCCACTTTCGTTCGCATGATGCGTCGAATTCTGTCACATCGTTCGGATGTCATCGCATACTTAGATGACATCTGTCTCTTCAGTGATACCTGGGAAGATCACTATTTAGGGTTATATGACTTACTGTCCACTCTACGTGAGAATAATTTGACAGCAAAACCTTCTAAAGCTTTTGTTGGTTTTGGTGAAATCTCTTTCCTGGGTCATCGTGTTGGTCATGGTCTCTTGAAGACAGAAGACCACAATACTTCCAAAATACTGAACATCTCTGTTCCTAAAAAAACGAAGAAACAAGTTAGGAGTCTCTTAGGTTTAATTCAATTTTATGGGAGATTTATTCCAAATTTATCTTCGATCATGGCACCTCTATCAACATTGTTGAAGAAAGGTTCGCCTAATCTGGTCCGTTGGTCTGAAGAATGCCAATCTTCACTAGACCAAATCAAGAATATATGTTCTTCTCCTCCCATCTTAAGATTACCTACTCTTGATAGGACTTTTGTTCTTCGGAGTGATGCTTCATCCACTGGGATTGGAGCAGCACTGATGCAAGAATATGCAAATACTCTGCATCCTGTTATGTACATTTCTAGAAAACTAAATGCGGCAGAGAGGAACTACTCGGTTTTAGACCGTGAGTTGTTAGCGATGGTTTGGTCAATTCTAAAGCTACAAAGATTCCTCCTGGGGCGCACATTTCATTCTAGAGACTGATCAGAAAGCTCTTACAGCTATTCAGACTAAGAATTTGAAGAGTTCGAGATCCACTCGATATGCTATAGCTCTTCAACCTTTTCACTTCACGGTACGAGCTATCCGTGGTGCGGATAATGTGATGGCTGACATTTTGTCTAGATGCCCACATGACTCCAACTAATACTTCTGTCCTATATTTCCATATATTACAGAGTCATAACACACCTATATTTCTACAATAGATTAGCACATCTGTACTTACTTTATATGTACACACTATCGTGCTTTGTTGTCATCTTCTTCTGTTCGTTTTTTTTAAGATGATAGAGGAGGACTGAGTAGTTAATATAAGGGCCGTTAGTTTACTAAACAGCCACAATTATTAATAATGTATTGTACCTTATGAAGCATATTAGTTATTAATTAGCATTATATTGCTTGTACTTTCTCAGAATGTCATTGTTGAGCTGAGGACTTACCTTACTAGTTTCAAGCATGACGAGTTCTAGATTGTGTACTTACCCTCGGAATACCAGAGCATATGTCCTGGATCGTCATGTAGTTTAACTTTACTATGTACTTATGTCATTACATGTCAAAGAATGTACTATTTAAATTTTTCCTATCAGATTTGTACATCCATTTTTAAAGACAATATTAGAGTATGCTGTTTAATGATGATTATAGTAACTTGCATACGTATATTGTGTTTACATGCTAACGTGATGTGTGTTGGTGACACCTCCCCGATGTGAATATTTTTTGAGACATATTTATTTTTCTGTTGAGGTATATCCTCACCAGACACTCTATAATTAGCCTATTGTTTGGCAATTTAATTAATTATCAGCGCATAATTCTTGCGTTATGAACCGCTTATCGCATGCTCTTTGATAAATATAAAAAAAAAAATATGATCCACATTTTTTGTTTTATCGGGAGGAGGCGGGGATATGTGCCGTGATCAATTCTCGCAACATCGTTTTATTTCAATATCTGTTTTATAACGCAAGGGCAACAACTGCTTGAAATTTATAGTCACTTTTCTCGGTAAGCATTTGTCTTCTCGCGTTGGTATCGAATGCAGTTAACTTTTGAGCTGTGGTCATTTTTGCGCTGGACTGCGCATGACTTGTCTTGTTGTTTGGTCGATCGGTTTCCGCCCACGACTAGGGAGTGAGCGATTTGGAATGGCGAAAGAGATGCCTCGTTGAAGAGGGGATCTCCGCTTTTTTTTGTTCTGTCAGGGATGTGTAGTCCTCTTAATGGATATTTCGTTTATTCGAGATAATACCTCTAGTGTTTTCCCACATGTCGGGAGGCGTGATATTTCTGTGTATTTCATGAAAGCAAGGTAAATTGACTTTTTTCATTAACTCTATCGATTTTGGGTCGTGAGCGATTTCGATTCATAGCCTGTCTCCGAAAGTCGTCGTCACGAGATGTTTTTCCCAGCTCACATGTCGCTGCATTGTACTGCATCGGTTGATGCATGTACCAAGGACCATTACTTGCTACTTTGTTAAATGAACTAGGTTTGGAAAACCTTTATTATCTAGAGGATATTTTTGAGGACATTATTTATACTTCGGCAGACGTGTCTGTCTTGCTGAAGTCAAACTAAGGAGAGTGAACTGATCTCATACATCTGGTTATCTCCTGGCTGTTATAGAAAAGGATGGAGTTTTTCACCTGACTACATTTACAGCACTTTGAAATATAACATGCATCTGACTCATCATTGTAATGCTATCTACCGTCTATTGCTGTATTGAATGTTGCTGTGATAATGACTGTTTGATGTGCCTACACATTTGCGTAACCATTTTGTCACTGTGGCGTCCACTGTTATTGTTGTATGAACATTGTTTTGACTGAACACATCTACACACTACACAAAACCAGACATGCGGATAAAGTTTTCAGAAAGTTCAATACAGATATAAATAATGAAGAAAATGACCTGTCCGTAGTAAATAAATAAATGAATATAGGGGAATAGCAGGCACTTGTAAAACAAAAAGCAGGAGAACAATGGACAACAAAAGTAACAGAAGTTACAAGCTCACAGAGTTCTCTTGTTCGATTCCCCGCTAAGCTTCTTCTTCTTCTTCTTCTTCAAGTATCATGTCTGGTGGCGTAGGTGATCATGTCTCTCCACAACTTCCTGTCTCCAGTTCTATTTGTTAATTCTCTCAAACTGTCCAGTATCTGCCATCTTTGTCTTCCTCAATCTCTTTTCCCTTTAAACTGTCTCTTTTCCCTTTAAACTTTCTGTTTTTCCTTCAAACTTTCTCTTTTCCCTTAAACTTTCTCTTTTCCTTTCAAACGTTTCTCTTATTTACAATATATTCCAGCTTTTTTCTGCAAAAATTGTCGCTTCTATTACTTTTCTGTTGTCTAGTGCCATGCATCTGACATGGTCATGTAGTACTATTATATATAATCTTATTATTCTGAATTCCATAGTTCACTGCGGTTGTTCCATAAATATTCCATAAGAGTGTAATAATTTACTTACTTAGTCGTTCCTCTTCTACCGTGAGGTGTAGAGATTTGGAAGAGAGAGCGCCATACTATCCTATCGGTTGTCTTCCTCCTGGCCTGGTTCCATTCTAGCTCTCGGTCCTTCAGAGAATGTTTAATGTTGTCCTCCTAGCGGGCTCTGGGTCGTCCTGGAAGTCTAGATCCCTGGCTCTTAGTTTCCCATACTTGTCATGGTAGCCGATCTTCTTCCCATTGTAATAATAGTCCGTAAAAATCATAGTAATACTGTACAATATTGCAATGTAAACTTTCAACCACATTATCATCAGACATTTTTGCTGCCAGCGGAATGTTGCACCTCTACTGGTCCATTGCCATAGATGTATATTTTGAGTCGTATTATTCAATTTCGCCACGGGCAACCTGTGCTAAGCAAGAAAGAAGGCTCAATACCTTCCATCTACATCCTTGGTATTTCCTGGAAGGAAAAATGTGACAAATGTTGAGGTGTTGTCACGTGCTGGCCTTCAAAGCATGTATACACTGGTTAGAAGCACAGACTACGCTGTTTTGGACATCTCCGCAGCATGGAAGATGGTTGCATCCCTAAAGATATATTGTACGGACAACTGGCAGATGACAAAAGAACAATTGGGCTACCGCAGCATGAGGTTCAAAGATGTGTATGCAAGAGAGACACGAAGAAACAAAAATCAAGCAACCTGGGAGGATGAAGAATCCGATCGCTCTAAGTTGGCGAAAAGAAGCTCTAACAACAAGCATGAGAAAAAACAAACGCCGAATGGAACACCAGGGGGAAAAAAAGCAGCTGAGGTCTATCACCTCATGGGGCGTATTCCCACAGTCAGTCACGTCTGAAGGGATTAGTACTACAAGTATTCAATTTCGCCTATAAGGTTCCGGTTCATTTAGCTTCCGTATGTACTGTTTCACCCTGGGTTCTTTTTGATATCCTACCCACTATCCTCTGCCCCATGGCCTCCAGTAAAAGGCATCAATCAATACTTGCACGTGCCAGTGTAGCACAGATCTTCAACAACAACGTGCAAACTCTTCTGGCCTGTGCCATTCTTTCAAGGTCTTTCCACCCAGCCGTTATCCCTTTCATATCTTTCTCAAGTTCTCTTCACTATGCATGTTTGGTCTCCCTCTATCTCTCTTCACTGGCTCTCTAGCTCGGTGGTCCGTGGTTCGATCCCCAGGTGAGGTGGGATTTTTTAGACGGCAAACGGCTCCGGGGTCGACCCAGCCACGTGAATTGGGTACCAGAGCAACTCTGGGATGGTTAAGGCGGCCGGTGTGATGCTGACAACATCGTCCCTAGTATGCCGATGGTCAACAAAATATGGTGATATTCCCAATATGCCTTAATGGGCGTGTAACGGGATCCTTTACCTTTTTACCTCTTATCTCTCTTTCCCTGTGGATTACAGAGCATGGACTGCATTGTAATGCTATCATCTAGTTTTCTCAGTGTGTCCTATCTAACACAGCGTGTTCCAATATTATTTGTCTTTATCTTTCCTCCACAATGGTCATCTTATCGCAACCGATCCCGTGTTATATAAAACATTATTACGTATACAGGACAAATCCTTAACAAAAAGCTGCATTAATAATTCAGAAACTAGAATAGCACTCGAGCATACTGGAATGTTTCCGATGCTTTAGAACGGCTGCGCTTTGTAAACACATTTGACAGATACAGCAAACTACATAAATAAATTGCTGAACACTGGAAATATTTGACACGTAGACAATAAAAAAGTTATATTGTAAACCGTCATGGAACGAAGAATGGGAGGTAAGCGCGCAAGGGGGACATAATCAATATAAACGTCAAACGTTTATTTTAATAAAGAGATATATGGAAGTAATCTCTTGGAATGTATCATCAAACAAGAACCAGAAAATGTTGGAGATTCTATGCGGTGAATCTTCCACGTGGAAATGCAAGTATCATGCCTGTTGGCTTAGATGACAATACAACAAGCGGAAACATTTAAGAGACTCGAAGGACACCCCATGTTCCAAAGAATGAATAGGCTAGGAAGAGGCAGGATCAAGCGAACTAACTTTGTGGCCCAAGCAAAAGAAAAAATCAGCAAAAATACCATGCTAGCAAGCTCAGTTGCAAAGAAAATACCAACAAGCACAACTATCCCACTGTGGAAAACAAGATGCTTTCCTGAGCTAAAATCTGATATTCCAGGCATTGAAAGTAAGGGAACACAGACAGAAACACAAATAAAGTGTATAGCAACCAAGTACGTATATTGATCAAAAATTCCCAGCAAAGCTTTGGACACATGCATGTACTGATGGTTCAGCAAAAAATGCAGTTGAAAATGGGGGTGCCGGCATCCTCATAAAATTAAAGAATAGAATCCACTCTATGGCAATTGCCACTGGCAAATACTGCAATAACTTTAGTGCTGAAGCAGAAGCCCTGAAACAGGCAGCGGAAACTCTTATTGAATGCAAAGCACAGGCGGAAAAACAGATAGTAATCTTTACAGATGCCCTCTCAGTAATATCAGCGCTGAAGAAATACCATGCTAAAGGATTGAAAGATCTGATAATCTCACTTGAAAGACTGGACAAATGCTTCAACAAGTGCACAATCCAGTGCATACCAGCCCATTGCAACGTACCAGGAAATGAGAAGGCAGACAAACTTGCTAAGGAAGGAGGTGCCTTACAACAAAATGATATAGAGACAACTTAAGCAATGGCAAAGACTACTATAAAGGCTACATTAAAGTCCAAATGGGAAAGAGAGCACCCGGGCCATTTGAAAAATGACGCATATCATCACCTATCAAGGAAAGAACAGGTCATCATTTTTCGGCTACGGATTGGACACAACAGATTGAGATACCATCTATACCACAAATACAAAATTGGTGCAACAGATCTCTGCACCTGCGGTACCAGCCCGATGACAGTTGAACACCTGCTGCAGTACTGCCCAACCTACAGTAACGAACTGAGTAGCATATGGCAACAACCCACTTCTGTCAACGAAAAACTTTTTGGAGATGTCGGGAACCTTGAGTTGACTACTGCCTTTATTAGAGTCATAAATGTGGAAGTTTGAAGGCGAACGAGGAAGAAGAAGAAGATGACAATACCGCTCCACAACTTCCCGCCGCCCGTGCTGTTTATCAGTTCTACTGATGCCTTCCTTTCATGCCATGATATTCAAGCTGTCCAGCTTACCTCTTTGTAATCCTCTATCTTCGCCTTTCGCCTTTCAGCTCCCAACGGAGCATAGAGCTTCAATAAACTTATACCATGTCTTCCTGGGTTGTGCCATCAGCTCAAGATGCTTAAATGTCTTTCTTCATTCCCTTCAAGTCTGTCTCCAGTTCTCTTTTCCACGTTTTCTTTGGTCTTCCTCTTCCTCTCTTTCTATATTATCTATCTCCTTTTCATTAAATTCATCCTGTTGGCAAAATATAGTGTATATTCCTGTTCTTATAACATGAGAGAGGAAATTGGATTGCTTCTTTCTTAAAAAAAAAAAAAAGAAGTTATCTTTGCGCGTTGGTTTCAGTCGCGGACATCCACCTTAATCTTTCTAGCTGTCAAAGATAATCGTGACAGTCTCTGTAAAAACACATTTATGTGGCCACCAGGGATTTTCCAGCTTAGAGACGGCACTTCAGCTTATCCGAGGAAATGCCGAGAAATTTAATAGGACGAAAATATTGACTAATCTGTTCATCTGTAAGTAGAATAACATTAATGTCAGTATGAAACATTTTTAACTCGAAGAATGAGGGGGCCAATGTTTGGGGCCAATTTTCCCAGGCTCTTGTGACGGGGGAACCTGATTTTAGGACTGATAAATCTGAACTAGCGTCTGATTAACAGACTGGTTAGAACGCTGGTCTCTCGCGGCAAAAGTGCCGCATTCGATTTACGGTGTCCTCACGCTTCAGTCTACCCAGCTGTAAATGGCTACTTGATTTTGCTCTTGAGTTAAGGAATGAAAAGGAAGCTCGAAGCTAGACCTAGTATACGGAAATCTCTAACATTTCACTCCCCTACAGCAGTATTTGCTATAGGACTACATTTATCTTTTTATATTTGAACTAAGTTTTTGTTTTGGTCACACACAATTTTATATTTTATTAATTCTTTTATTAATCCTTTACAACTATGTATTACAGTAAAAAAAACTTCGAAAGAACCGACCCATAAACTTTAACATTAAGTGAAAACTCAAAGTGACAGAATATTTATTGCATCAAACATGGGGATAACATCAACATCCTTTAAAAGTTCATACAGGAGCCGCGCTGGTGTAATGGTTACCACATTGCGCTGGCGATCAGGTGTTCAAGGTTTAAGCCCGCGCATGGGCATTTGAAGAATAGTCATCGACCGGGATTTTGACTGAATAATCTGAACGGCTCCTGAGATAAACCCTCTGTGGATGGGAAGGAGCGAAGCTCCTGACCGGGTTGGAAGGAATGTCCACAGGCTCCACAGCCTCGCAATGACATGTCATTGGACCGAAGGGCTGAAAGCGCAAGTACCGCTGATAAAAATAAAAAGTTCATACAGGTTGTGACAAAACGGGGCGGCCCCTATCGATCTTTGTTTCTCTTGTGTACTTTAAAAAAAACCAAATTTCTTCTCATTATCGGCTAAGGAACAAGGTTTGTATGTTCAAACATTTGTGACACTCCTTGCAGATAATGTTTATCCCAGCCTGCGAGAAGCATCTAGATAAGATGAGCGCCGGCGTGTTTAGATTAAACCGCTGATAAGCGACTCGTTTGTTAACAAGCTGGGCAAACACGGAGTTTTTGCATACTCATACGACAGATAACAAAATTACTGTCCGTGTGACACATGTGGACAGACAAGTGTGACATAATCGCTTCCGGGTCGACTTGTTATGACAACATTACTTTCTAATAAAGTAATAAGTATTACAGCTTACCCATGTTGTCATGTGTGTCTACCGATCTGCCTGTGAAAGTGTATGCAAAGCATCAGATGTCCATCCATGGTAATACGTGACCTTTGCAGGCACGCACCTTATTTCCCGTGGGATATTTTTTGAAATCATCACATCCTATCTGCATGATTTGAAATGATTGGATCTTTCTGATTAGATTCATAACAACGATGCGTGGGAAGATAGGAATATAGTCTGACCTTTTCGCAGTTTTATTTCACTGTGAATTTCACGCTCGCCAAGACAACATCAGACCTCGCCAGAGTGAAAACTAGATTCATAATTCCTTTTTTTAACCGGACCTTTTATTGGAGAACCAAATAAGACTTACAAAGCACAGGAAATCTCTACATTTTAATAAGGAACACCGGGACTAAGAACCTGAAGACACCCACGGAGTCAGAGAGGGAATCTATTGTCAAATTAAAGACACCCCAGACGCGTGTAAGAGACCGACTCGTCTCTTTTATTCATCTGAGCAAAACGTCTGTGAGTCTGGATTGGCGTAAATTGTGATTTACATTTCATATTTTATTACTAACATGTGAACTAACATATATATGTATATATTACTATGTGAAGTTTAATGTGTGAAACTCGCTATTGGATGTCAAAGTCATTTGAGGCTGGCAACCTCAGCGTATAGAATGATGATTCCTGAACCACCACTGCACTGGCTGGTGATTGCTTTATTGCTAGTTTCGTAAAGAGAACTAAAAGCATAAAGTAGTTCCAGGTTCCCTATAGAGCAGGGAGGGAAAGATGAAAGAAATTATCTACATTCTAACTATAATACTTACATTTTCAAAGCAGTGTAAATGTCCATATAAACATATTCACGTTACAATTAATGTAAGTTTTCAAGCTTTAAACCCGTGTAAAAGTCTAAATGAAAATATTCATTTTAAAGTAACGGAAGTCTCAAACTTTTCAATCAGTGTAAAACATAAATGAAAACATATTGCCTCTTAAAGGTTAAGAAGCCCTGAGTTCGACAAATGGAATATTTTGGTCACATTGAAAGCCATACATCGTGTTAAAAACAATAATTCATTCAATGCCCATCAGATCCCCAAGCATAATAGGCCTCCAATAAACGTTATGTCAAGTTCTTCTGTTGCATAAAAATAATAATCTTCAATTCAAATGTCAAGTTAGTCCTATTATATGGCTTTGAAACACGGAGAGAAACAAAAATAACAAGCAAAAAGCTACAGACTTTCATACATGGATGCTTGTGTAGAATATAATGATTGACGTGAATAACAATATCACCAATGTGGAACTAATTACAAGAACCAAACAAGAACCAAACAAGAACCAAACAAGAACCAGACAAGAACCAAACAAGAACAAAACAAGAACCAGACAAGAACCAGACAAGAACCAAACAAGAACCAAACAAGTGTCGTGAAATATTCTAATCCACATATATAAATTATCAGGTAAATATAAAGCCTAACAAATAAATTCTAATAAAGAAAAGAGCAATGGTAAAATAACAGTGCTGTCACAAGGAATGTACTCGAAATCCCCCTTTGTTTTATGCTTCGTCTGCAAATTGTAACGTTTCCACGTTAAATATAAGCCACTGCATAAATACAAGCGTTTCCACAACACATTAAAACGGGTATTGCATTTCTAAGAAAAACATTGAGAGATACGCAAGCTGAAACAATGACCTAAATTTAATATTTCATTCATCCCATACACAGCGTAACTAAAAGACAGATAAAGCAGGATAGAGAGAAGGGAGAGGCAGAAAGCCGAACGCATGCAAAATTAAACACGCGTTTCGCTATTAATGCCACCCCAACAAGCGTAACGCGATACACAATTACTACTATCACGCGTGTAAGGCCACATGCACTAACTTTTTCGGACGGACAGTGATAAAAACACTAAAAATTGCATATTTTGAACGCAGCCACTTAGCTCTTTTAAATTTGTATATTTGGGTTCCTTAGGGCTTGCTGACAAAGAATATGTAAAACGTTACGCAAATAGTCTAGGAATTAACAAGTTATAACCAAAATAAAATAGTGGGGATGCCTGACAGCATGAAATCATTTCTGCTCATAAAATTTTTTTATAACGTGTTTGGAAAAAACCTTGCGTACGGAAATAGCCTACCATGTAAACTCCAAATTGATTGGAGCGCAACAAATATAAGACTAAACACGATTGGTCGGACTATAAATACTATCTTTGGTTGTTAGGGGAGACGTAGGAAGGTAAAATTTTTTCAAACACTTGTCGAAACGTGGCTCCATTGGCCAGACTCGCTGATATAATCACTTAGGAGCGTTAGTTCGAGACCACTAGTTCAAATAAGCTTGATAAAGCAACAGTGCGTTGAAGCCAGCTCATATTTTTGCTAAATAAAAGCCTGGAACATAAGCAGATGGGAATTTGTGCCAGTATTTGTGCCAGAATTCATTGCTAGTTAATCAACGTATCTGTGTTTTATTCTATGAATTGTGGTAAGCTTGAAACATTCAGTATCTTTTAATGAAAATTGAATGTGAATTGTAAATTTATGCCTGTATATATGTGTAGTTCAGTAGCAAACATGATGTAAAGCCTATAATGCTCCAGCCTGAACAGAAGGTGTCGGAGGAAAGTAAAACGGCATGGAATGGCCAAACAGTACACTGACACCTAGATGATTGACTAGAAAGAAATAATGCTGGAAGTGCAGAGGCGTAGTAACCATTAAGGAGGTTAATACTGGTATAAAGTATTTCAGATGAAACTGACAGTTGGCCTAACGCTCTGAACTCAATGTTTGTGATGTATTGTGCTCAGTGTAGAACTAGAGTATCAATTAGTTATGAAGTAGAAGGTACATCCTTCTTGTTTCAGGGACCGTGGTCTTGATGGTATTGAGCAGCACCTGGTCAGAGCTTTGCTGAATCCAGAGTCGGACAGCATACTCCTTGGTCCATTTAGCTATCAGTGAGGTGTCTCCAGAGCCCAGGGGAGAAATCGAGCAGAGAAGTATTTTCCTGCCTCCCTCACGCAAGATAAGCTGATGTGGCCAGCTGAGCTCTCAAAATTATGTACCCCCATCTTAAAATATGACATTGTAAACATAAAACTTAAGAGGGGAATTAAAATTTTTTAATATCAGGGAACTTGAGAACATCTCCAATACTAGTTCCAATAAAGACAAACTATTGAAGTCATGATGACAAAAATACCAACAGAGCTTGAACAAAACAAAACCAGTATTACCTCATATTACTACTACACAACTGACACACATAGGATACTTTTAATAATATATGTCACTACAATATTCATATTGATAAATTCTGTACATATAACTTGTAATTAAAATTGATTGTGATTCCTGGTTCCATTTGTATTTGAATCAGGACACATATTCATTCATGACAGCAATGAATACATATTGTTATTTGAAAAGTTATCAGTGACTCCTTTAAGATATCCTTGTAGAGTGTTTTATGTATGTGAGTGTCACAGTGTTGTCAAGTGTGGTGAAATAAATTAAATTGTTTATCTGTCTGTTGTTGTTATGACTTACACTTCATCATACACATACCCTAGACACATAACGTAGTCATCACACTATTCCAGAATAATTCTGACTGAGATATATAGATATGTGGTAGCAAGTAAGGTTATCTATAATACACTACTCTTAAGAGATATAGATACCTTCACAGCTGATCTCAGTCAGTACACTAAGTCCCCTATAAATATTTATAACATCCCACTTCACCACATATATTGGGGTCTCGCTCTTGGGATTTTGAATCTTTACCTATTAAAAATAGTGGGGGTAATTCACTTCAGGGAATATAAGAATTAAAAGGTATCCTTGGGTGGAATTAAATAAGGTTGAGCTCACGGTGCCTGTGTTGTCCATTAGATATATATTTAGAGATTGAATTGTTGGTTAGACATTGTATAAATTTACCTGATAGACAATGGCGGACCTGGCCAAATTTCGATCTGCTGCTGTTCAGACTGCAAAAGAGTTAGGATTAGATGGGCAAGTTATGGTTGCCTATGTCACTACGGAATGTGACAAATTTATTGAACGCGAAGAAAGAAGGTTTGAAGCCGAAAGAAAGTTAGAGGCTGAAAGGGAAATTAAGAAGTTACAATTTGAGGCTGAGAAGTGAGGCTGAGACCTAAGAGGTTGCAGATTGAGGCTGACTAAGTAAATTGGAAGCAGAAAGAGAAAAGAAAAAGATTAGCTGCAGAAAGAGAAGAGAAAAATTTGCAGAAAAGGAAGAGAAAGAAATTAGCTGCAGAAAGGGAGAAAGAAGAGAAGAAATTAGCTTGGCAAGAAAAAGAGAAAGAAAGAAAAATTAGCTGCAGAAAAGGGAAGAGAAGAAAATTAGCTGCAGAAAGGAAAGAGAAGAAGATTAGCTGCAGAAAGGAAGGCAGAAAGATAAAGAGATTACAAAGGGAACATGAGTTACGACTAAGGGAGTTTGAGTTTCAGAGGCCATGCTCCTGAAAATGGTGCCAGTCCCTTTGCCTCTGATGCCACTGCTAGCCAAGGAGCCTCAACCTCAGCTATGAATTTTCATTTAGATCATTTTGTTGAGAAAGACGATGATATAGAGAGCTACCTAAATAGGTAGTGAATATATAAACTATTTAGCTACCACACGTATGGGTATAGAGGAGAGAACGGTGGATGCTTAAAGTTATCTCAGGGACTTTCGTGGGGCAGCTTTATGAAGTTTTTGCAAAAATGGAGAAGCAGAGGGTGATCAGGGAAAATTATGACATGCATTGCTAAAGCAGGCTCTTTTTGTTAAGGTAATGAAAAGAAATGCAGAATTTTATAGGAAAAAAATTTTAGGAATGCTAAACTACTGTGTCAGGTGAAACCTTATCACACCAGTTCTGCTGCACGAAAAGTAAAGAGAGACATACTTGGAGAAATGGACTTCTCTGGGGAAAACCCAAGATCTTAAGGAAATGGTCCTTATAGAGCAATAAGAGAGTCCATGGCTCCAGACCTGAGAAAGTTTCTCATGGAACAAGGTGCAGAGAGGCTGGGTGAGTTGCTAAATGTTGCTGAAAGGTATCAAGCAGCTCAAGCAGAGGTAACAGGTAATAAAAAGAAACAAGTGGATAACTTTAGGGCACCACAGAACTTTAATAAATTTGATCCTAGGAATCAAAACAAAGGTAAGCACCAGTTTGATAGGCCACGGTATGAAAATAAAAATAAATTCCCACAATTCGATGAAAGGAAATATGATGAAAGAAAATCTTTCAACCAAGGAAAAGGTGGTGTAAGAATTGTCAGATGGACAATCATGACACTGACCGTTGCAGAAGGAAACCTGTGTATATGGCAACCCTTCAGGTCAGGTCGACCTCAAGACAGGAGGAGGATATTATGTTGGATACCACTCCAGAAGAGATGAGGAAGGCACAGGCTGGGGATAAAACACTCAAGCCTTGTTTCAGAAAATTGTCAACTTGTCATACAACTCCAGGCAAGGGAGATTTTTACATGAAAAACAAGTTGATGTATAGGAAGACTGGAGCTAGATCCAAAGGTCAGGGACAGCTGGTACTTCCTAAAAGAGATAGGGCAGACTTAATAAGGAGCCTACATGTGAAACCAGATGGGGACCATGAGAAGATAGGTACCATCATTCAAAAGGTGGCTCACAATTATTATTGGCCCAAAGCAAGATGGGACATTGAGAATTTTGTAGAAAGGTGTAGCATAGCACATGAGGGAACACCCACAAGTGGGAACATGGATCAGGACCTGGAAACGCCACGGGGGCAAAATTAGGCCTGATAATAAAAAGAAAAATAGATTTGATAAAGTGGACCAAATGGAATGGGAAGCCCCTTTTCACGGACAAGCTTCACTTAACTGTTTTACAATGGCCACTATGCGGAGAGTGCAAAAAGATGTCTTACCCCAGGATAAGCCGAAAATCCCTCAATCTGACTTAAACCAACTGGAGGAAGAGGATGTAGAGAGGAAATCTCTCATCAAGAATTTTAAGTGGGGAGAAAGCCCCAAAAGAAAAATTGGTAGCGGTGGTTTTGTGAATGATAATTCTGGGAGGAAAAATCATCACTATAAAGCTTCGAGTGGAAGAGACCATACCGGTGCATGGACAAATAGGTCCACACAATTAAAGGTCCATATGTAGCTTTATGTTTTTTTGTTATAAGAACGTGGGGACTGATGAAAAGGGCATGAGGAAAAACGGAGTTAACACATTAACATCTTCATACCAATATGTGAATGAGCTGACCACTCGGTTAAAAACTGGCTGGAAACTTGCCAATGAAAATTTGAAACAAGCCAGGAAGAAACATGCTGCCTATTATAACAGAGAAGGCTCGACTGCGAAAGACAGAAATTTTGGCTGTGGGAGAGAAAGTACTGCTTCCTTTTTGCCCGGGAGTCAGAATAAGTTACAAATTGGATGGCAGGGTCCATATACAGTTTTTAGAGAAGGTGTCTAGAACAAATTATAAGATAGATAAGAAGGGGAAAGAAAAAATCTATCATGTGAATCTCCTGAAGAAATATTTGGAAAGAGAACATCAGGAAGAGACACACTTGTTGACCTTGCCCATCGCCATGGAGATGAAAAAGGAACCACTTTCATCATTTGAATATCCATTACACCCCTGTGAGACAGCAGCACAGGTGAAAATCAGTACACATTTAACGAAAACTCAGAAAGAGAGTGTGCAACAGGTTCTAAATAATCATGCAGAGGTGTTAACAGACCGACCAGGGCATACAAACCTATTGGAATATGATATGAAACTGATAGACCCCACACCTGTCTGTATGAAACCATATTCGATTCCGTTTGCTAAGGAGAAAGCTTTGAAGGAAGAGATAGACTATCTATTGAAGGAGGGAATTATTTCACACAGTGAATCCTCATATAGTTCCGGTGTTGTACTCTTAAGGAAGCCCTCTGGAGAACATAGACTCTGTATAGATTACAGGAGACTGAATGCTATTACAGAAGGACAGGTGGATCCATTGCCTGATACAAATCAGCTGTTTGCCAGACTAAATAAAGCTAAATATTTCTCAAAAGTGGATCTGAGTAAAGGATACTATCAGATTCCAGTAAAGCCTGAGGTTAGACCATACCTAGCTTTTAGTACCTCAGAAGGACACTATGAGTTTAATAGATTGCCATTTGGATTGAAGAATGCGCCTAGTGTCTTCTCTAGAATGATGAGAAAATTGTTGGATGTAAACATTTCGGAGGAACGTAAATGAAATCCCTGATGAGTTGCCCTCTTTGATTGAGGATATTCCGAATGTTTCATACAGGATAAATAAGAAGAATATGGGATCCACTACGAAAACTCTGGGGGGGGGGGGGGGCTATCACCAGGTATATGTTATCTCCTTCATAACGTACATTTTGATGGGAAAATATAATGTTTCTCTGGACATGTCATTGCGCAGACTCAGAGAAGAGAAATGGTGAATACGGGTTTGCGAAGGCAGATTCATTAAGAAAAGCACTCACACACTTGCGGCTGTTCAGGTAACATAACCAGTAAAATATATTATAAATTGGTTGTAGAAGTCTGAGGCAGATTTCATGAGTAGTTCCTACTCTGAATGGACCCAACTACATAAAACCATGATAGCACCACAGCAGAGTAAAGTCAAGTTGACTTACATTTATCTATGTGACCCTATATAGAATAGAATAAAGGACTGACATATAATGTCTGTTTTAAGAGGGGGATAGTGTCGTGAAATATTCTAATCATCCACATATATAAAAATTATCAGGTAAATATATCGCCTTAAGCCTAACAAAATAAATTATTAAATAAAGAAAAAGAAGAATGGTAAAGATAACACAGTGCTGTCACAAAGACATGTACTCGAAATCCCCATGTCTCTTCCTGCTTATGCTAACTTTGTAATTTATGCTATTCCCCCACATATACGTTTATGAACCTGCAAATTGTAAAACGTTTTCCACGTAAAATATAAGTGCCTTCTGATGCAACATAGATACAAGCGTTTCCACAACACCCATCAATAAAAACGCGGTCTATTGCATTTCTAAGAAAAACATTGAATAGATAGGCAACTGCTTGAAACAATGACCTAAATTTAATCCTATTCCATTCATTCATTACACTAGCGGGTATTAACTCAAAAACGAAACGAACAGATGGACTCAAAAAGAATAGAGAGAGAAGGGAGAATGAAAAATCAGGAACGCATTGCAAAATTAAACACGCGTCTCGCTATTAAAATGCCACCTCCCCCAACAAGCGTAACGCGATACACAATTATTACTACTATCACACGCGTGTAAGGCCACATGCACTAACTTTTTTTCGGACGGACAGTGATAAAAAACACTAACCTTCCCAGAGTTTAGGTTTTTTTAAAAATCCTGAAAAACTCTTATTAGAGAAAAGATGACACATAGTTAGATATGGGTTTAACGTTTGAAAACATTACAGTACCCAGACAGCACATCTTCGAAACAGGAGGTAGAAGAAATTGCATATTTTGAACGCAGCCACTTAGCTCTTTTAAATTTGTATATTTGGGTTCCTTAGGGCTTGCTGACAAAGAATATGTAAAACGTTACGCAAATAGTCTAGGAATTAACAAATTATAGCCAAAATAAAATGATGGTGGATGCCTGACACCCAAAATCATTTCTGCTCAGTGGTATTTTTTTTAACGTTTTGAAAAAACCTTACGTACGGGAAATGGGCCTACCATGTTAAACTCCAAATTGATTGGAGCGGCAACAAATATAAGACTAAACACGATTGGTCGGACTATAAATACTATCTTTGGTTGTTAGAGGAGACGTAGGAAGGTAAAATTTTTTCAAACACTTGTCGAAACGTGGCTCCATTGGCCAGACTCGCTGATATAATCACTTAGGAGCGTTAGTTCGAGACCACTAGTTCAAATAAGCTTGATAAAGCAACAGTGCGTTGAAGCCAGCTCATATTTTTGCTAAATAAAAGCCTGGAACATAAGCAGATGGGAATTTGTGCCAGTATTTGTGCCAGAATTCATTGCTAGTCAACGTATCTGTGTTTATTTCCATGAATTGTGGTAAGCTTGAAACATTCAGTATCTTTTAATGAAAATTGAATGTAAATTGTTAATTTATGCCTGTATATATGTGTAGTTCAGTGGCAAACATGATGTAAAGCCTATAATGCTCCAGCCTGAACAGAAGGTGTCGGAGGAAAGTAAAACGGCATGGAATGGCCAAACAGTACACTGACACCTAGATGATTGACTAGAAAGAAATAATGCTGGAAGTGCAGAGGCGTAGTAACCATTAAGGAGGTTAATACTGGTATAAAGTATTTCAGATGAAGCTGACAGTTGGCCTAACGCTCTGAACTCAATGTTTGTGATGTATTGTGCTCAGTGTAGAACTAGAGTATCAATTAGTTATGAAGTAGAAGGTACATCCTTCTTGTTTTCAGGGACCGTGGTCTTGACGGTATTGAGCAGCACCTGGTCAGAGCTTTGCTGAATCCAGAGTCGGACAGCATACTCCTTGGTCCATTTAGCTATCAGTGAGGTGTCTCCAGAGCCCAGGGGAGAAATCGAGCAGAGGAGTCTTTTCCTGCCGCCATCACGCAAGATAAGCTGATGTGGCCAGCTGAGCTCAACATTATGTACCCCCATCTTAAAAATGACATTGTAAAAATAACATTAAGAGGGGAATTAAATTGTTTTAATATCAGGAACTGAGAACATCTCCAATACTAGTTCCAATAAAGACAAACTATTGAAGTCATGATGACAAATACCAACAGAGCTTGAACAAAACAAAACCAGTATTACCTCATATTACCACTACACAACTGACACACATAGGATACTTTTAATAATATATGTCACTACAATATTCATATTGATAAATTCTGTACATATAACTTGTAATTAACATTGATTGTGATTCCTGGTTCCCTTTGTATTTGAATCAGGACACATATTCATTCATGACAGCAATGAATACATATTGTTATTTGAAAAGTTATCAGTGACTCCTTTAAGATATCCTTGTAGAGTGTTTTATGTATGTGAGTGTCACAGTGTTGTCAAGTGTGGTGGAATAAATTAAATTGTTTATCCATCTGTTGTTGTTATGACTTACACTTCATCATACACATACCCTAGACATACAACGTAGTCATCACACTATTCCAGAATAATTCTGACTGAGATATATATATATGTGGCAGCAAGTAAGGTTATCTATAATACACTACTCTTATTAGATATAGATACCTTCACAGCTGATCTCAGTCAGTACACTAAGTCCCCTATAAATATTTATAACATCCCACTTCACCACATATATTGGGGTCTCGCTCTGGGATTTTGAATCTTTACCTATTAAAAATATTGGGGGTAATTCACTTCAGGGAATATAAGAATTAAAAGGTATCCTTGGGTGGAATTAAATAAGGTTGAGCTCACGGTGCCTGTGTTGTCCATTAGATATATATATTTTAGAGATTGAATTGTTGGTTAGACATTGTATAAATTTACCTGATAGACAATGGCGGACCAAAAGTTAGTGTTTAGAGGCTGAAAGGCAGAACAAGAGGTTGCACAATTGAGGCTGAGGCTGAGACCTAAGAGGTTTGCAGATTGAGGCTGAGGGCTAAGGAAAATTAGCTGACAGAAAGGGCTAAAGCAGATTAGCTGCAGAAAGGAGGAAAGAGGAAGCTGCAAAAGGAAGAGAAGAAATTAGGCTGCAGAAGGGAGAAGAGAAGAAATTAGCTTGCAGAAAGAGAAAAAGAAATTAGCTGCAAGAAAGAGAAGAACAGAAGATATAGCTGCAGAGAAAGGGGAAGCAGAAAGATAAAGAAGAGATTACAAAGGAGAACATGAGGTTTTTGTTGAATTACCGACTAAGGGGGAGTTTGAGTTTCAAGGCCATGCTCCTGAAAATGGTGCCAGTCCCTTTGCCTTCTGATGCCCACTAGCTAGCCAAGAGCCCCCTCAACCTCAGCTATGAAATTTTCATTTAGTTCATTTTTTGTTGAGAAAGACATTTTGATATACTAGAGAGGAGCTATCTAAATAGGTGATGAACTACATAGCTACACCACGGGTATGGGTTAGAGAGAGAGAAAGGTGGAGCTTACAAGAGTTTATCTCAGGCGGGGACTATTCGGTGGGGCTAGGCTTATGAAGTTTTTGCAAAAATGTGGCAGGAGGTGTTATCAGCAAAAAATTGAGGCAGACAGGTGATAAGGAAATATAATCTAATGACATGCTACAAAGCAGGCTCTCTTTTTGTTAAATATTGTAAAAAGAATGCAGATATTTTAATAGTGAAAAAATTTAGAGAATGCTAAACTACTGTCAGGTGAAACCTATCATATCACCAGTTTTGCACAAAAAACTAGAGTATGAGCACAAAAAATAAGAGTAAATAAGAAAAGGAACATACCGAAACTTATAATAAAAAATAAAAGAAGAACTCTAACATAGAACATACTTGGAGTGAGAATGGACTTCTCTTGGTAAAACCCAAGATCTTAAGGAAATGGTCCCTTATAGTAGCAGACAAAGAGAGTCCATGCTCCATAACCCTGAGAAAGTTTCTCCATGGAGCACAGGTGCAGAGAAGGCTGGGTGAGTTTGCTACAAAAATGTTGGCATTCTGAAAGGTATCAAGCTTGACTCAAGCAGTAGGATAACCAAAGTAATAAAAACGAAACAAGGTGGGATAACTTTTAGGGCACCACAGAACTTTAATAAATTTGATCCTAGAGATCACAACAAAGGTAAAGCACCAGGTTTGATAGGCCCCACGGTATGAAAATAAAAATTAAATTCCCAAAATTCCGATGAAAAGGAAATATGATGAATGAAAGGGAAAAAATCTTTTCAAAAACCAAGAGAAACAAAAAGGTGGTGTAAAGGGCAAAATTGTCTAGATGGGACAATCATGAATCACTGACCGTTTGCAGAAGGAAAAAACCTGTTGTATAATGGTGCACAACCCTTCAGGTCAGTGTCGGACCCTCAATCGACAGGAGGGAGGAATATTATGTTGGGATACACCACATCCAGAAGAGATGAGGATAGGCACAGGCCCTTGGGGATAAAAAAACACCTCTAAGCCTTGTATTTCAGAAAATTGGTCAACTTGTCATACAAAACTCTACAGGCAAGCGGGAGATTTTTTACATAAAAAAAACAAGTTTTGAATCGAAAACAAAGTGGATGTATACTAGAGAAAGACTGGAGTGCTAGATCCAAAGGTCAGCTAGGGAACATGCAGCTGAGGTACTTACTTACCTAAACAACGATATATGGGCAGCCAACTTATTAATAAGGAGCCTACACATGTGAAAACCATATTGATGGGACACATCGAAAGGCATGGATTAAGGTTTTAAACCCAATCATTCATGGAAGGTTGGCTCACAATTATTATTGGACCCAAAAGCAAAGTGATGGGAACATTGAGAATTCTTTGTAGAAAGGTGTTAGCATAGTGCACAATATGAGGGAACAACCTAACCACAAGTATGGGGAACCATCTGATGCAGGACAGTTCTGGACCAACGCCACGGGGGCAACAATTAGTGCTCTGATATAAATAAAAAGAAAAATAGATTTGATAAAAGTGGACCAAATTGAGAATAGGACAAGTCCCCCCTTTTCACTTGGACTAAGATTTCACTTCACGTTAACTTGTTTTACAATGGGCCCACTATTGCCACCGGATGACGAGAGTGCAAAAAGATGTCATTTGCTCTAACAAAACCAAGGATAAGCACGCGAAAATTTACATTCACAAAATCGGGACCTTAACAACAAAACTGGGAGGAAGAAGGATGTAGGGAGTGCAAGGAAATGCCTCTCATCAGACATTTTAAGTTGTTATGAAGCCCCAAAGAAGAGATTGTGAGGCGCTCTGTTTGTGCATGATAATTCCTGGAGGAAAAAATCATCACTATTGTCATGAATATCTAGATCCACATATAATGAAATTATTAGGTAAAATAGTGAAGTGCCTAATAAAAACATATAAAATTAATAAAAGAGGAAGAGCAAATGGTATAAAGAACAGTGCGTGTCTCCAATGGATAATGTACTGCAAATTGTTAGTGTAACGCTTTCACGTTGATATAAAAGCTTACTGTCTTATTACCCGCCTTCTTCAATGAAACGTGTGCTGCATTTCTTGGAAAAGCATTGAGTACTTAACTGCGTAATGACCTAGAAGTTGAACGCCTAACATTAATTATACTGGGCTGTTAGCGTTTACCCAAAGAACGGAACGAACAGATGGACTAGAAGGATAAAAAGAGAAGGGAGAGGCAGAAAGCCGAACACTAAACCCGCTTCGCGCGATACACAATTACTACCATCACGCGTGTAAGTCTACATGCACTAATTTTTTTTCAGACGGACAGTGATAAAATACACTACCCTTTCCCAGAGTTAGGTTTATAAATCATAACAGACTGTTATTAGAAAAGACAACATTATATGGGTTTACGTTTGAACACATAACAGTACCCAGACAGCACATCTTCTAAACAGGAGATAGAAGAAATTGCATATTTTGAACGCAGCCACGTAGCTCCTTTAAATTAGTATTTTTGGGTTCCTTAGGGTTTGCTGACAAATAATATGTAAAACGTTACGCAAATAGTCCAGGAATTAATAAATTATACCAAAAATAAAATATTGGGGGTGCCTGACAGCATAAAATCATTTCTGACTTTCATAAAAAATTTTTTTTTTTTATAACTGGTTTAAAAAACCTTACGTTACATAAATAGCCTACCATGAAAAATCAGTATAAACTTAAACTCCAAATGATTGGAAAGGCTTTGGACCGCACAAATGAAAGCCTTAACCACGATTTGGTCGGGACTATAAATACTATCTTATGGTTGTTGGGGGGAGACGGAAAAGAGATAACATTTTTTTTTTTCACAAACACTTGTCGAAACGTGGCTCATTGGCCAGTCTCAAGCTGTGATATAGACACCAGGCTTGGGCAGCGTTAAGTTTCGAAGACCACTTCATATTTCAAATTAAGGCTTGGATAAAGCGACAGTACTTTGAAAGAAGCGGCGAGCACAACATATTTGCTAAAATAATACAGCCTGGAACATAGGCCCAGAACGTATTTGTGGGCCAGTTTATTATTGGGGTCCCTGTGGGCGCATAGAAGGGGGGGGAATCATTGCAAAGTCAACATGTATCTGTGTTATTTCCATGAATTTCGGTGGACAGTGGTCTTGATGAGTGAGTCAAAAAAGCATGCAATCTGGTCAGGCAGATTTGGGCTGAAGCCGGATGAGTCGCACAGCATACCCTGTGGTCTTTTTAGCGATCAGTGAGTGTCTCCTGAGCCCATGAGGGAGAATCCTCGAGAGAATAGTCCTTTCCTGCCGCCATCAACTGCAAGATAATGCAGGAGTTTTGGCCAGAGCTTGAGCTCAACATTTATGTCGGACCCTACTCATCTGAATAACTTCTATAAAATACTATTCAGGCAGGGGAATTTACTGTCTTAAATCGAGGAACTGTGAAGCATCTGCGCAGATAATAGATCCCTAAAGACAAATCTATTCGAAGTCATGATACCAATACTACAACAAGAGCTTCGAACAAAACAAAACCAGTATTACTCTCATTCTTTACTACTACACAACTGACACCACATAGAACTATGATTGTATCTTATATAATGTCAGCTCCACAATCATTCAATATTAAATACATTCTGTACTGAACAGGGGGGGGGTTGTAATTTAAATTGAATTGGATTCCTGGTTCCCTTGTAGTTGAATCCGACACATATTCGGCTGCTCATGCCATAATCGAATACATATTGTCTTATATTGAAAGTTATCAGTGACTCTTTAAGATATCTGTGTAGAGGTGTTTAGATGTATGAGATGAGTGTCATAACAGTGTGGTCAAGGAGTATTTGGATTAAATAAATGATGGTTTATCTGTCTGTTTGTTGAAGTGACTTACAAACTTCAACCCCTCATGGGCACATTACCGCGGGAGACACAATAACGTATTTCACCTGACATGGTGTAGCACATATTAGCAGAATAATTCTGACTGAGAATGGATAGTAGTAGATAGTGTGGCTAGCAAGTAAGGATTATATATATATAATAATACCTACTCTTGATTAAGATATATCTACAACATAAACCCTTCACAGGCTGTGCTGCAGTCAGTACATCTATATTCCCGTTATAATAATCTATACAGTCCACTTCACCACATATATTGGGTCGTCGGTCTACTTGATTTGAATCTTTAACTTATTAAACATATTGGGTAATTCACGTTCAGGGAATATAAGAATTGAAAATGGGATAGTATCACTTGGGTGGAATTAAATACAGGTTGAGCTCACGGTGCCTAGTTTTGTCATTAGAGCTTGAATTGTTGTTAACATTGTA
>JAMPIV010019149.1:0-11850 GCA_024509875.1 Oreohelix idahoensis
ACTCGTCTTGGAATTAGTGAAACCCGGACTTAGTAGGGGTGATAAATCTCATATTCATCCATGCTATACAGTTGCGATAATTGACAAATTTGTTGGCATTTGAGGGATCCTTCTAGATGACTCTTACTATAATTTGTCTATTTCTTATGGGGGAAAATTTATATCTCTAACAGCACGTAGTGATAACATTTTTTATTGTAGTATCAAACGACAGAGTACGCACTTTTTGTGGAACAAAGGATACTGTAGGGAACTGAAAAAATTTTTTTTCAGTGAACTGCTGGAGATATTTCTTTTCAGAAATATTTAGCATAATTTTTTTAGAAAACTTCGAGATAATCTTGTTATTATTAATTTAGATATGCTGAGTGATGTGATATTTTTAAGAACTTTTTGAACCTGATTGTAAATTAAACTAGAAAGGTTTTTAAGAGATAATTTACTTGTGCGATGTCAAAAAACGCAATTTTGCTTGGTAGGTCGCACTGCCAATTTTTTACCTGTTTCGTTGAACCTCATACAGGGCAAATCATGGCCGGATGCTCCGCCAAAAATTAGAAATAGTTTAAAGTGTGAGGGCAGGCGCGTGGGTCATACGGGTTTATGTGGAAAAGGATCTGATGAAATTTTGTGAGTAGAGGAGCAATGATATAGATCATCCATGCGAAGAGAGATGGAATTACTGTGCAGAAAACTTCGCACTCAAGTGGAGAGATGGAGAATGGCCGCGAGCAGAAACAAGCGGAGCGGAAAAGGCCGGCCAGGGAGAAGCATGCAGAGCGGGGGAAAATGCCGCAGCAGATAGCAGCGGAGCCGGGAAAGAAGGCAGCAGAGCATGCACTTAACAAGGAAGCAGACTGGAAATTCCAGGGACCATCACAATCAGATTATGGAGCTGGGGCAAAAAAGTTGAAGGCGGCTTCCTACTTTGATGGAGGGCAGACTCACACCGCTCAGATGGTGTGCCTTACATCGTAACTTGCACACAAGCAAGCAAGTGCCATTGAAACTTTTTTCGCTGGGAACCGCATATTCAGGAATAGGAACGGTGATGACCTCCATGAACGCCTTTTTAGACCGCTTCGAACGCTTGTTGCAAACAGGGTTTGGGAACTTGAAGCAACGGAAGTTGGAAACTTGAAAACTCTCTCAGGGTGCCTAAGAGGAGGCCGCCTATAACGAAGTTTTTAATTAAAGACTTTTTTTTTTTTTCCGGCCGAGAGAGTCAAGTATGACTTTCAAGGCAGATTGATCAAGAGCTCTCTTGGTGAAGGGTACGTGCTTCATTCAGAGGCGTTACCGGAAAAGAAATTTAGAAGGGGTTCAGTAGGGACGGAGGCCGGAGTGTCGAGACTTGCTGTATCAGATTCGCAGCGTAACGGTATTGGAAGAATACTTGTAGATGAAGGTGGTGTACACTGGGGAATACCCTTTGACCGAGTGAACTTATGGGACGGGTTGAAAAGAGCTGATTGTGATAGAGCAACTAAAAGAGCTCTATGTCGGTGAGAAATACTGCGCGTGTAGGGATATTTTCACTGAATAACCTGGCGACTGACGGGATTATGAAAAAAATTCTTGAAACTGGGACAGAGCGGATTCTCTCAAAAATGCTCTCATGGAGTCTCATGGAGCCAGAGAGAGAAGGTTTTTAGTAGAAAGGCGCACAAAGACAACCTGCTTCGCTTCCCAAAACCGCGAACCAACAAAAGCAAGAGGATCCTCAACCGATTCTCGCAATAAACCGCACGCAAGAAAAAAGCAGTCACATCACAAAAGGAGGCAAAACAAGGGATATAAAAGCTTGCGCACAAACTCTAGAGACAGGGACGATAAAAATCGGTTGCAGAATTACTGTCGCTTGAAAAACTCACAACACTAATGAGTGCAAAGCACGCTAGAACATTCCTCCGCCCGTATATGCTGCCAGTTTGCAGGACAAATTCGTCATTGTCGCGGAAGGAGACAGACGGACTGAGGAACACATTTCTCATCCTTCCGTCCGTACATTCGAATATAAGTCCTCGTAAAGACCAGGACAATCTGGGGGAGTGCCTTTATGACCCAGGGACTTGCTTTCGATGCTCAGTGGTGGGTCAGGGCATCTCTTGTCACCCCTGAACCCAAATGACCAGAAGAAGAGTGTCGACAGCTCCAAGGGGTCGACGAAGGTTGTTTGCACCACGACACTGACAATTTTCACTTATCAGAGTGGAATCTCGTTATTGTCGACAGGTGGAGATTACAGTGCTACAGCTATCAATGGAAGTTAAACCAAGTCTACTCTTGTTATATTCTTGGGATGCTTAGATTATAGTGTTGCCTGTGAGATGACACTACATCAACCACTTGTCATGGCAGGACGTACAGATATGTAGGACAGCCATGAGAAGAGACGCAGAAGTTGGAACTCCTAACACCAAATCATCTCCTCGCACTCGAGGAAATTGAAGAGGGCCCAACTGGAAGATTCACGCTCACTGGCGGCCCTGTTTTAAAAAATTACCCTAGGAACACTCAAACACACATACCAAGGGAGACTTCTTTTATGATAAAAAATGGATTGATGTATCGCCAGTAGCTGGAAATTGAAGGACCAGGAACCACAAACCCAAATTACGTGTGTTTCACTGCTAAACCTTATGGGCAGATCAAGTGTGCTTGAGATGGGGCCCACTCATTATTATCCCATTTTTAGTGGGGACAATCATGGGATTTGTGCGCCCGACTCAAGAAGGATCGCCTGCCCACTATTATTGGCCAGGATTCAATTGGCGGACGCATGATATGTTTCGTCAAGGGTCTTTGTATCAGTTGCCAAAAGAGGTGCTCCAAAAAAACTGTCTTTAAGATGTTAGGGCAGTTCAATCGTTCCGTTACTGATCAGTGGTTTAAATAGCTGTCGTCTAAGATGTGTAGGGTCATATTTTGCTTCCGTTACTGCTCAGTGTTTAACTAGCTGTCTCGATAGGATGTTAGGTCGTCGCATTCTTCGCTACTTACGTTGCCTAAGTGTTAAGAGGGATCTAGCATGTCTTCTCATAGTTTGTTGATGGGCGTTCTATTCGTTCCTTACGGTCTCCAGGTGTTAGATAACTAGCTGGTATCTAGATGTGTTAGGGCGGGTTTCATTCTTTCACGTGTAGCTGGCTTTCAGTGTTATACGTTGCTGTTAGATGTCTTGAGCGTTTATTTCTTCCTTACTGCTCAGAGGTTTACTAGATCTGTTCTAGGGATGTTAGTGGGATCATTCTTTCTTACTGGCTCAGTGTGTTTACTACGCTGTCTCTTAGTGTGTTAGGGCGTTCATTCTTCCTTACTGTCTCAGTGTTTACTAGCTGTCTTTAGATGTTAGGCGTTTCTCATTCTTCCTTACGCTGCTCAGTGTTTAAGCTAGCGCTGTCTCTAGATGTTAGGGCGTTCATTCTTTCTTCCTTACTGCGCCTCAGTGTTTACTAGCTGGCTGTCTCTAGATTTTAGGGCGTTCATTCTTCCTTACTGCTCTCAGTGTTCATAGCTGTCTCTAGAGATGTTAGGGCGTCGTTTATTTCATTCTTCCTTTACTGCCCTCAGTGTTTTACTAGCTGTCTTCTAGATGTTAGGGGCTTTCATTCTTTCCTTACTGCCTCAGTGTTTACTAGCTGTCTCTAGAGATGTTTAGGGCGTTTCATTCTTCCTTACTGCCTCAGTGTTTACTAGCTGTCTCTAGATGATTTAGGGCGTTCATTCTTCCTTACTGCCCTCAGTGTTTAACTAGCTGTCTCTAGATGTTAGGGCGTTCATTCTTCTTTTACTGTCTCAGTGTTTACTAGCTTTTGGTGTCTAGAGGTGTTAGGGCGTTCATTCTTCGTTTACTGCCTCAGTGTGCGTTAACTAGCTGTGTCTCTAGATGTTAGGGCGTTCATTCTTCCTTACTGCCTCAGTGTTTATACTATGTTGTCGTTCAATTCTTTTACTGCCTCAGTGTTTAACTGCTGTCTCTAGATGTTAGGGCGTTCATTCTTCTTCTACTGCCTCAGAGTTAACTAGCTGTCTCTAGATGTTAGGGCTATCATTCGTCCATACGCCTCAGTGTTATCTACTGTCTCTAGATGTTAGGGCGTCATTCTCCGTACTGCCTCAGTGTAAACTAGCTGTCTCAAATTAGGGCGGTCATTCTTCCATACTACCTGCCTCATGTTTAACTAGTCTGTCTCTAGAAGTTAGGGCGGTCATTCTTTCCTTACACTGCCATCAGTGGTTCAACAAGGCTGTCTCTAGAAAGTTAGGGTGGTCATTCCCTCATTACTGCCCTCAGTGTTTTAATAACTAGCTGTCTCAAGATGTTAGGGCGGGTCATTCTTCCCTTACTGCCGCATGTTAAAACTAGCGGTCTATAGATGTTAGGGCGGGTCAATTCTTCCTTACTGCCTCAGTGTTAAACTAGCTTTCTCTAGTTGTTAGGGTCGTTCATTCTTCCTTAACTGCCTCAGAGTAAAACCCTAAGCATTCTCTAGATTGGTTTAGGACGTTCATATCTTACCTTACTGACCTCAGTGTTAAAACTAGCTGTCTCTAGATGTTAGAGACGTTCCTTCTTTCATTACTGCAGCCTCAGTGGTTATACTAGCAGTCTCTAGATGTGTGGGGGCGTTCATTCTTCCTTACTGATTCGAGTGTTAACGTGTTAACTAGCTGTCTCTAGATGTTAGGGCGGTCATTCTTCCTTACTGCCTCAGTGTTAACTAGCTGTCTCTAGATGTTAGAAAGTTCATTCTTCCTTACTGCCTCAGTGTTAACTAGCTGTCTAAAGATGTTAGGACGTTCATTCTTCCTTACTGCCTAAGTGTTAACTAGCTGTCTCTAGATGTTAGGGCGTTCATTCTTCCTTACTGCCTCAGTGTTAACTAGCTGTCTCTAGATGTTAGGGCGTTCATTCTTCCTTACTGCCTCAGTGTTAACTAGCTGTCTCTAGATGTTAGGGCTTTCATTCTTCCTTACTGCCTCAGTGTTAACTAGCTGTCTCTAGCTGTTATGGCGTTTATTCTTCCTTACTTGCCTCAGTGTTTAACTAGATTGTCTCACTAGATGTTATGGCGTTTATTCTTCCTTACTGCCTCAGTGTTAACTAGCTGTCTCTAGATGTTAGGGCGGTCATTCTTCCTTACTGCCTCAGTGTTAACTAGCTGTCTCTAGATGTTAGGGCGTTCATTCTTCCTTACTGCCTCAGTGTTAACTAGCTGTCTCTAGATGTTAGGCCGTTCATTCTTCCTTACTGCCTCAGTGTTAACTAGCTGTCTCTAGATGTTAGGGCGTTCATTCTTCCTTACTGCCTCAGTGTTAACTAGCTGTCTCTAGATGTTAGGGCGTTCATTCTTCCTTACTGCCTCAGTGTCAACTAGCTGTCTCTAGATGTTAGGGCGTTCATTCTTCCTTACTGCCTCAGTGTTAACTAGCTGTCTCTAGATGTTAGGGCGTTCATTCTTCCTTACTGCCTCAGTTAATTAACTAGCTGTCTCTTGATGTTAGGGCTGGTCATTCTTCTTAAGCCCTCAGTGTTAACTTGCTGTCTCTAGATGTTAGGGCGTTCATTCTTCCTTACTGCCTACAGTGTTAAACTAGCTGCTCTCTAGATGTTTAGGTGCGTTCATTTCTTTCCTTACTGCCTCAATGTTAACTATCTGTCTCTAGATGTCAGGTCGTTTCATTCTTCCTTACTGCCTCAGTGTTAAACTAGCTGTCTCTAGATGTTAGGGCGTTCATTCTTCCTTATCTGCCTCAGTGTTTACTAGCTGTCTCTAGATGTTAGGGTGTTCATTCTTCCTTACTGCCTCAGTGTTTAACATAGCTGTCTCTAGATGTTATCGGGGACGTTCCTTCTTCCTTACTGCCTCAGTGTTTACTAGCGGTCTCTAGATGGCGTTCATTCTTCCTTACTGCCTCAGTGTTAACTAGCTGTCTCTAGATGTTAGGGCGTTCATTCTTCCTTACTGCCTCAGTGTTAACTAGCTGTCTCTAGATGTTAGGGCGTTCATTCTTCGTTACTGCCTCAGTGTTAACTAGCTGTCTCTAGATGTTAGGGCGTTCATTCTTCCTTACTGCCTCAGTGTTAACTAGCTGTCTCTAGATGTTAGGGCGTTCATTCTTCTTTACTGCCTCAGTGTTAACTAGCTGTCTCTAGATGTTAGGGCGTTCATTCTTCCTTACTGCCTCAGTGTTTACTAGCTGTCTCTAGATGTTAGGGCGTTCATTCTTCCTTACTGCCTCAGTGTTAACTAGAACTGTCTCTAGATGTTAGGGCGTTTCATTCTTCCTTACTGCCTCAGTGTGTAACTAGCTGTCTCTAGATGTTAGGGCGTTCATTCTTCCTTACTGCCTCAGTGTTTACTAGCTGTCTCTAGATGTTAGGGCGTTCATTCTTCCTTACCTGCCTCAGTGTTAACTAGCTGTCTCCTAGTTTGATGTTAGGGGACGTTCATTTTACTTACTGCCACTCAGTTTGTTTAATCTAGCTGTCTCTAGATGTTAGGACGTTCATTCTTTCCTTACTGCCTCAGTGTTAACTAGCTGTCTCTAGATGTTAGGGCGTTCATTCTTCCTTACTGCCTCAGTGTTAACTAGCTGTCTCTAGATGTTAGGACGTTCATTCTTCCTTACTGCCTCAGTGTTAACTAGCTGTCACTAGATGTTAGGGCGTTCATTCTTCCTTACTGCCTCAGTGTTAACTAGCTGTCTCTAGATGTTAGGGCGTTCATTCTTCCTTACTGCCTCAGTGTTAACTAGCTGTCTCTAGATGTTAGGGCGTTCATTCTTCCTTACTGCCTCAGTGTTAACTAGCTGTCTCTAGATGTTAGGGCGTTCATTCTTCCTTACTGCCTCAGTGTTAACTAGCTGTCTCTAGATGTTAGGACGTTCATTCTTCCTTACTGCCTCAGTGTTAACTAGCTGTCTCTAGATGTTAGGGCGTTCATTCTTCCTTACTGCCTCAGTGTTAACTAGCTGTCTCTAGATGTTAGGACGATCATTCTTCTTTACTCCCTCAGTGTTAACTAGCTGTCTATGGATGTTAGGGCGTTCATTCTTCCTTACTGCCTCAGTGTTAACTAGCTGTCTCTAGATGTTAGGGCGTTCATTCTTCCTTACTGCCTCAGTGTTAACTAGCTGTCTCTAGATGTTAGGGTGGTCATTCTTCCTTACTGCCTCAGTGTTAACTAGCTGTCTCTAGATGTTAGGACGTTCATTCTTCCTTACTGCCTCAGTGTTAACTAGCTGTCTCTAGATGTTAGGGCGTTCATTCTTCCTTACTGCCTCAGTGTTAACTAGCTGTCTCTAGATGTTAGGGCGTTCATTCTTCCTTACTGCCTCAGTGTTAACTAGCTGTCTCTAGATGTTAGGGCGTTCATTCTTCCTTACTGCCTCAGTGGTATCTAGCTGTCTCTAGATGTTAGGGCGTTCATTCTTCCTTACTGCCTCAGTGTTAACTAGCTGTCTCTAGATGTTAGGACGTTCATTCTTCCTTACTGCCTCAGTGTTAGCTGTTCTCTAGTATGTTAGGTGCCGTACATTCTTCCTTACTGCCTCAGTGTTAACTAGCTGTCTCTAGATGTTAGGGCGTTCATTCTTCCTTACTGCCTCAGTGTTAACTAGCTGTCTCTAGATGTCAGTGCGTTCATTCTTCCTTACTGCCTCAGTGCATACTAGCTGTCTCTGGATGTTAGGACGTTCATTCTTCCTTACTGCCTCAGTTATAACTAGCTGTCTCTAGATTTAGATGTTAGGGCGTGTCATTCTTCCTTACTGCCTCAGTGTGTAACTTTAGCTGTCCTAGAATGTTTAGGGCGTTTCATTCCTTCCTTACTGCCTCAGTGTTAAACTAGCTGTCTCTAGATGTTAGGGCGTTCATTCTTCCTTACTGCCTCAGTGTTAACTAGCTGTCTCTAGATGTTAGGGCGTTCATTCATTCCTTACTGCCTCAGTGTTAACTAGCTGTGTCTTAGATGTTATGGGGTCTCCATTCTTCTTACTGCCTCTGTAAACCTAGCTGTCTCTAGATGTTAGGGCGTTTCATTCTTCCTTACTGCCTCAGTGTTTTAACTAGCTGTCTCTTTAGATGTGTAGGGCGTTCATTTCTTCCTTGATCTGCCTCAGTGTTAACAGCTGTCTCTAGATATTAGTGTTTGTACGGTTCATTCATTCCTTACTGCCCGGTGTTACAGCTGTCTCTAGATGTCGTAGCGGTCATTTTCCTTGTTCTTGCCTCAGTGTTACTGCTTGTCTCTAGATGTTAGAGCGTTCATTCTTCCTTACTGCCTCAGTGTTAACTATCTGTCTCTAGATGTTAGAGAGTTCATTCTTCCTTACTGTCTCAGTGTTAACTAGCTGTCTCTAGATGTTAGAGCGTTCATTCTTCCTTACTGCCTCAGTGTTTACTAGCTGTCTCTAAGGAGATTTAAGAACGTTCATTCTCCTTACGCCTCGTGCCTTAGTGTTAATTTGCTGTCCCTAGATGTTAGGTCGTTCATTTTTCCTTATTGTCTCATTTTTTACTAGCTGTCTCTAGATGTTAGGGCGTTCATTCTTCCTTACTGCCTCAGTGTTAACTAGCTGTCTCTAGATGTTAGGTCGTTCATTCTTCCTTACTGCCTCGGTGTTAACTAGCTGTCTCTAGATATTAGGGCGTTCATTCTTCCTTACTGCCTCAGTGTTAACTAGCTGTCACTAGATGTTAGAGCGTTCATTCTTCCTTACTGCCTCAGTGTTAACTAGCTGTCTCTAGATGTTAGGGCGTTCATTCTTCCTTACTGCCTCAGCGTTAACTAGCTGTCTCTAGATGTTAGGGCGTTCATTCTTCCTTACTGCCTCAGTGTTAACTAGCTGTATCTTGATGTTAGCGCGTTCATTCTTCCTTACTGCCTCAGTGTTAACTAGCTGTCTCTAGATGTTAGGGCGTTCATTCTTCCTTACTGCCTCAGTGTTAACTAGCTGTCTCTAGATGTTAGGGCGTTCATTCTTCCTTACTGCCTCAGTGTTAACTAGCTGTCTCTAGATGTTAGGGCGTTCATTCTTCCTTACTGCCTCAGTGTTAACTAGCTTTCTCTAGATGTTAGGGCGTTCATTCTTCCTTACTGCCTCAGTGTTAACTAGCTGTCTCTAGATGTTAGGACGTTCATTCTTCCTTACTGCCTCAGTGTTAACTAGCTGTCTCTAGATGTTAGGACGTTCATTCTTCCTTACTGCCTCAGTGTTAACTAGCTGTCTCTAGATGTTAGGACGTTCATTCTTCCTTACTGCCTCAGTGTTAACTAGCTGTCTCTAGATGTATGGGCGGTCATTCTTCCTTACTGCCTCAGTGTTAACTAGCTGTCTCTACATGTTAGGGCGGTCATTCTTCCTTACTGCCTCAGTGTTAACTAGCTGTCTCTAGATGTTAGGGCGTTCATTCTTCCTTACTGTCTCAGTGTTAACTAGCTGTCTCCAGATGTTAGGGCGTTCACGACTGCAGAACGACTACTGCTGTCGAGATTTATCTACCTTCTAAATTCTTCATGTATGTGAAATTCAACTGTCACTCAAACATGTTGATTCTAATTCTTCTCTATCTGTCTCTTTTTTTTTTCTGTGCTCTGCTTAGCGTGTCTTGGTAAAGACTAGCCTAATCACCAAGGGTGATAATTTCATGTTAGGGGTAGCTGTCATAGTTACTTTATATTTAAATGAAAAGGTTAAAAATACAGATAGAGTCTGTTTACATATACATCTCCACTGATTGAAAAGTGTTCACAATATAAATTAAATATGTTTTCATTTATGTTTACACTGATGAAAAAGTTTGAAACTTCCATTACTTTAAAAAGAATATTTTCACATAGACATTTACACTGGTTTAAAGTTTGAAAACTTACATTAATTTTAAAGTGAATTTGTTTAAGTTGACATTTACACTGCTTTGAAATTGTAAGTATTATACTTAGAATGTACATCTTTTCTTTCATCTTTCCCTCCCTGCTCTGTATGGAACCTGGAACTACTTTATGCTTTTAGTTTTATTTACGACATTATCAATAAAGCAATCACCAGCCCGTGCACTGTGGGTTCATGAATCACCATTCTATAACGCTGAGATTACCAGCGTCAAATGACTTTGACATCCACAAGCGAGCATCACAAATTAAATTCACTATATATATATATATATACTGTTCAAAAAAAGAAACGCATTGCTACTGAAGGCACACATATAAACATAATTTTGACATTCAATAACTTTTTTAACACATTAACTACCGAATTGAAAAACACACTGTGGCCGAATTAATTTTTTTTTCCCATTTTCATCCTGTAGGTGTTTGCACAAAGTAAACTGTAGTTTTCGTAATTTTTCACAGATTTTTTGAATTACACGTCATTTTAAAGATAAATGAATGTACTATTACAATAAACACCTGTTGTAACTCTAATAGAGGTTGTTGCTATTTAGCGGCCCTCCGATGGCCGAGGACTTGCAATATTTTCACAATTATAACTGCTTGCGCCCCATCTCTTTCAAAATCACAATTTCATCAATATGCACACCGTTTTCACTCTTGTCCTCGTAGCTAGATCTATCAGTCAATTGTTGAAACACGTTTCTATCCTATTCAGCCGTTAGACGAGATGTACACGCATTTTTTTGTAGTCCTATCACTAGTTGCCACGGTAAACAGTTTTACACGATTTGGTAACTCACCCAAAACGCTGAAAAATATGAACATAATATCAATTTTCCAGTGTTCTACAACAACCATGCTTTGGGAATTTGTTTTCCGGTGGCAACTTAAAATCTCGAACCAGATCAGAGAGTATTTCAGTACATTTTTCATTCGTTTTATTACTAAAATTAGATTGGCGCTCTGAGCGGCTTGCGGTCCAAATGTGATTATTTTGTGAGCCGCTGGCAGCGGCTTGCGGTAGTTAATGTGTTAATTTAATGAGTTAATTGTTCAAATTGCACACAAGCATACCTTAGGGCTTAACCAATCAATTGACAGTTGTTTTGCATCTGGGTCACGAGAGCTTTTGGCGTACGGGCTTTCCAGTTAGTATGGTGTGTGGCCTACTCTTGCATCGATCAGCGACTGGCATCTCCTGGGCATGGATGCGATCAGACGTCTGATGTGGGCCTATGGGATGGCTGCCCACTTTTCCTGGAGTGCCTGGAACCGATCGAGACGATTGGCTGCAGCAACGTCTCGGCGACAAACACGTCTATGCAGATCATCCCACAGTTGCTCAATCGGACTCATTTCTGGAGAAAGGGATGGCCAGGGAAGGGTGAGAATGTTGTTGGCAGCCAGGAACTGCGTGGTCAACCATGCACAATGGGGTCTGGCGTTGTCCTGTTAAAACACAGACCTTTGGGCAGCCAAAAGTGGAAGGACATGGGGTCGAAGAATTTCATTGACGTATCATTGCGCATTGAAGCCTCCTTCAATGTGCACCAATTGACTCCTTCCATTGTAACTGATTATTCTCCACACCATTGCACCTCCACCACCGTGCGGTGGAGCTTCATCAACGCAATTTTGGGCAAAACGTTCATTTTGCCTACGGTAGACCCTACGCTGTCTATCATGACGCTGCAACAAAAAGAAAGATTCGTCACTAAACCAGACACGTCTCCATTGATTGGAAGCTGCCCAGGGACGATGCTGGTTGGCCCAAAGAAGTCGATTTTGGCTATGGCGGCGCGTAAGGACAGGTCCTCGGTGAGGTCGTTGTGCCCAAAGTCTAGCGTCATGTAGACTATTCCGGACAGTTTGATCAGACACATGACGTCCTGCAGGCAATGACTGGGCAGTTGAGGAAACTGTTGTAAACCTGTCTCTGAGGTGA
>JAMPIV010019150.1:0-68496 GCA_024509875.1 Oreohelix idahoensis
ACCCCCCTATCCCCCCCCCTCCCCCCCAAACCCCCCCCCCCCCCCCCACCACCCAACCCCCCCACCCCACAACCCACCCCCCCAACAGGAACCCCCCCCCCCCCCCACCCCACCCCCTCCCCCCCCAACCCATAAACCCATTTACTTTTTTTTAAATTGTTCCCACCCAGGGTTCCTGAAGTGCTAGGGCGAGGAGGGAAAGATTTGAAGAAATGATCAATGTCATTCTAAGTATAATACCTTACATTTTCAAAGCAGTGTAATGTCCCAATAACGATAGTCACTTTCAAAAGTATATAAGTAAATTCTTCAAGCCTTATTTTATTTTATTAAACCCAGTGTAAATGTCTATGTGAAAATATTTCATTTTAAAGTATGGAAGTTTAAACTTTTCAATCAGTGTCAAAATCACATGAACAACATCCAATTCAATTAATATAATGTGAACACTTTTCAATCAGTGGAGATGTATATGTAAACAGACTATCTGTATTATTAACCTTTTCATTTAAATATAAAGTAACTATGAAAGCTACTCTATTTAAATGTAAAGAATGTTTTATCCCGTGGGATTAAATTTAATTCTCATCGAGGGTAAAGTCTGAGTAATTGGGATGGTGGTATCTCACATCAATGGAAAGATATGAACCCCGGTAACAATGGTTGTGGAGGAAAACGCCATTACTCAGAAGAGCGTTTCGTTCTATTCTCTTACCAGTTATAGTTATTGGTGTGGTACAGCACGGAAAGTACTATCTTGAAACAAGAGGGAACGTGGCCTAAGCTTTTAAGGACGAAGGGAATAGCACGTGGTAGACTCTCCTTGACGTTTCTGGGAAACGAGCTACCCCCGACAACCTTGATCAGAGACGAGCGTGAGCAGAGTGAAAAGAACCAACCCATCAGAAGGAGCAGAACCGTCACTGGCAGCTAAGTTCAAATATATGCTGCCCCTTAAACTTCTTGTAATATCTCACATCCCCTAAATACTGTTAGGATAACTTTTCTTGATCCATAACTATTCAAAATTACTTTCCAACTGTTAAAACCTAAAGTGATTATTAAATTTTGTTATTTGTAATGTTACAAATTAAACTTCGATTTAATCATTTTAAAGTTACTGCTTGTTTGTCTCAGTCAAATTACTACACACACTCTAAACAGAGCTATACTAGAATAATAGAATTCCACTGAGTAAATCAAGGGTGGGGGCTTAAACGAGCTGAAAGTAATAAGTGCTTAAATCCTTTACAAAAGCGTCGGCAGAATTACAGAGTTAACATACTCAGCCAACGCAGTAGTGTTCTCGCTTATTCTGAATATCTTGTGAAGACTCCCTTTGTAATAGAAGTGTCATCACCCTTCTATCTACATCTCTGCCAAGAGTAATCTTGTGCGAAGGTAGATACCTTTGAAGCCTATATTAGATACTCTTGAGTTTTCGCCACTGTTGGACCACTACTGCAAAGCAGGGGAGGCTATACCGTCACATACATTTTTTAGTGATGTTTATCATCATCGGATGATTTAATTGTGGTGCATCTTATGAACAATTTGGAAATGTCCATTGGTTGAGCTGTTATGCTACTAAGCTTTCAGTGTGGGGTCGGTTGTCGTCTGCTTCAGCCGCTGTTGATACCAACAGGTGCCTTGGACTGTACTTCTTTTCAATAATTAAATATAGTTGCAACAGCACGTCTTTTGCACAAGGTTGAGGTATTTTCTTAGGTTGTCAAGTCAAGAGTCTTCAAGACCCATTTGATGGTGGTGTCTCAAGTCGACTGCTGGCAATTTATACCACACATTGGTACCACAAACTTGTATCACAAACGGAAAGGAGACAAATGCTTCTGCTAAGTATTTGTTCTCCTGACATAGTCACGAGGTGACCTCCGCTTCCATCCACCATTACATCTTCCTCAGACTTTTTACCCTCCCTGAGCGTTTATTGTACCCTAAATGAATCGAATGAAAGTGCGTTTAGATAGCGGATGGCGACAATTGGAATTTTATATATATATGTATATATATATATATATATATATATATATATATATATATATATATATATATATATATATATATATATATATACGTACGAATTTTACTAAATACTATTATATAATAAATATGTACACCGTGATATCATTATCCACTTCCTGCACTCTGTATCGAGAGGAAAGATATAATGATGTGATATTATCCTGGACAAATAGATGTATAAGATGATACCAGGATAGTGCCAGATAATAGACTGGTCTTACAAGAAATACCCCATTCTCTGAAAAGAGTATTGGTTTATCGACATCAAAGGCATAGTCAAGCTGCATAGGTTCCTAGATGAGATGGTAATGTGCTATGTAGATTTCTATGGGCTCCTCTCCAGACTAACCTTAGACAATGACTCTGCTAGGAGTAATTAATTACACAACAAGAACTTTAAACCAAATTTAAGTAATTCACTGAAGACTCGGGATACAATTTAGAATTTATTTATGTACAAGATCTTTTCTTCTTTGTTCTTTGTTAATTTTTCAAATAAGATTCAATTGAATACAAAATAAAATTATGGTTCACTTTCAAATATATATATATATATTTGAAAGTGAACCATAATTTTATTTTGTATTCAATTGAATCTTATTTGAAAAATTAACAAAGAACAAAGAAGAAAAGATCTTGTACATAAATAAATTCTAAATTGTATCCCGAGTCTTCAGTGAATTACTTAAATTTGGTTTAAAGTTCTTGTTGTGTAATTAATCACATAACATATGTACAGTTAATTTCTTAAACTAATATAGTTCAATTTCACTGTTTTCTTGCTTCCTGATGGAATCTGTCTCTACTTTTGTGCTTTCTTGAATAAATGAATCTAAATGTTACTTTGTGATTCATGTGACTGTCAAATGAGATAGTATGAGACAGCTCAGACAAGCTGTGGTAACTCACAAGAGACATAGTAAGTCATGAATAACACAATTCGTTCAAGTACTAGCACAATAGTTCAGTAATTCAATTGTTACAGTTTTGTCCATGATTTGTTTCAATAAAATCATATAGGCCTTATGGTAATCATTGTGTCATATACCAAATAATACAGAAAATCCATCTGTTATAGTCATTCCTTCCTCCAGTTTGGATAGTCCTTTCCAGCAAGCATAATATCTATAAAACGCTTTCCACAACCAACCTGCTCAATCCATTCGTTCTACTTAATTATTACACAATTGAACTAAACCTACACACTTCGGGTTTTCCTCCAGAAATAGCACAATGATTTTACACATGCTAATGTGATAGTGTGGGCGAGATGATGATGGTGATTATATTGTGATATGTTTGATCACTCTCTTGTCACACTCGCACCGACCCGAACAACAATAAAACTCTTGATTCTAAAGGCAGGGGCTGTATTTATTTTTACAACCCATTCAGGGATTAAGCAAACATTAAACAAATAAACTAGCGAACATAACAAAACAAAACACCCAGCATGTGCCCGATTGCTAGCTGTTGTGCTCAAGGCATTTACAGCCTGGGCTCTGTGTGTCTTTTCTTACTTCGTCTTGTTCTCTCTGGGCGGCTGTGGCAAAGTAGGCCGCTTGCCGGCCGCTATCTCTTTAATATTAAAGCCAGGTCAAATCATTAAATTTACTGCGCGACTGAGGCTGTAACATGATTATGGCCGCATAAATTTCCGCAGACATAAACTGTTGCGGCATGCCATATCTTTGAACGCACATATTTGCAAAACTCGATATGGTCTATTGTAATATGAGGAAAAAAATATAGACATTCATATCAATTTGTGTAATATGAACCTGCTGTCTCTGGTAAAAGCGCAGAAATCCATGTCTTTGATTCACACTTTTGATTATAGGAGTAATCTGTTTCTGGGATATGTGATCCGGCGCATCAGGCATATTGCTCAAACGTTTATGTTGGTACTTAATTTTTTTTAGGGCCAGACAATATAATTAATTTGCCTTACATATTGTGTTTAAATTGCGCCTGCTGAAAATTCATATGGAATGTACCTATTATTAGTACAAGTAGGAATCAGTCCTATATTGTATATTTTTGGGTATGGGTAGGATGAGGACTACTAGATTCTAGTTATATTCCGTTTCTAGCGGTGAAGTATTGAGTTGTCCTTGAACAAGGTCGTAGAAGAGGATACGATGTATTGTACCGAGATAGCTAAAGGGCTGGTGGAGGGGGTACGCACTTTTTCAAAGGGCTGGTTAGATTCCTTAAGTGAAATATGATTTAATGAAGTGGTTTTTCCTTCTAAAGGAGAGTATGGAATCTCTACTATAGTAGAATGTTAGATGACTCTTCCAAGGTACGGTACTATGTAAAATATTGCGTGACTCCATGTATATTGCCAGCAGCCCCTATATTGAAAAGCTCTCATGTGTGTCGAATTTCGCCCTCGATGGAAACATTGTGCCTTCGTAATCGTTGCTGGGGTATCGCTAGTTTTATGTATTGTGTTTTGTATCGGTACCGCGAAGAATAGACAGATGAATTCGGGACTTTCTGCAGCGGTTATGGCTACGGTGAATTAAACTTATCACCGTTAGAATAGCGTATGGAAACTGTTATGGAAAACCATTTCTGCAATCACATATACCCATTATAAATTAATTAACTCAGGCTTATATTCTCATGTCCCTATTGAATTGAGTGAACGACAACTCGGGTGGGAGGCCAGCCATTGTTAGGATTTCGGTTTCCTATCATTATGAGTTTTTGATCACTGGCCAAGAGAACAGATTTAATTATCCTCTTATCGGGACAGTGACAGGGAGATCTCAATCTTTGCTGACGAACACCCCACCCCCCCCCTTTTCGTGTTGGTTTCAAACATATATTGCTCACAAACTATGGAACGAGTCCAAGTAAACTTTAGTTAATTTACCGATCTGCCTTCACACTGACGCGTTTAGTTTAGATTCGTTTTTTTAGATAGGGGGATTCGGCCAAATGTTAATCGATGGACAATTGAACTATTTGATGTTACTGCCCCAATATTTTTCCTGAATGTTGTCATGGACCTTCCTCTCTGCTAAATGTAATACCTACACAATTTATGAAACTGTCAAACATACCCTGATAAGTACTCGTATGTCCGAGTGTGTTACGTGACGTCTTGAGAATTAAATTGAGTAAAGAGTAGGTTACAACACAAAGCCGGCATTCCAGCAGTAGCAGTCTGCATGGGTTGCTTGTATGTGCTAGACAACAAGTGTGCGTATGAGTTGGTTTATTATTTTTACTGAGTGGTTAGTTTGATGTATATTTATATTTGTCAGATAGAACCTGTACACCAATTCGCGGGTAATCACACTCGTACAGCTTCTAACTTCATACCTTACAACCATCCTGCCGTCGGTGTGAAGTGACACTAGGTTAAGGGCTCTGCTTCCCCGGGAAGCCTTTGCCTTCCCAAGATCTCAGGACTCGGGGGGTGGAGTTTAACCAATTTACAGTTGGGTAGATGGAGCATGCCTGATCTCAACAACACACCACTCTCTTCCTTACAGAGCATACCGACTGACTCACTTTACAGAGTGGAAAGAAGAAAAGAAACTTTACAGTGGCGAGCCAGATTCACTGGGTCAAGGCATACCAGCTTAGTTTTGCAGTAGTTTTGTGTTGTTGAGAATCCACAGTATACAGCTAGCTTGAAAGATAACCATTTGTTGTTTGACCACATCAACACCCAGAAGGACAAGCTAATACAGTCGATGTCAGAGCTTGACCTGTAAAAACCGATAGGATGCTGATATCTAGGTCACGCTTAGCGCTCTTGTGTTGACAGTTTTTATTTTCGCTGTACACGGACAGTAAATTACCACACAGGACACGAGTGTAATCAAGTACATAGCAAAATATCTGGAGCA
Organism: Oreohelix idahoensis; assembly: GCA_024509875.1. Taxonomy (NCBI): domain Eukaryota; kingdom Metazoa; phylum Mollusca; class Gastropoda; order Stylommatophora; family Oreohelicidae; genus Oreohelix; species Oreohelix idahoensis. The sequence goes on from JAMPIV010019150.1 coordinate 5,913, forward strand.
GCATATTGGTTGTGACAATTTCTCAACGTACAGAGAAGAAATCACAGTGTTTGTGTTGAACATAATTAAAGTGCATAGTTCTCAGCATCGTTGTAAATAAAATCTTTCTCACCCTATGCTCAACAGAGGAAAAATTGAACAAGTGTAATAGTTTAAAATTAGCCCTATCTATTACAGAATAAATGTGGGAAGTTATTAGTATTTAAAATAAACTGTGCAGCTGCTTTACAACACTATAACCTGCAAACACATTTCACCATTCATGACATAATAAAATTATATTGTAATTGCTATAATATGCTAATTGATGCTTACAATGTTATTTGTTTGTTAGAATGTTACAGCTAAAATTAAGTTTGCTGGTTCAGGATGTGTGACTTGAGTCGAAACGTATAGGTATGAAACAGATACAGTGACTACAATGGTCTGAGTACTATTTATTCCTATAGGTACTACAAAGACATTTTCTTAAAATTGGAAAATTGAGTTAGAAACAATTTGCTGCTATTTCAACTGTTAGTGTATGCAAAATATGGATGAGGTAATGTTTCTTATGCTTCGACTGTTTATATTTTATTTGTAAATTCTAATTTTGTGTAGTTCTTTAGTTTATGTTTGTTATGGATTGATTTTGTTATAATTATGTAGGGTCTCATCATTTTCTATTTTTTGATTTCTTTACAACCACCCTTATGTTTAAATTACACTTGTGGCGTGGTATATTTGTCTTGTTTATATTTGTAATATTATGGCAGTTAATCATCACGGTTTTTCTGTGTGATCATTTTTTTTTCATTTCTCCTATTTAATTTAATTTGATCTCTGCAAATGTGTTCATATTGTCTTTTCTTGTTTGTCCTTTGTAATGTCTTTAGTTGACATATGACGTAAAGTGGTATACACTGATAGTATAGTACAGATCAGTACTTTATGATTGTTATTGTTATAAAACAAAATGTACAAGACCTTTGTAAGGCTTGTCTCCCAAAGTGATTGGTAAAGGGAAATATTTTTTCCACAGGTACTCAAGTGATCTTTGATTACATTGAGGTATACAAGACCTTTGTAAGGCTAGTCCCCACAGTATTTGAGATACAGTTATTGTTGTCCACAGGTACTCAAGTTATCATTGGTTATTATAAACCATCACATAGATTTGGGACTACAGACTAAGTCTATGGTATTTAGACCTGTTCCTCCCATTAAAGTGAAATACGGGGTAATTTATTTACTTTTTTTCAGGTTTCGGTTGATTTCTAAGAAAGAAGACAATATGTCCTACATTAGATTGATTTCATTGCACACAGGGAAAATCTCTCTTGATAAGACCTGGAAAAGACTCACGAACAATGGGCTGTTGCTCAATATGACAAAGCATTAGCTGCAGAAGAAGAGAAAAAAACTGCTGCTTGCCTGTTGAAGAAAGAAAAGCAGAGCTCTGCTGAGGTGTCTGACGGCTGAAGAGAGAAAACTTCAAATAGAAGAAAAAAAAAGCTGCGGCAATGAGGAGAGGGCAAAGGAGGGGAAACTTCAAATAGAAGAAAAAAAGCTGGCGTTGCAGAAGAAAGGTAAAGCTCTGCTAGCCTGAAGAAAAAAAAAGAAGAAAAAAAGATTAGAAAAAAGAAGAGCTGATACTCTGCTGCTGAACTTAAGAAAATTGCGATGCAGGAGTGGGAGGAAAGGAGATTTTAGATTTGAGGCGTCACAGAAGAAATTAGAAGCTGATGCAGAACACTATTAGAAAAACTTAGAAGCTTAGACTAGCTAGATGCAGCGAACAAGACAAAAATCTAGATAGTTGCCAGCAGAACAAGAAAAAAACTGATAGAAAGTTGCTGCAGAACACTAAAAAAATCATATAGGAAAAAGTGTGCTAGGCTGCTGCAGAACAGACCAAGTCAATATTAGAAGCTGCTGCTGACTGCAGGCTCAACAAAAGCTAAAACTTCTGCTGCAGAACAGGAAAAGATTAGAAAAATAGAGAAGCTGATAGCGAGAGAAAAAGCAATAAGAGAACATGAGTTTGAATATAAAGAAATTAAAATTGCATGTATGGATAGATGTTAAATCAGGCCATCTGCAGGTGGTAATGGTAAAACCCCCTTTGTGTACAAGGTTCAAGGTACCAGCGTTGTTTTAAGAACCCTACCAGTGATGACATAACATTTTGGCTTTCTATACATTTGAACGGGTCTTCAGATCTTAGTGGATCTCATACTTGTTGACAAATCACAGTATGTTGAATCAGTAGGTCTGAAATCTAAACAAAAGGGGAGTCCTCTTGAGTAACTTTTATCTATTTTGTTGAAGAGTGGCCGACAAAGATAATTATGATGCTGTTTACTTGGCAGCTTTGACATTAAAGAGATATCAGCTGTCTGAAGGAAAGTGTTTACCGTCTCTTTGTTTAAAACAATGAGAACCTGTGAGAGAGGTAGGTGTAGTTTACATTTCTCAGATTTCCATCTCAAAAGCAACGAGATTACACTTTTCACGATGGGTTTGTTGAATTATCCAAAACAGAGAAAACCACTTGATGGTCAGTACGCGGATTTTATTGCTAAGAGACAAGGTCCATGTCTTTTCTGTAAATAAACACATGCTTTAAACCTAGAGTTCTTACATGATTCAAACTCTAAAATAACTTATATGTATACCGTCTAACACACTCAGGGTAACAATTAAAGCAACCATGGAAGAATATTGTGACCAGTTATATGCCACGGCCCAACCACTTGACATGACTTTCTTAGTAACTCTAACATTAAAGACGAGAGTAATGCCAGTTTGCTTCGGCTTTCAAACAGAATATAATCAGAATTACTCACACAAAATTCCAAAGGAGCTAAAAATAAATTTGATACACAAAGGTTAATTGGAATAAGTAATCAAAACCAAGAAAACCACTCAAATCAGGGTTCTTCCATCGAAGAACTGAATCGGGGCTATGCTGTTAGTCCCCTCGACAGCAGAAGACAAGTTTCTACTGTTTTGTATTAGCACCATTTCAGACCTCAGGATGACCTTTTACTGACATACCTTTGCAGGTCAACCGGCTGTCATTCAAACAATGAACATTTAATTCTTACTGACCATCAGATCCCCTATTAAGTAATCAGACCGAGATATCCTATCCCAAGAATACATTGATTTCAAGGCAAGAGTGTTAGAGAAAAGAGATAGAATGATGTGATAGCGTTATAAAAATTATATTGCGAACCATACCACATCAGCAATATTCTTCGCCGATGGTTATTTTTTATCGTACGGAAAAAAGACAATAAGACACTACGTACGTCTTGTGTGTGATTTATCAGCAAAATTGAAATTCATAGTGACTAAATAATCCAGATGTCTGAACCTATTGCCTTTACTCGAAAAGTAGCTACTTACGAGACTTATTCGGAATTCTCACATTCTTTACTAAAAGCGAATTGTCCATAAGGCGGGATTGTGGCAAGTTCTCACTATCCGAACACGGCCAAACCGTTTATCTCGCTTTTTCGAACGCCGTAAGGGTAGGTCGTATTTTCCAATGGAATTTCATGCCTTATCGGTCTTATGAACCGGCCCCTGCATACATTTGAATTATGCGCGGATGATGGCCTCTTGAATCCATTTATCAATCATGCGTGAAACCATTGATCGCTAGTATGTCATTGCGTATCTTGATGACATCTGTCCTTTTCAGTGTGATACTTGGAACGATCACTATAATTGGTATAAATAGAAAACTATTTACTATCTTACGCGAGCATAACCTGACAGCGAAACCATCGAAAGCATGTATTGGTTTTAGCGAAATATTTTCTTAGGACACCGTGTTGGTCATGGGTTCCTAAAAACAGAAGACCATAATACAAGTAAGATACTTAACATTTCTATTCCTAAGACTAAAAAGCAAGTACGAAGTCTCTTCTTAGGTCTAATACAATTTTATGGACGATTCATCCCGAATCTGTCCTCCATTATGTCACCTCTTTCTTCCTTGCTAAAGAAAGGGTCTCCTAATGTAGTCCATTGGACTCAAGAATGTCAATCCTCTTTGGAGTTCAAGAAATCTTTTCACTTACACCTATCCCGAAGATCTGCTCCTTTCTAAGGATAATGTACATTTATAATATGTTTTCAGTACTAACCTATCCTAGTATAGGAATTGCTAATCTAAGGAAGATAAGACATTTGAATCTTCGTTCGTAGTGACGCTTCATCCACCGGGATTGGAGCTGCACTAATGCAAGAGTACTCTGGAACTCTGCATCCTGTGATGTAAATTTCTCGGAAATTAAATGCCGCAGAGAAGAATTACTCGGTCCTAGACCGTGAATTATTGGCTATGGTTTGGTCAATCCTTAAACTGCAAAGATTTCTTCTGGGCGCGCATTTCATTGTGGAAACTGACCAGAAAGCTCTTACGGCTATTCAGAGTAAAAAATCTGAAGAGCGCTGAGATCAACGCATATCTCGCGATTGCTCTACTACAGGCCATTTCATCATTTTTTCGGTTGTGCGAGCTATCCGTGGATGGGTCAGAAAATGTGATGGCAGATATTTTGTCTAGATGCCCACATGATTCATAACTGTTATACAACTTTTGATACAGTTTGGTTTTCTATAAGTTGAAATTGTGTACACATATGTAATATATCATATATTGATTGCTATAACACTACTTATGGTGGTTTCATCGATATTTATTAATCACGCTGATCTTTCAATGTTTTTCGTCTACTTGATGGATGAATCATGATGTTAAGATATACTTAGATGAAATTTATGCTATAAAACTAATGTGGAAATTGTAGTCATATATGCTAATGACATTGTATAGTTATGCGTTGGTTGACACCTCTCAGTGGAAATATTTAATACTTAGAGAAGTACCTTCTCTAAGGTCATAAAACTTATGCTTATCATCTGCGCATTGTATTGGGTGCGTAAGTGATCCTATTGTAATGTTGCTCCCTAGAATGTAGGGTTTTCAAAAAAAAAAAAACAAAAAAGTACCTTTTTTTTTTTTATCCCGAGGGGTGTGGTAATCTGTTGCGTGCATATTTTGACGCACATATTACAAAAATCGATATGGCTATTTAATATGGAAAAAATATAGACATTCATTCATTTGTGTATGAAAATGCTGTCTATGGTAAAAGCGAGAGAATCCATGTTTGATTCACACTTTTGATTATAGGAGTAATCGTGCTGGATATTGATCCAGCGCAAGGATATTGCGCTTACGTTTGTACTTATTTTTTAGGGCCAGAAAATATATTAATTTGCTTATTGTGTTTATGGCCTGAATATATCAAATGTAATTACATAATTATTGTTAGTACAAATAGTAGAATGTTTCAGTCCTATATTAGACTGAGGAAGTAGGAATATTTTAGTGGAGACGGGTAGGCGGGACTAGATTCTTGGTTATTCCGGTCCCCCTAAAGCGGAAAGTATGAGTATGTTTTGGCTTGACAAGTCGTGATGAGTTCCGATGTACCGTGGAGATAATGGGCGGGTAACGCACATTTTTCAAAGGGCTGGTAGATTCTTAAGGAAATAAGATTCATGCAGTGGTTGTTCTTCTAAAGGATGAATGGTATCTCTACTATAGTTTTGTTGTTGATGTTTAGATGACTCTCCTAAGGTACGGTACAATGTATAATTCGGACTCCATGTAATTTGCCATACCCTGATATTGAGATGATCTCATGAGTTCCGATTCGACCTAGATGGAAACATTGTGCTTCGTATCCCTAGGTCGTGTGTTTTGTAAAAATATCGACGACCGCGAGATGACAGGACGTTTCCTACAGCGTAATTCTTAAGGCTACTGAGACAAAATTAACCTGATCATCCGTTGTAATAGTGAGAGCTGTAATGGCAACATTTTAATTGAAATCATTTATATATACGCCCCATTACATAACAAATAACTCGTGGCTTATATATTCTGCCTATTCCTATGAGAACATGAGATGAGTCTATAAACGACAACTCAGGTGAGGGCAGCCAATGTTAGGTATTTTCGGATCATCATATGTGATTTAGATCACTGCCAAGATGAACAGAATTATTTTATCCTAATTAAATCGGACACAGTGACAGGGAGATCTCAATCTCGCTAGAACCCCCCCTCCCCCCCCCTTTCCGTGGTTTCATAATATATGCTACAAACTATGGACGTCAAGTAACTTTAGTTATTTACCGATGTCAGATAGGGGGATGCGGCCATAATGTATCATGACAATTGAACTTTTGATGTACTGCCCATTATTTCTGAATGTGTCATGACTTCAGATCTGCTATGTATACCTACAAATTGATATGTCAACATACCATGATGTACTCGTATGTCCCAGTGTGTACGTCTGAATAAATTGAGTAAACAAAGATTCCAGCAGTCTGCATTGGTGTCTTGTAGACACAAGTGTATGAGTGGTTATATTGGTCAGCACACGAACAGTACACCATTCGCGGTAATCACACTCTACACTTCTACTTCATACATACACCATCCTGCGTCGGTTGAAGTGACCAAGTTTAGGGCCTGCTTCCCCTGGAGCCTTTGCCTTCCCTAACTCAGGACTAGGGTGAGTTACCCATTTACAGCTGGGTAGACTGGAGCATGCCTGATCTCAACAACACACCACTCTTCCTTACAGAGCATACAGACTGACACTTTACAGAGTGGAAAGAAGAAAAGAAACTTTACAATAACATTCGCGATATTTGCTTTAGAAGGGCCGACAACAGAAATATACACAACTATTTCTAGAGCATGAAAAACATTGTTATGATTTTGAATTCTACACCACAACTCAAAAAATTTCTAGGCATTATTATTAACAACCCTTTTCATCAATCTAAACCAACGAACATAACAAAAACCCAAAGATTTTTTTACATCCCAGCATGCTTCGCGCACATCGAGAAAATATGGGCGATAATTAATATGCCCAGGTCGAAAAAACAGGAAGGGGGGCATGGTGTCACTATATTTCCGCCCCATCACATATCTACCCCTCCTAATTTTTGTTGTGGTCCCGACAACATCACTACCTCTGGGCGCTTCAGTCGAAATCTCGCGGATCCCGTTGGTGCTGCGCAGGACTCTTTCTGAGCGGCGATGCTTTGTGCTCAGATTCTGTAATCGGTACAACCCGGCTGGGGACTCTCTTGGTCGTCGTGTCCCCGGTTGTTCGTTGTCGGGATGTCAGCCGCTGTGGTCTCGAAGACTCACTCACCTGTTCCGCGTCGCTGCCTGCCCTTGACATCTGCCTGTCAGTGCATGCAGCTGTCTACTTTGAAGGGGGATTGCTCCTGACGGGTTTTACACTCATTTTATGTGAACAGTGGCTTACGTTCCCCCCAACCTGCTTTTGATGAGTCTCCTCTGCTGAACCTTGATTTGCACTCCCTCCTATCTGCTTAGGACGGGTTTCCTCCCCTAGGCGAAGGCCAATTCTCTCGGCTCCCTTAGTGTGACAGTTGTTGTGGCCATCTCTTGGCTTGCGCCCTAAAGGCAACCTGGTTGTGACAGTCCGTCTAGGAAAAGAGCTCCTTGAGGGACAGGCGGCTATCAAATGTTCTGGGGATGTGCATCCAAAACATCTCTTCGGAAGCGGGCCTTGAGGGCACTTGGCTGCCATGTGGTCTGACAGGTCTCCACAATTGTAGCATCTTATCTTTCTGGGCTTCCTCTGTGCCATGGGTCGCTTCCTGCTGCCCTTACACTCTTGACCGCCAATGCCGCATACAATGACTGCTTCCATGCTCTGGACCGATGGTTTGCTGTCAAATTCTACTCGTTCATTCTTCGCCAGACTCCGGAATCCCTTTCTGTAGATTTTGGTCTGATGTACGAATACATCAATACCTCCATCATCTGGCGTGATGAACCCCCATCCCCTGTGGACACTATACCACTTGCACATCCCTTTTCGCTTTGTCGGTGCAACTGCGTTTGTTGGTGCTGTCAGCTTACAACTTTCCTTGACAACAGCCTGACTCTCACATACAAGAAGGGCTAGTTGCGGTTCCTGCGGACACACCTCCTCGTCTTGCGTTGCCTGTTCCCGCGGACACACCTCCTCGTCTTGCGTTGACTGTTCCGCGGACACGCCTCCGCGTCTTGCGTTGGCTGTCCCCGCGGCTGGCCTTGTGCTCTCTTTCTCTGCCCCCCCTCTTGTGCTGGCGAGCTGGACTGTGACCTCTGTTCTAGCTGGCCCTTGAGGAGAGGTAATTCTGCTTTAAGTGGCTCCTTTTCATTATGATCTTCTGGACTTGCTATCTGCACAAGTGTCTCTGGCTTCTTGACTTCACAGAAGACAGCACATTCACTAGGCCCCTGACTCCCGGCCTGGCAATTCCTGGTCATCTCACTGACTGGTGGTTGCTCGCTGTAGGCTCTTTCTATTATCTTCAGTAACTGCTCAGGGCTGGCCTTGGCTCCGCCATGTATCCGTAATTCTCTAGATACCCATGGTGTCACGTTGTTCCAGATCATGTCTAACTTGTCTTATGCCCAAAAAGGTGCCACCTTCAACGCGGCTTCTACATCTTCCACAAACTCTTGCCAAGTGGGACTCCCCTCTCCACTAAATAACCTAATCTCTGGCCCCTTCACGTACACTACCTTCACAGGCGCATTAGCCATCTTGCTGCAAGAATGAACTGCTGGGTGTTTACAATATTTGTTCGTTTGCTGTTTGCTCAGTGTCACTGTCTGCCTTATCCTGTCGACGACGCCAATTGTGATAGGGTGGGCGAGATGATGATGGTGATTATATTGTGATATGTTTGATCACTCTCTTGTCACACTCGCATCGACCCGAACAACAATACAACTCTTGATTCTAGAGGCAGGGGCTGTATTTATTTTTACAACCCATTCAGGGACTAAGCAAACATTAAACAAATAAACTAGCGAACATAACAAAACAAAACACCCAGCATGTGCCCGATTGTGCTCACAGCATTTACAGCTTGGCTCTGTGTGTCTTACTTCGTCTGTTCTCTCTGGGCGGCTGTGGCAAAGTAGGCCCGCTTGCCGGCCGCTATCTCTTTTATAAGCCCAGGTCGAATCACTCAATTTACTGCGCGCTAGGCGTATTGATTTGGCCGCATACATAACATTCGCGATATTTGCTTTAGAAGGGCCGACAACAGAAATATACACAACTATTTCTAGAGCAAAAACACAATTCTACACCACAACTTAATTTCTAGGCATTATTATGGCCTTTTCATCAATCTTGAAGACTTTTTACATCCCAGCATGCTTCGCGCACATCGAAAATATGGGCGATAAATATGCCAAAAACAGGAAGGGGGCGGGTGTCTTTTCCGCCCCATCACACTAATATTTCTTTAAACACACATTGATAATAAATTTACACACACACACACACACACACACACACATATATATATATATATATATATATATATATATATATATATATATATATATATATATAATTAACATCTCGCTTACCCTCAATCACAGACAGGCTTTTAATGGTTACACAGTCTGCTCACACTTCTGCAGATGGCAACGGAGTTGATATAACTGCTTGTGCTCTGTGTCTGTAGTTTGAATTAGGCGGCGAGTGTGTCTATGTCATGCGTTCTCTCCCCTTTTATAATGGCCTTGCGGATGTACGAGGTGGCAACTGGACCAAGGTACGTTTTCATGCATTCAAAATCGTATAGGCAAGGCAAGATGTGCTAAGATAGTAAATCCAGAATACGAGATGGAATCCTTATTTCTGTACCGATTTCCTCCCCCTTAGGTTTATTTTACTCCTATAAATGAGCTCTATCGCTATGGATATCAATTTTATCCTATAGTTTATCCGACTATTCACTGGAGCAGCCGAAACAGGGAAAAACACAACATGGTTCATGTTCCACTGCCTTCTATTCGTAATAGCTTCGGCTCTACAACACATCCAGTGAATCTATTGCTATCTGCCTAAAGCTAATGATCCCTATTATCGAACTTCGTCCTTCTTTATCTAGGTATTCCATGATTAGTTGCACACTACCTTCCGAAATATCCTTAACATCTACACTTTTGTTTCCTCCATGTCTAGCGTACCTTCCGACACTATTTATACCAAGCTGGCTTTTCATTGGTCAGTTACATCCACGGGGTTTGTACGGTGATAATTTTTGAATGATGCCGATATATATATATATAACATATGTACAGTTAATTTCTTAACCTAATATAGTTCAATTTCACTGTTTTCTTGCTTCCTGCACTTCATTACACTCTATGGAGTTACCAGCTCTTGCAATGTTGGTTCATGTGTCAAGTTATTTCCAGTGAATAGGTTACCAGCCCCATATGCCTTTTACATCCACAAGCAAATTATGCATTTCAAAATGCAAATATAAAATGTTAAAACAGTATTACAACTTACACTGAATTTTTAGGGCGAATACAAACTTTTTGCACAGGAAACGTCCGAATATTGTTGGGCAAATGTCGTGAATTAAATGAGATTATTTGTCACTTGCTAGCTATTAGTACCACCTCTTTCTTACCAGTGATTTTATCTCTTCCCATTTTCTTCATTATAAGCACTTACTAGCATGATTTCTGGTGTAGTCATGTCATTTAGACAGGCTTCATCTCTCCCTTTTGCACGTGTTCCTGTCGGCTATTTTGGGACGTCTTTTAAACTCTCTTTCATTCTGGTGGCGGCAAAAGCCTACGTGTCTTTTGAGTCAGGGGAAAGCGGACACGAACGTGAGGTCTTGCTTTTACCGAACGCTTCTCGTCCTGTAAACCCTTTGAGTTGGATTACAACGGAAGCGTCTTCGCTTCTTCCTTGTTATGCTTAATCACTTTGATTTCGAGTCGCAGGGGAGAAAAATCTCTGGTCCTCTTATGCCTTTGTCTAGGGGGAAGTTCGCTGATCTCTGTGCAGGTGTGCGCAATTAATGACGCGATGTTGTAAGAGATTCTGGCTATTTGTACTAGACTCACAAATCACTAGTGCCTCGTTGTCACCAGAGAAACTCTAACCTGCAGAGTAGAATTGGTAAAGTGGTCAAATACCAGTTGTACTGTTAGAAGAAATATTAAGAAATATTATTAACGTATTGGTAAGCACACTTAGTTAGCTAACAGACGCCCAGAGTTTTTTCTTCTAAACATATATATATATATATTATATATATAGGCTTTATATATATATGTTTTATCATATTATTATATAAAATTCTATAATATATATATCCAGAACAAGGGACTGCCTTGTAATATCAAATATTATATATATATATATATCGTCTTCTTATATCCATGGCCATACTTGTCATCAATTCCACATTTTTGACTGTCATACCATTTCAGTCCTTATATTGTACGCAAGCACCCGTTTATGACATGTCATTAGGCTCCCCAAGGAGCATAGGAAAAAATTCTTCTCATCACGTTCCTGCATATTAATTGGCCTGTGAATCCCGCTTTCTCCATGTGTCTTTTACAAAATAAAGTTGATTCATCCGTGGAAAAGATCAGTCAAGTGTTTTTTAATAATGTGTGACTTACTAACAAAAAGAAATTCAACTCACTTTTTCACCTTTTGAACTAGTGGGGGCGTGTTGCAAAAACCACGAGTTTTTACAGCAACAACAACCAAGAAACAGTCTTTGTCAAGGTGTTTGGGTAAACAGGGAGATTCAATGGTATGACAAGATCACTAATATGGCTGATAACAAGAACCAGATAAATGCATATGAAACAACAGGCGAGAAGATGAAGATGAAGATGTAGGGCACAATAAGGAAACATGCTGAAAGTATTACAAGACAGTCCTTTTTCTGGAATATCCAGGGTACAAGAGGTAACCAAGGAGCACACGGAAAGGAGCTGGACATACATATAAAGGAATTTAAACAGACATTGAAAGACATTGAATGGATGGCACAGGATAGATAGATTGGGATGAATTTGCTTAGGGCTTATGCTCCGTGGGAAGCTAAAGGGCAATGAATGAATGATTTATAATTTCATAGTCACACGCACGAACAAGTAACCCGCCAAAACATGGCGTGAAATAATTACGTTGTGCTCTTCTGCTGCATGTCCTGAAGACGGCACTAATTATCACGTGGTCATTTCATTTCTTTCCATTTCAACTTTATTGGGTCTCTTTAGTCAAACTTGTCATGATTTACGGCCAATGCACCATGAACAAAATTGAAAGGCCTGCATGATCTTTTAATGGGTGTTCACTTGAGCTGTCACCGTGCAGTGCGCGCCTTTTCCGTATTTTCAAGACAAGCTGGTGCGATGTTTTCATTGTGACGTACATACGTGTAAGACACAGTATACAAGGGACTCTTAAATAACAAAAATTAAGCCGTTTCTGTGGTTTTGTCTACCAAAAACTTGAAACGCTATTGTTTGTTACCATATGTAATGTCGGTGGCCCTATAAGATCTGTTCTATACAGAACATTCTGTCATTTGAACAATCAAGTACTTTAGGTACTTACAGTTTTCACAGTCATATCGTTATAATTTACCACATTCTTTCTGTTACTTTAATTTTTGTTATCTTTTGCCCTCGATCTGCCCATTTGTCTCTAAGTATCTTCTTCTACTTCGTACACCCTCAGACGTCAACTTGAATATGTTCAAAGAAAGCAGTCATCTTCTTGAGGCTGTAGTATGTCTGTAGAGTTTATACAGGAATGGTCCTGGTGATGACCACATGTGTTTTCTCTGTTCCCCGTATGTTGGGCACCTTTGAAGCAGATGTTCGGCAGTCATTTTAATGCTGCCATAGTCACACTCTTCGGTAGTTACTACCTTTAGAGTCGCTAGGTTTCCAGACCAATCTCTTGTAAGTGTGTGTTTCCATACAATCTTTTGTAGCGTGAGGTTTTTATTGGCTCTAGGATCAGTATAGTACTGACAATACAGAAATAGAATTTCTGCAGGAAAATGGTGAAGTCCCAGTGTATAAGAGAACTACTGGTATCACAAATTAGTTACGGCTGTGAATGATCTGATCTCGAAAAATTAGTAGAGAGGAGACAGTCATAAAATTCCACCCCGCTGTGTAACTAACTGTGATATTAAAACCAGGAAACAGATTTCACTTAACAATTATAAACTTGACAAGTCGTTCAAATACAATTTCCTTATTTATTAAGTATATACACTATCTACTCTTGTGCTGAAGGGTGGATGTTGGAAGATGGAATGCAATGGATTTGTAAGTTTACATATGATTTACATATATGTATTTATATATATTTATATATATTACACCAAGTCTTCCAATATAGGAACAAAATTATAGATATCAGCTGTGCTGTTAATTAATTATAGAAAATTTATCAGCTGTGCTGTTAATCTTGTCTCTCACTACGCTAAATCACTTTTTCGTCATTGACAGTTAAATGCTCACAGTTGCTGACGGAAATGGTACTAATGTGTACTCATCTCTTGAAACAGTTCTGTCCTTCTTAATTTGTTGCACACAACACCCACTGATGATCGTTCCTTTAGCCCGCCCAAGACTGAGGGGGACTAAGGATATAGCTCCGGTACTATCATTGTGCTCCTGCGAAGTTCCAGGCAGCTGGATTGACTCGAACATACGACCTCAGGTTGGATGACGCGAATAAACCTGTAACAAGGCAAAAATAAGGGCTAATTTCTGTCATTAAGCCCACCTATTTCTAGTGTATATGAGATGAGCGTGTCTCAGGTGTTTGCATGTAGGATGAATGACAACATGGCTCAGTATGGTTTAGCAATAGCGAGACAAGACAGGTGTCTACTTGCCAAACATTCTTTCTAATAATTCAATACATGAATACATCCATTAATTTGTACAGCTAGGTTTAAGTTTTCCTTCCACCCATAATATACCAGGCCATCTCTGATAAGTGCTATACTGGCTGGTAAAATATATCCTAACAATACTGTTGTAGTTATATGAGTCCTAACAAGGACTGTTTGGTTATATTTCGGGTTGGTTTTCTTCTTCAACAATCATACCAGGAAATACAATCCTTATACCTAATTCCCCAAGATATATACCTGATACATCAGTAAAACCTGATACATTTTCATAGTAAAACAAAATCTAAAGTTATACAATCATTAAATATACTAGGTGTAGGCTGAATTTTTCTGGCAAGAGTGCCCGGTCACGCAGATAAGCAATAAATCAATCTTGACAGCTTTCTCTTCTCCCCAGTCTATCTAGCTGGCCTTTGTGTTTGTGTGTATTTTTTTAAAATAAAATGCGCCCGTTTATATAGGTAGACGCAGGGAATCTGCCAGTGCGTAAGGAACTCTTTTGATTGGTTCTCGACGATTTGGTACATTCCATGACCCATTTCCGAAAAACAGGGTTTAAGTTTAATTTGGGACCAAAAGATGCAGCAATAGAGAATGCAGTCAGCGACCCATAGCTTGACTGCTTGCATCAGGGTCAGCGAACCAGAGCTGACCAAGACCGTACTCCACCTCCACGTGGTGGTCCTGGAAACAGTCTGCAGCAGTGCAGTCTGGCTGAGCGAGTACGGATCGCAGAGGGAAGGCAAACCCGGTCCCAAAAAATGCCATGCTGAAGTCGGATGTGTCGACCGAAAGGTGCAGATATCACAGCTATGGCGTAAACAGACACAACGCAACCACCGTCATTTTCAGGGCGAACGAGGAAGGAAGAAGAAGAAGTTTAATTTTATTCTGTCTGCCGCCATCTTGGGGGAACAAGACGGCGTCGTGTAATTTATTCTGGCTCAGAGTCTGTTGAACGTGGATTGGCTGGGCATACTTCGTGTAATTTATTCTGGCTCAGAGTCTGTTGAATGTGGATTGGCTGGGCATATGTATTAACACAGAAGTGGGTTTACACACACGTTTTACGACATATACCATCTTTTGTAAGTATGTGTTTCCATGCCATCTTTTTGCAAGTATGTTTCCAAACCACCTTTTATAAGTGCAATGACTTTCTCCTGTGTATTTGTTTGTTGGCAGTAATCTTATGCATTTTTGAACCTGATTGTATATGAATGCTACTGTCAAGATATACACAGCATTTTCTCGTTGAATTTCACTTTACTGTACCCTTGCCATCTTGTCTGCCAAAATCTCAATAAGTCGCCAAATTTATTTGGTATTTTTTTTAATTGGTGCTGAGCGACAAAGCGTACAATGAAGTGTGATTGAATCAGGGTAGGTTGGTGGAGACAGATAAATAGCCACTGACGATAACAGTAACTTTATCCCTACCCCAGTTTCGATTTTTTTTCTTCAAAATAATAAAGGGCGACAAACATGGAGGCCGCACATTTTAAAACAAAAATGCAAAGCGACAAGATGGCGAGTGTAAAATGTGATTCAATTCATTTGTCGCAAGAAGAACATTTCTATCACTGTATCTTTATCTAGCGCCCCGCTCAGTCCTACTAACTTACTTTAGTGAGCAGGACAAGTCTCAAGGCTACAGCGAGGTTCCCGCGTGGACGCTAGTAACGTCTGGATCCAGCAAGTCACTTCTGTCCACACGCTTGTCCGCCGTCTGCTGTGTTTGCTCTGTGCACATGAAATTTCCAATGACCGGACCGAGGCAAATAACTGCGATAAAGCTCCAAATATGGTTTGTTGATATCAAGTTGTTGACATTGGCTCAAAAGATCGTTGAAAGAGAAAACACTGCAGCTAAACATTCGAAACGACTGAGATTCTGCGTTTGTATGGAGATGACACAAACACGCAAAACTTCAAGGTTGTCACTTTTTGTTGAGTCTCTTGTTTCAAGGTTATCATATAAGTAGGCGCCATTTTTTAATATTTCACAAGTGTGCGCGTGATAGCCTTGTCCATCATTTAAAAAATGCCGTCAATTTTTTGAGGTTACGTATCTGAAAATTATAAATTTAGTAATATTTCTCCGAAAGTTGTGTTTTTAAAGGTTTTGGTAGATGCATATACATTTTTCTTGCAATTTTTAGTTTCTTACCTTGAACAGTTATGATCACCCCTATAGAATTGTTTCGTATTTTACATCTATCATGAAATACTGTAGTTAACGCTATTTTACGTCATTGTTGGCCTTGAACTTTAGTGTTGATTTCTGTCAACGAGTAAAATCCTTCCTGATTCATGGCACACAATCTTAGTTACCTTTTATTTTTACACGCTTTTATTTAACTTCACTTGTATGTCACTTTCTTGTCACTTTCAACTCTTGCAATCGATTTTTCAATCACTTCCAGATGAGCAATAGCTCTGAAACTTGGCATAGTTGTTTATTCCTGATGACAATACAATAATCAGTCGGAACAGGTTATAATAGGAGGGGTATGCAGGTTGTACAGAAGGTTGTGGGGACGTTTACGGTGGAAGCCTGTAAGGATGGGAAAGTTTGGGGGAGGGAGAAGTTGGTGGGGGCGAATCTGGGGGGCAGAGGGGAGGCTTATAGGGGGGGGGGGGAGGGGGGGGATCGGTGGGGGGTATATTTTTGTAATGGGGGGGGAGGGGGGGGTGTAGTTGGGGGGGCGGGGGAGGGCTGGGGGGGGGGGGGGGTGGGGGGGGGGGGGCATGGGGATGGGCCTTGGGGGGGGGGTTTGAGTTGTTATTGGGGGGGGGGGGGTTGGGTGGTGGGGGGGTGGGTGTTATGGATTTGGATGGGGGGTTGGGGTGGTAGGGTGGGGGTGGGGGGGTTTGGGGGGGGGGGGGTTGTTGGGGGGGGGTGGATGGGTGGGTGGGGGGGGGTTTGGGGGGGGGGGGGGGGGGGTTTTGTGGGTTGAATTTGTTTTTTGTGGGGGGGGGTGGTAGGGGGGGGTGGGGGGGGGGGTTTTGAAATGGGGGGGGGGGGGGGTGGGAATTTGTGGGGGGGTTGTTGGTATGTGGGGTGGGGGGGGGGGGGGGGGGGGGGGGGGGGGGGGGGATTTTGTGGGGTTGTATGATGGGGGGGGGGGGGGGGGGGGTGTTGGTTGTGTTTTGGGGGGGTGTGGGGGTAGAGATTGGTGGGGGGGGTTTGGGTAGGGGGTGGTTGGGGATGGGGATGATGGGGTGATGTGTATTTTTATTTGGGGAAAAATGGGATGGTATGGATGTATGGGGTGGGGGTTTTAATTGGGGGGGGGGGGGGTGTTGGATGGGGGGGTGGGTAGTGGAATGGGGGGGGGGTTTTGGATGGTTGGGGGGTTGGGGGGATTGTTGGGGGGGGGGAATTGGGGGGGGGTGATTTTTAGGGGGGGGTTGGGGGGTTATTTAGTTTTTTGGTTGGTGGGGGAGATAAGTGGGGGGAAATTATATAGATTGTTTAATTGGTTTAGTAGGGTTGTTTGTGATGGGGTAAGTATTGGGGTGTGTGAATTTTGGTTTGTATTTGTGGTGGGAGGGGGAGTATGGGGGTGGATTATGATTTTTTGGGGTAGGGTAGGGTTTAAAAGGGTTGGTTTTTGGATTGTATGTTTTATGAGGAGGATGTTTTATGGGGGGGTTGGGGGGAAGTAGGGGGGTTAATTTTTTGTATGGGGGGGGGGGGTATGTTGGGGATTTGGTGTTTTTGTTGTGTGTTTTTTTGGATGGGTTTATTGTAGGTTGGGTTTTTATATTATGGGTATTTGGGGTTTTTGTGTGTGTTTGGGTATAGATTTATTTATTTGTTATTTGGAGTGATGATTTTATTTGGAAGGGGGTTTTGGGGGGGTTTTTGAGTGTTTTTTTTGATATTTTTTAATTTTGGGGGAGTGTTGTAAAGTTTGTTATGGTGGTGGTTTTTTTTATTATTGAAAGATTTGGGTGTTTGGGTATTGATTGGATTTGGGAGGTAGGAAAAGTTGGTTGGTTGGGGTGTTTGGGTTTGTTGTGGGAGATTTAGAAGGGTGGGGGGTATGGGATTGATGATGTTTGGTGTTAATAGTATATGTTTGGTTTTAATTGGGTGGGTTTGGTATGTTTATTGGGGGGGTTTTAGGTTGGATATAGTTTTTTGATTTGGGGGGATTTGATGATGGGATGGGGGGTGTTATAATTTTGGGGGGGTTGGTATGGGGTATGATGGATAAGTGGTAGAGGTTGGGGAAGTATGGATGATGGGGATTATTTTAATGTAATTTAGGGGGTGGGGGTTGGGGAATGATGTTATAATTGGGGATTTTTGGGGGTATTGAGTATGGGGGGGGGTTTAATGTGTGGATGTGAAAGGAGAGGGGGAAAGGGTTTTGAGTAGAGTTTGAAGTTGATTGTAGAAGTAGAAGTAGGTAATATTGGGGGGGTGGTGGAATGGGAGGTGGAAGTGTATTTAAGTTGGTAGATTTAAGTTGAGGATATAGATTATGAGGTGGTTTTGGAAAGGGTGTGTGTTTGTGTTGAATGAGGGGGGGATGTGTGAGGGTTTTGGGAGGGGGTATGGGGAAAGGGTGATTTAGGGGGGTAGGGGGGGATTGGTTGTTTGAATGGAATATAAGAGGTGGATGGAGTGTATGTGAGGAGTATTGGAGGGATGTTTGGTGGGGGGGTATGATTTAATGTTGGATTTGTGGGATGTAATAATAGGGGGTTTATTGGGGTGTGAAGTGATAAGGTAAGAGGATGTAGAAGGTGGTAGTGGGATGATTGGATGGTTGTTGTGTTTTTTTGGTGGATGGGGGGTAGGGTTGTGGTTATGGGAGTGTGTGGGAGGTGAGGGATGGGGAGGTGGTGGGGGGAAAGGTGGGAGTTTGATGTGGATATGAGAATTGAATTAAGGATTGGAGGGGTTGGTTGTAGGGTTGTGTGGTGGGGGGGATGTTGATGAGAGTTTTATTTTGAATGGGGGGGGTGTGATATGTTTTTTTTTATGATTATGTTTGAGTGGTGGAAGATATTTTTGGGGGGGGTTTTTTAGTTTGGGAGGGTGTAAGGAGAATAAGTGGGAAATATGTGATAGTTAAAATCGTCTGATATGCTATGGTGTATACTTGTTGGTTGGGAAAGAATGTGAAAAATTGTATTATAGGAGAAATCTAAATGTTGTTTTACTTCACTTGGAAGCTTTGATTGCTTATAAGGTTATGACTGGAAATGAATTGGAGAATTGGGATTGGTATGAGATATTGGATCTTCAAGATGGTGAGTCTCTTGAGTTAATGAGAGAAGTTGATGAGAGTGGAGTTATTGGTTGTATCCTTTCCCGTTCTTGGAGTGTTGCGTCCTTGAAGTTTGAATCAGGGATACTCATTTATTTACAAGATTAGTACATTTGCTGCCATGGATTAGTTCGGATCCATAACCTCCAGTCTTGATGAGATCATTGACTGTAGATGGAAAACCCTGTGCCAGGAAATTATATAGGGGTTCAGTGAAGTTAGGGATAAGAGAGTATGAAGGGAGGTGGTGGTTGGGTGACTGGCCTCTACAACCCTACCCAGGTAAGAATGATTAAAGGTTGAATTACTGAGAAGTAATGTGGGGAGTAGAGGATGGATTGATTTAGAATTTAATGGTTGAGTTTCATAGAGTGTGAATTTTGGGAAAGATTCCCACGTCATTGTTTAAGTGAATGGAAAAGGCCCTGGAGCAGTGAAAGATGTATTTGTTGGGGAGGAGTCTACAGGGTGAATGTCTGTATTGAATGATGGCAGGATCCCCAGTATTGGGCCCTAAGGATAGATTGGTTGTAGCCCCGTGCTCTGCCCAGAATGGCCCATGCCTTCATACGGCACAATGCTGATCGAAAGAGATTGGGAATACCAGTTGGAGACATTAGGAAGGTACCGATACGAATTAATGGTTAAGACCAAGGGGAATGGGGGTGGGATTTTGCAGTTAACGAAAAGTGTAAGAATAAAGAATAGTAATGTACGGTTACAATAAGGTTGGATGATTCCAGGGTATGAGGTTGAGGGGTAAATCAGATCCCGGTTGGAAGGAGTAAGGTTTATATCAGGATAAAAGATAACCGTTGTTAAAAAATGAGGTGGGTGATGA
The DNA here is from genome assembly GCA_024509875.1 of Oreohelix idahoensis. NCBI lineage: Eukaryota > Metazoa > Mollusca > Gastropoda > Stylommatophora > Oreohelicidae > Oreohelix > Oreohelix idahoensis. Next base: position 25,875 of record JAMPIV010019150.1, read on the forward strand.
GTTGAGAATTGTTTGTGGATAGATATCCTTTATGGAAGAAGCTAAAATCTTTTTATAGTCAGGAAGTAGTTTTGTACATATTCGTTTCATGTTCACTTTATTTGAGGAATGTTGGGTATATGACTAGATGTTTTGTTGTGAGGATGGTGGGTAGGCCTGTTGGTGATAGTAGGAATTGGGACTTAAATTGCTACCTCAGTGAATGGTTTAAAATAGAGTGAGTGTTTGAACATTGTAATGGTTGGCTGGTTAGGGGTTTACCTTAGATGGGGGGGAATATCATGTTTGATTGGACGCTGGGAATAGGATTTACTCGTGTATTTGATGCAGATGATCATGTGAGAGAATACTAGTTGCGCCTTAAGGCCAGTAATTTGGGTAAAGGTATTTTTTAGATAAAGGGGAAGTATCTTAGGATCATATGGTGTAGAAAGGTGGCTGTTTGGTGAGAGGATTGTGAAGTTATTTATTGTAGACCGCCTGTAGGGTGGAAGTAAGAGGGGAGTGACATCTCCTCAAAATAGAAAGAGATCCAAATTCTCTCCTCCCCTATAGAGGACTTTCGGGGGGAATGGGAGAAAGAAAAGTCCAGATATTTTAGATTGTAAAATCTGTATGGACTAGATAGGATTTAATATATGCGATAGAAGTTAAAATATATTATTAATATATGTAACATGTACACGATATGTCACTAAGGCAAAGAAAGATTTAACACTTATTTGTTAATGAGACAAAAATATTTGTTCCAAAAATTGTAATATAGTTTTTAAAGAAAAAGTGAATAATACAGTAAGCACTGGCTACTGTTTGCAATAAAATTAAAAACTAGATCATTTGAAATTAATCAAATCCAGAAAACATTAGCATCGATGATTTAAATAATATCAAACTTGAAATACTCCTACACTAATTAATTCATTTAACGGTATATACTTGATTTCTTTACTTTGTCGTGTATTATAAGGACTACTAATCCAATCAATTAATTAATGCTGCTCTATTTATTCAAATAGGTTTAGGTTGGGGTTTTTAATTAACTTTTTCGAACCACTGTCTTTATGTTAAGGACAGTCCCTATGATCACCGACACCCGTGCTTTGTTGTACGGCTCCCTCGCCTAAATCGAGGATATGCTTTTTGTTATTTTATTTTTATTGTATTGATCTTATTTTCCCTATTTAAAGGCTTTTAGTACTAATGTACCTCGCCCCGTTTATTGCGCTACAATAATCTTCTTTTTCTCTTCCAGTTTTTTTTGGTGGATTTTATTTCTTATGTTTTTATAGTATTAGTTATTAAATTTCCGTTTAGCTTTCCTTTCAATCTGTCCTATTTATTTGTAGGTCAGCGTGATCACCATGACTTTACTCATTCTTTACAGGCTCACTTCTTTTGTTTTTTTATGTTTCGTTACCTTTGTTCCGTACTAATACATTCTGCTTTTATCTACGACATTTTCGAATAGAGCCTCATTTCCGTTCTCCAACCCGTCGCTCTTGCTTCCTTGATCTACGCTGTAAACCTTTCCTTCAATTTTTTACGTTTCCTGCCTCGGAGAGCCATGTTGCCTCTGGTCTGTTCGTGGCAGGGCCAGAGTGGCTCTTTTTATTCGGGTTGTTATTTCTTTATCGTCTGTTGATTTCTTTAGCTCTTAATTTTCTCGTTTCTGCGTTACCTGACTTGAAAACCTCTTTATTTTTTTCTTCGCTTTCATGCATTCTCCCTCGCTCCTTTCCTGCTATTTATCCATGTATCGTGTTATGGAAAATTCCTACATAACTCTAGTCTTTGTATCCTTCTAGCCGCTTAGTTCTTGCTAATACCTTGCTTTTACTCCTTCTTTCTCACACTAGCTTATCTTTCGTCCGCCTCTTTTTCTTAACTCTGATGTTTCAATTTTCGTAACCTCCCTCTATACATACGATTTACTTTTTTTTTCTCCTTTTTTCCCCACCCATATCGCACAATCACTCTATACAAAAACAATCATACAGACGTAATCCCTTTGAAGTCTCCGAAAGGATTTAATCGCTTGATGTCTATACGCAAATTTTCTTGCGAGAAACCTTTTCGATGTTTTCGTCTGATTCCGTTTGCAACCCCTCAAGCCACCCTGTATCCCTTGCTTTCTTCGCTGTCTGTTCCCCGTTCACTTTGTCTCGCCGATATGTTACAATCTTCGATAATTAAGAAATTTAAACTTAGATAAGTTTTTTTCTTATTACAAACTCCTTCAGCGCTCTCAGATTTTGAGAGCTAACTCGCAGTGCTTATCATTTGTTTTATGTTTATTACGATTCCGTGGGATTTTTCATTTCTGATTGCTGTATGAAATTAGTCTTACGTTTAAAAGTGTTAACTTTTACCAATTAAAATGTTAGCTTTTACCTTATAATCTCTTTGTTTTTCTACCGTTAATACTAGTGAATTTAATATCGCTAGTTTTGTTCATTAACATGTTCTTATCTTTACCTTTTCACCACTCCAAAATCACGCTTTCTCTCACAAGATGAACTTTTAGCTGACTGTTTTTTATGCTGCGCGACTTAATGACAGAAAAGTATTCACCTTTATTTCATTGTGCGTATTTATTAAAGTCCGATTATTTAATATTATAGACTAAACTATAACACCTAATTAATAGACTCTTAACTCCGCCATAGTTATGATATATTGACATGTACGCTGTTCCGTTAAACCCGCGAGCAGGGGAGAGTCGCATAACTCATCCTACCTACATTCGGCTATGCGACGCGCCGATAGGGTAGGCTAAAGAAATCACCCTGTGCCCGCTTAACTTTTAATCAGGACTGACGGAGTTTATAAGAGATCGTCCTTGATCCCCCTGTAGTGGTTTTGATGGTATTGTATGATGGTGTTATTACTAAGATGTAATGTAATGAGGTTCAGCTGTGGAAGGTCTCCTGAGATAAAATTGTATATTGTTGAATTTTCAGAAGGCCTTAATTCATAGCTACCACTACGACCCTCACACATATCTATTTTTTCCTAATGAAAGTGGCTAGCGATATAATCTAGTAGGGTACTCTGAATGTAATGTGTTTGTATTGATATATACAAAACACACACACACAGATATTAAAATAATATATTATCAATAAAATTTAGAACACAATGAAACTAAATCCAGCGGTGAAATTTTAGAAAGTATAATCTTTTATTTTTAAATTTTATTATGTTCTGATCCAAAGGTTTTAATTTGGCCAGAACATATGAAAAGATTTTGGAATTTATGAGTGAATGGGCAATGAAAAAATGACATGATAAATAAAATGTGGTGTACGTATACAAATTTTAAGATTAGTTAGTAATTACTTCAACATTTTATTAATTTTTTATTTTTCCTGGGAGAACGACTGAATAGATTGTGCTGTTGGGGGTGGCTTCGATCCCTCCCCTGTCTATGTTATAAACCAAAACATTGTCCAATTAATGATGGAAGTAAATGGTGATGTTTTAAGTAGGAATTACACTTTGGGTGTTTATGTCAAACTATGAGTGTTGTGTGTAATTCCTGCAGACCCAGCTTGCGTAAATAACTGTGAAGGTGTATGCGATAAGCGCCTGGTGCAGTGAACTCTGGTGGCCCCCACCTCGCAGTGCTTGGGGGCCATATATATCGGGTAGGCCCCGACCTCACCGTGCATTGGGCAATATATCGGGTGGCCCCACCTCTACCGGCCTTGGGGGCAATACAAGGCTAGTTATGCTGCCGAGATGCGACAACTAGCATCGGGTCCTTCAACTGTCAATTATCTAACCCTCAGTATGACACCGCCTTTTTGGTGTCAAACTTAAAAACCTCACAGATCTGAAATAAAGTATTGGTTTTTTGGTTCAGAAACCTTACCTAAGGAGCCCACTTCTACACACGTAACAATTTACAATAACACCATTTATGACAGGTCAGACTCTCTCTGACCCACTAACAACACACCTTACCAAGTTGGTTTCCCATAGGATAAGTTTCTCCCAGACTACATATTCAGAAATATGATTTTTATTACCTTCTTGCCCTAGGATATGATAGTGATATGTTCCACTGATCTCAACACTTGATCTGTTCCCTTCTAATCATTGCTGGAGTAATATATTAGTTTGTCCCCCTAGACCCTGAAACAGGCGGGGGTCTAAGCAAATCCTTACTTGATTTTGTAAAGGCTAGCTTTCGTTAATGGCAGTATCAAATCACTCTAAACCATTAAACAATATTCAAAATATACAAAGAAATAATTTCAATCTTACCAGATTATGAATAAAGAACACAGAAATGCTAGCAAAACTCAGCTGAGCTGCTGGCTATAGTATGGCGTCCCTGAACTTATTTCAATTTATTTCATTTGGAAATCACCACACTTTGAAATTTACTGTGTCTATCACTGGACAAACTTATTGAGGAATGGCAAAAAAGCTCGTCTGAGCGCGCGGATAATATGATTGTCTGTGGCCATTCAATGCCTTGTTTTTTTTTAAATTCAAATTTCCTACACTAAAGTCATTTCAGTCATGCCTTCAGTCAAGTATGGATTTTTATCTGTTAGTCCGTTCCGTCTCTACTTGCGTTTCCACAAAAACGTACTTGATTTTTTGAACCAACCTATTTCGTCCCCCTCAACACTTTTGTGTCTGTTAAAGTTATTTTTAGCCACAGCTTCCACCAATTCCCCTTCTCTTTCATTCTAAACTAGATTTTTGGACACTTGCGTCTTCAAGGTCGCGATTTTTTGTGCAAATAGTGATCTTATGTTAGATTCAATGCAGTCTTTCGCTGATGTGAACAACACTGTCTTTTGTCATTATCTTCAATATTATCTATCCGTCTGTAAAATTAAGAACATATTAGTTCACTGCTCAGAATGGGCCATCCGGCCAGCTAATTTTTATATTCCTAACATTAATATTAAGAAAAAGTTACTTTTTAAATTTTGTAATATTTCAAGCATCTGCGTTTGCCGCTGAATTCAAATAAAAGGCTTGGTATCGCAAAAGCGTCCAATAAATGACTGTGGCGTATCATATCCAAGGGCCCTTCTGTCGAGTTCCTTTCTTTTTGTCAACTTGGGAAACGGTCTTTTTTCTCCGTCCCCCCCCCCTTCCCCCCCCCCCCCCCAATTGCGTCTCCTTAGCCTTTCTAGTCTCACGCAATTTTTTTTTCAGTCATATTTTTTTCTTTTTGTCCGCCGTTCTCATCCCGTTCAAATGGTAACCGTTTTGATTTCCCGTCTAGCAAGTCAATTTTTATGGAGGGTGATGACCCGCGGTCAGGGCGATCATGTACTATCAGCAGCTTACGCATTATGTTTTTATCCTTTGGAGATATTTTTACGTTGTATCACTTGTTAATTTTATGACACATCTCCCCACTTGAAAACATGCCTACGGCAAGTTCTAAAACCAGTGATACACATAGATAAAATCTCTCCTCACGTCTGCCATTACTCTAATTTTGATCACAGGGGTGCCGACTGAGGAAATCTGCACCGACATTCAATTTGCCTGGGATATATTGGATACTAAACTGATAAGGTTGAAGCAATAAAGACCACCTCAGCAATCTTGCGTTTTCATGCTTAGCCTGAGATAAGAATACGAGAGGCTGATGATCCGTCTCGACCACAAAAGTCCTACCATACAGATAGATTTGAAACTTCTTATTGCCCAGATTAACGCTAAACATTCTTTTTCGCTTGTGGAGTATCCTTGTTCCGCCTTATTCAATTTGCGGCTTGCATAAGCGACTGGTTTCAGTTCCCCATCAGGTGAAGATGATCTTTGCAACAAAGCCCCTCCGAGTCCTACATTACTTGCATCGGTTCTTAAGACAAAGTCCTGTGTCAAATCAGGCAGTTTGAGAATAGGCTTGCTAGTGAGTTTTTCCTTTAACTCTTGGAACGCTAGTTCACATTGTGCAGTCCACATAATTTTATCTGGAAGTCCCTTGCGAGTCAGATCAGTCAGAGGAGCACAAATAGCGTTAAAATTTTTGATGTATTTCTGATAAAATCCGCATAACGACACGAATGATCGCACGTCCTTTTTTGTTTGTGGTCTAGGTGCTCTCTGCAGTTTTTCCAAGTTCTTAGGATCAGGGGTCATGTTACCCTGATATACAGTGTGTCCCAAGAATTCCAACTCTTTGCATCCAATACAACATTTTGTTGGCCTAGCAGTTAAGTTCGCCTCCCGAAGTCTATTAAATAACATCTCTAGAGCTTCAATGTGTTCTTCAAATGTCTCTGTGGCGACGAGAATATCATCCATGAAATTCGTGATACATGGGTTATTCAGGGGATCCAACAATTTGCGCATCATCCTTGAAAATACACTCGGAGCATTTTTCAGTCCGAATGGTAGCATATTGAATTCATAATGTCCATCCGAAGTGCTAAAAGCCAAATAAGGTCTCACTTCAGGCTTCACTGGGATCTGGTAATAGCCTTTACTAAGATCCACCTTTGAAAAGTATTTTGCCTTGTTCAGTCTGGCAAATAACTGTTTTGTGTCTGGTAATGGATCCACTTGTCCTTCTGTGACAGCATTCAGTTTCCTGTAATCTATGCACAGTCTGTGTTCCCCAGACGGTTTTCTCAACAAAACGACACTAGAACTAAAAGATGATTCACTGTGCGAAATAATCCCCTCCTTCAACAAATAATCTATTTCTTCCTTCAATGCCTTCTCCTTCGCGAACGGAATAGAATAGGCTCTCATACAGATTGGGTTTGAGTCTACCAGTTTCATGTCATACTGTAGCAAATTTGTATGGCCTGGTTTATCTGTTAGTACATCTGTATGTTCCTCCAGAACCTGTTGAACTCTCTCCCTCTGGTTTTTTAGTCAGGTGCTTACTGACTTTTACCTGTGCTGCTGTTTCACAAGGATGTAATGGGTATTCATGTGAGGTGAGTGGTTCCTTTTGCATCTGGGTTGCAATAGCCAAGGTCAATAAGGGGTGCTTTCCTGGAGTGGTCTGTCCAGATACTTCTTTAATAAGTTTACATGATAAACTTTCTCCTTCCCCTTTTTGTCAATTTTATAGTTTGTTCTAGACACCTTCTCTAGAACCGTATAGGGACCTTGCCAACCAATTTGTAATTTATTCTGGCTACCGGGTAGTAGAAGAAGCACCTTCTCTCCCACAGCTAGTTCTCGGTCCTTTGCCTTCCTATTAAAATATGCTGCATGTTTCTTCCTGGCTTGTTTCAAATTATCATTTGCCAGTTTCCATCCAGCTTTCAAACGAGTGGTCAGTTCGTTCACGTATTGATAAGATGAGGTAACAGGTTCTTCCGCCTTCTCATCCGTCCAGGTCCTTAATAAAGTTACATCTGGATCTTTAATTTATCATACTTATTTTTCATGGAACCCATCGGGTCCCGTCCATTAGAAGCTTTATAATGAGGACTTTTCTTCCTAGAATCATCACTCACAAATCGACCACTACCAATTTTTTTCTGGGGTTTGTCTCCCCACTTTAGATTGCTTATGAGAGATCTTCGCTCTCTTGTCTGTTCTTCCAGTTTATATAAGTCTGACCGAGGGATTGTCATCTTATCCTGGGTAAAATTTCTTCTTTGTACTCTTCGCATAGTGGCCATGTTAATCCATTCAAGTGAAGACTGGGTGTGAAAAGGGGGCTCCCATTCCACTTTGTCTACCCGAGTATAATTAGTTTTCCTTTCAGGCCTAAAGTTGCCCCGTGGCGTTTCTAGGTCCTGCACATATTTTCTCTTTGTGGGTGTTCCCTCATGAAATACGCCACATGCTTCTACAAAGTTTTCAACATCGACATTTACGTCGGGCCAATAGTATTTTCGAGCAATCTTTTGGCAGATGGTACCGACTTTCTCATGGTCACCATCTTTTCCAACATGTAAGCTCCTTATTAAGTTTGCCCTATATATCTTGGGAAGAACTAACTGTCCGTGACCAGTGGATCTAGTTCCTGTCTTCCTGTATAATAGTCTGTTCTTCACAAAGTACTCTCCCGTGCTTGGAGGTGTGTGGCCTTTGGGCAATTTTTTTAAAACATGGCTTGAGTGTCCTATCCTCAGCCTGCGCCTTTCTCATCTCCTCTGGATGAGCATTTATAGGTTCACCTTCTTCCTCCTTCTTCTGTGACCTGGTCTGCACTGTCGCCATGATCACAGGTTTCTCGGGATTCCCCAAGAAGACGTATCTACACCCCAATATCAGAGGGTAGATTGGTTCATCTATCACTGCTGCTCTGATTTCTCCTTCCACATAGCGAGTTTTCACCGTTATCCTTGCGATGGGAAGTGTCATGAGTGGTATGTCCTTAGTCGCCCCTTGTATTTCCACTGTTTCTGTGGTATACTGACTTGGGTCCACTAGGCTAGACTTCACAACTGAATCATAATCCAAACCTGTATCATAAAGGCACCTTATGGTGACCCCATTACAAATAACATCCTCACAAACTGGGGGGTGATAAGGTTCCTGTTGTCCATTAGGATTAACCTTTAATCTTTGCGTCCCCGACTTCATTGCAGCAATGTTTGAAGGTTTCCTTCTACAAAATTCGGTGTTATGGTTATCTTTCTTGCACCATTTACACCATCTTTTTCCTTGGTTCAACGGTTTTCTTTCATTGAACTTTTGGTCATTGAACTGTGAGTTTCTGTCGCGATAGTCATTTCTTGGCCGCTCAAAGTTTGTCCTACCTTTATTTCCCTGCTCTCTATTATCAAATTTATTAAATTGCTGTGGAGCTTTAAAAGTGTCTATGTGCTTCTTTTTAGCACCACTTACCTCTGCCTGGGCTGCCTGATACCTCTCAGCGACATTTAAAACCTCTCCCAACTTCTCTGCACCTTGTTCCATGAGAAATTTTCTCATGTCTGGAGCCATGGACTCTCTCAATTGCTCAATCATGATCATTTCTTTAAGATCTTGGGTCTTCCCCAGAGCAGTCCATTTCTCCAAATAGGTTTCCAGTCTAGCAGAGAATTGGTGGTATGTCTCCCCAGACAACAGTTTGGCATTTCTAAATTTCTTACGATAAAATTCACCATTCTTCTCGTACCTTAATAACAAAGCCTGCTTTAACATGTCATAATTGTCTTGGTCTTCCCTGTTCATTTTAGCAAAGACTTCATAAGAAGTACCTCTCAGTCCCTGTGATAGCTTTAAACTCCACCTCTCTCTCTCTCTAACCCATATGTAGTAGCTAATAACTCAAAACGTCCTAGGTACCCCTCTATGTCATCGTCTTTTTCAACAAAATGGTCTAAATGAAACCCCATAGCTGAGTTTGAGGCTCCCAGACTGGGCGTAGCATCTGAGGCAAAAGGGCTGGCACCATTTTCAGGAGCCTGGCCTTGTAATTCCAGCTCCCTTAGTCGTAATTCGTGCTCCCTTTGCAACCTTCTATCTTCTGCCTCCCTTTCGGCCTTTTTATCTTCTGCCTCCCTTTCGGCCTTTTTATCTTCTGCCTCCCTTTCGGCCTTTTTATCTTCTGCCTCCCTTTGCTGTCGTTTGTCTTCTGCCTCAATCTGCAGCCTCTTAATTTCTCTATCAGCCTCAATTTGTAACCTCTTCTCTTCAGCCAACCTTTCAGACTCTAATTTTCTTTCAGCCTCTTTTTCTAATCTCCTTTCTTCCCGTTCAATATATTTATCACATTCAGCCGTTACGTATTGAATTAAAATCTGACCATCCATTCCCATCTCCTTTGCGGTCAGCACAGCAGCTGATCTAAATTTTGCTAGCTCCGCCATACTTTCTAAACAAATCTAGCAATAAGCAAAGTAAAATTTCCAATCTCTAAAGTAATTATAATTATTCTAGACCAAAATAATTCTAATTAACTAATTAACTAACACTGGCTGTGAAGATTCACCAACTTCTAATTGCCCTTTTACTTTAAAGGGACACTTTTAATTTTAAGGGAATTTTACAATTTTGTTCCCCTAATTTTATTTCTCCCACCAGGAGATCCTTATATTACTGTTTATGCTAATTATCCCTGGACAAGACCCCAATATATGTAGTGGTTTTGATGGTATTGTATGATGGTGATATTACTAAGTGTAATGTATGAGGTCAGCTGTGAAGGCTCCTGAGATAAAATGTAGTTGTGAATTTTCAGAAGGCCTTTCTTGCTACCACTACGACCTCACACCTATCTTTTTTTCCTAATGAATGTGGCTACGTTATAATCTAGGGTACTGAATGTAATGTGTTGTATTGATATATACAAACACACACACACACAGATATTAAATAATATATTATCAATAAAATTTAGAACACAATGAACTAAATCCAGCTGGTGAAATTTTAGAAAGTAAATCTTTTTTTTAAATTTATTTGTTCTGAACCAAGGTTTTATTTGGCCAGAACATATGAAAAGATTTTGGAATTTATGAGTGAATGGCATGAATAAATGACATGATAAATAAAATGTGTGTACGTATACAAATTTTAAGATTAGTTAGTATTTCTACAGTTTATAATTTTATTTTCCCTGGGAGAACGATGAATAGATGTGCTGTTGGGGTGGCTTCATCCCTCCCTGTCTAAGTTTACCAAACATTGTCCATTAATGATGGAAGTAAATGGGATGTTTTAGTAGGAATTCACTTTGGGTGTTATGTCTATGAAGTTGGTGTAAATCCAGCAGACCAGCCTGCTTACGTAACTTTGAAGGTGTAGCGCTGGTGCTGGAATCTGGTGGCCCCACCTCTCCGTGCTTGGGGGCAATATATCGGGTGGCCCCACCTCTCCGTGCTTGGGGGCAATATATTGGGTGGCCCCACCTCTCCGGGCTTGGGGGCAATACAAGGCTGTTCTGCCGAGATGCGACACTGCACGGGTCCTCACTGTCAATTATCTACCCAGCATTTGACACCGCCTTTTGGTGTCAACATAAAAAACTCACAGCTCTGAAATAAAGTATTGGTTTGGGTTCAGAACCTTACCTAAGGAGCCACTTCTACACGTAACAATTTACAATAACACCATTTAGACAGGGTCAGATCTCTCTGACCATACAACACACCTTACCAAGTTGGTTTCCCATAGGATAAGTTCTCCCAGACTACATATTCAGAAATATGTTTATTAGCTTCTTGCCCTAGGATAGGATAGGTGATATGTTCCACTGATCTCAACACTTGATCTGTCCTTCCTAATCATTGCTGGAGTTTATATATATTGTTTGTCCCTAGACCCTGAACTAGGGCGGGGGGTCTAGAGCAAATCCTTACTTGTTTGTAAGGCTAGATTTCGATATGGCAGTATCAAATCACTCGAAACCTTAAACAATATTCAAAATATGCAAAGAAATAATTTCAATCTTACCAGATTATGAATAAAGAACACAGAAATGCTAGCAAAACTCAGCTGAGCTGCTGGCTATAGTATGGCGTCCCTGAACTTATTTCAATTTATTTCATTTGGAAATCACCACACTTGAAATTTACTGTGTCTATCACTGGACAACTATTGAGGAATGGCAAAAAAGCTCGTCTGAGCGCGGATAATATGATTGTCTGTGGCCAATCAATGCCTTGGTTTTTTTTTTTAAATTCAAATTTCCTACACTAAAGTCATTTCAGTCATGCTTCAGTCAAGTATGGATTTTTATCTGTTAGTCCGTCCGTCTCTACTTGCGTTTCCACAAAAACGTACTTGTTTTTTGAACCAACCTATTCGTCCCCTCTACACTTTTTGTCTGTAAAGTTATTTTTAGCCATAGCTTCCACCAATTCCCCTCTCTTTCATTCTAACTAGATTTGGACACTTGAGTCTTCAAGGTCGCGATTTTTTGTGCAAATAGTGACATGTTAGATTCAATGCAGTCTTTCGCTGATGTGAACAACACTGTCTTTTGTCATGTCTTTTGTATCTTCATTATTATCTATCCGTCTGTATAAATAAAAGCATATTATTTCACTGCTCAGAATGGGCCATCCGGCCAGCTAATTTTTATATTCCTAACATTAATATTAAGAAAAAGTTACTTTTTTAAATTTTGTAATATTTCAAGCATCTGCGTTTGCCGCTGAATTCAAATAAAAGGCTTGGTATCGCAAAAGCGTCCAATAAATGACTGTGGCGTATCATATCCAAGGTCCCTTCTGTCGAGTTCCTTACTTTATGTCAACTTGGGAAACGTGACTTTTTCTGCGTCCCCCCCCCCCCCCCCCCCCCCCCCCCCCCCCCCCCCCCCCCCAATTGCGTCTCCTTAGCCTTGCTAGTCTCACGCAATTTTTTCAGTCATATTTTTTTTCCTTTTGATCCGCCGTTCTCATCCCGTTCAAATGGTAACCGTTTTGATTTCCCGTCTAGCAAGTCAATTTTTATGGAGGGTGATGACCCGCGGTCAGGGCGATCATGTACTATCAGCAGCTTACGCATTATGTTTTTATCCTTACATTTTATCCTTTGGAGATATTTTTACGTTGTATCACTTGTTAATTTTATGACATCCCCGTCTGTGTGCATATATATAGCTATATAGAATAATACCATTTGTCCATAAATGTTTTTCTTATATTCCTAGCAGACCTGATCAAGAGCGTCCAGCGGTCTTTTCTTTTTGCTTGTTTTTTTTTTTTTTTTGGTCTGTGAAATTTTACTTTGTTAATTACCTGTGCCTCAAATTGGGTTGAGCGGTACCGATCTTCATTATAAGCGTGTACTCGCCAAAGATATATTCTTCTTCTTCGTTCGTCCTGAAAAGGACGTTGGTTGCGTTGTGTCCGTTTACAGCGAAGCTGCGATATTTGCACCTTTCGGCCGACACATCCGACTTCAGCACAGCATTTTTGGAACCGGGTTAGCCTTCCCTCTTCGATCCCTACTCACTCAGCCAGACTGCAGTGATGCAGCCTGTTTCCAGGACCACCACTTGGAGGTGGAGTAGGGTCTTGGTCAGCTCTGGTTCGCTGACCCTGACGCAAGCAGTCTAGCTATGGGTCGCTAACTGCATTTCTCACTGTTGACGCGTCTTAGGTCCCCAAAGATATATGAGAACAGTTCTGACACTAAAAGTAATTTAACTGGACTTACCAAACCCAGCAATATTTTTCAATTTTATCAGCCCACTGGGGTGTACAACAGATAACATTTATTCCCGACTTCTGACAGTCGTATTCAAGCGAAACATCCAGAAATTTACGCTGTTCAGAATCAGCGCTCTAACATAGAGTCAGCCGATAGGATTATCATCATTTATCATTGTAACATTTTGGCAACCAGGCGTATTCCAATACTGGAATTATTTTCCTCTTTAAATTGTGAACCACAAGAGCACGTTCCTACATCGACTATTCACAGTAACATTTGTTAGCTAGAAAAAACGACCAGATTTGGCGTTCCCCTCAAAAGTTGTTGTTAGAGGATGAACTGGGGCCAATGTTGGAAGTGAACTGGATAGTTGTACGCCGTGGAATATCTCCTAGGAGGTAAGAGTGAGAGAGTGGCCACTGTTTGCAAGAGAGGGTGAATATTTTTCTTTGTTACAGAGATTTTACCAACTCTGGATTTGCCTAATTTGTTTACTTTACTGTACTTATAGAGTCAGACTTTGTTTACTTTACTGTCTACTCTGTATCATAGTGCTAACCTTTGACCTTTGGGTTATTAACTTTGGGTTATTTTCTCCATAGGGTTAGGGCGCAATTATTTTTGTTATTTCATATGTATGTAAATCTGATTTGTTTTGATTTTTCTTTAGATAATTGGTGTTGTCAAGTTTAATGATAATAAACAACAAAGAAACTTAACTTTGTGTGCTGGACAGACCCATACCCAATTAACCGTAGTTTTTCACGAGTGTGTGTCTTGTTGTCATATAGCTGCGTTTGTGTGTAGTTAAACTTATATTTATATGTATGAGGAGGGCAAGGTTGTCTTGTACTAAATTGCAGTCGTATAGATAGGCTGGAATAGAGAAACTTACTCATTCCAGAGACATATCTTTTTCCTTAAGCTACCACCCGTGAAATCTATTTCTCACACCTTTCTCACGTACCTATCACCATCCACTCTACTCAGAAGGGCCAAAATAACTTAAACCTATCTGTACGACAATCCACATCTCTTAGGCCTCAATTTGTTCTTCTAACTACTTATTCACTGTCCATGTTTCTGCACCATACAGTAATAAAGAGTGTAATAGACATTGATGGCTTTATTTGGGTGTTAGTATTTGTCTCATGTTGTTGTCTCATGTTGTTGTCTCATGTTGTTGTCTCATGTTGTTGTCTCATGTTGTTGTCTCATGTTGTTGTCTCATGTTGTTGAATGTATCTTTGGCAATTCTTATTCTCTTCTTGAAAACAAATATGCTGGGTCAGGATGTGGATGTTCCACCAGTTATCGATAACTATAATTTGGCAGTGGTGCCCGCCTCACAACGCGTGTTTGGGAAAACTCCAAACTCACAATGAAGACCAACGCTGCGGTGTAGAATACCTGTGTCCCCATCACACATCTATATGGCAGCGAGACATGGACAACCTATGCTAAGCAAGAAAGAAGGCTCAATGCCTTCCATCTACGGTGTGCACGCCACATTCTCGGTATTTCATGGAAGGAAAATGTGACAAATGTTGAGGTGCTGTCACGTGCTGGCCTTCAAATCATGTATACACTGCTTAGACAGAGCAGACAACGCTGGCTTGGCTATGTCCACCGCATGGAAGATGGTCGCATCCTTAAATGTATATTCTACTGACAACTGGCAGTTGGCAAAAGAACAGTTGGGCGACCGCAGCTGAGGTTCAAAGATGTGTGTAAGAGAGATATGAAAGTACTGGGCATAAATCCAGCAACCTGGGAAGATTAGGCTGCCGACTGCACCAAGTGGCGATGCTCCAGACGGCGGCACCTCACATTGGGCAAAAAGAAGCTCTCACAACAAGCAGAAGAGGAAAAAAACCACGCCAAAAAGAACACCAGGAAACAAGCAGCTGAGGGCTATCACCGCAGGGGGCGCATTCCCATAGTCAGTTATGACTGACCGGGGCTACTACTACTACTACTAGTACTACTAGTACTACTAGTACTACTACTACTACTACTACTACTACTACTACTACTACTACTACTACTACTACTACTACTACTACTACTACTACTACTACTACTACTACTACTACTACACTACTACTACTACTACTACTACTACTACTACTACTACTACTACTACTACTACTACTACTACTACTACTACTACTACTACTACTACTACTACTACTACTACTACTACTACTACTACTACTACTACTACTACTACTACTACTACTACTAGTACTACTACTACTACTACTACTACTACTACTACTACTACTACTACTACTACTACTACTACTAGTACTACTACTACTACTACTACTACTACTACTACTACTACTACTACTACTACTACTACTACTACTACTACTACTACTACTACTACTACTACTACTACTACTACTACTACTACTACTACTACTACTACTACTACTACTACTAGTACTACTACTACTACTACTACTACTACTACTACTACTACTACTACTACTACTACTACTACTACTACTACTACTACTACTACTACTACTACTACTACTACTACTACTAGTACTAGTACTACTACTACTACTACTACTACTACTACTACTACTACTACTACTACTACTACTACTACTACTACTACTACTATTACTACTACTACTACTACTACTACTACTACTACTAGTAGTACTACTACTACTACTACTACTACTACTACTACTACTACTACTACTACTACTACTACTACTACTACTACTACTACTACTACTACTACTAGTACTACTACTACTACTACTACTACTACTACTACTACTACTACTACTAGTACTACTACTACTACTACTACTATTACTACTACTACTACTACTACTACTACTACTACTAGTAGTACTACGACTACTACTACTCTACTACTACTACTACTCTTATTACTGGCCCAGTAGGTTAGATGATAAAGCTAGATCTGGTTGTGTAGAGCCACACAAGTATACATCAACTAATCAATACCCTTTATCTCCCCCCCCCCTTCCGTGCCCCCTCCCCCTCCCGAGCATAAACCTGCTACCAACATATGCTAAGTCCGTCTGTCACGTGCCATCAGCTCACGATCGTTCCATGTCTTCCTAATTACTTTCATTGCTGTCTCTAGTTCTCTTCTCCATTTGTCCTTCAGCCGACCTCTACTTTTCTTACCTTAGAGATTCCAGGTCAAGGATTGCCTTGTAATGCTATCAACATGTTTGGTCAATGTCTACATTTATACCAGGGGTCGGCAACCCAAGACCTGTCAGGATATACTTTAGGAACACTGAACTCTGTAAAGATCTACTTTAATAACATTTATTTTCCATCTGCCGCACGATGTTCTTCATGCAATCTCATCAGCAGAGTTGTGGAAAATTAAAACAAAATATTTGACCGAAAGTTAACTTCACTTCCCAGAAAAGATGGCTTTCTACCTCATTTAATTCAGGAGTAAAGTAAGTTATAGCAAGCTAACTTGTGGAATTTTCTCTGAGAATGTGGAGACTACTTTTAAACCTGAGGACACCGCGCTTTTAAATGCTTATGGGGAGGGCTAGTACAAAATGTACATAGGTTAAACATTCTTTTATCCCCTCAGTCACATATAGATCTACTAAATGATGCCTTTTGATCTACCGGTACATGAATATCGACCGGTTGCCGACCTCTGATATATACATTATTTGTACACATATTAGAAATCGACCAGGATTTTACAAAATCAGGATTACAAAACACCCCGGCCTCATAACGCCTTCCATCACGCAAACTGTTGTATTGTAACCTGTAACACACACACACACACACACACACACACACACACACACACACACACACACACACACACACACACACACACACACACACACACACACACACACACACACACACACACACACACACACACACACACACACACACACACACACGCACACACACACACACACACACAAATAAACTCACCAACGCACACAACCAGTAAGTCAAATCAATAGGACGAAACGTAACATTCAAAAGACTGGCGCGGTAACAGCACGAAACGATGTGAACAACAAAAGACATTTGGCTTCTCACATCAATCCTGTCAGGCACACAGCCGTGTGCAGATAATATTTCAAGGGAAATATCAAAACAGAGACCCCAAAAAAATGTATGTCAAGGCTAGCCTTTCAAACCGACGACAAGGTCACATTAATATTTGAAAATCTGCATTCATGACACATCGAGTTCAGCGCTGTTCACAGATGACGTCATAAAACGTTCCAAACACAAACTACAAGGAGAATACACATACACAATATACATTAAGTAGCTTAATGGGACCCCGTATTGTAATAACAAAAGTTAAAACAGCTAAAAATAAATAAATGTGTAAATAAATAAACATCATCAAATGTTATGTACATTAAGAATATGGACGAAAGTAAAGTGAAAGAAGTCATAGAAAAAAGCTACAACATTATTCAGTATCGCTCCGACACAATCCCCTAATTACTACGTAAAACGTCGTATTACGAACAATGAAAGAATCCATCCACTTTTTTTTTGGGGGGGGGGGGGTGGGGGGGGGGGGGAGGGGGGGGGGGGGGGGTGACCGGGGTAAGGGGGGGGAGAGATATGGAAAAAAGCAGGTGTTGCACCTTGAAAGCTACATTGAACACCATTACAAGAGCATGCAGGCCTTTCAGTTTATCAATTGTGATTTAACGATTGACCATAAGTCATGATAAATTTGATTACAAAGATTCAATGAAGTTGACATGGAATGGAGAGAGAGAAGTACAATGACCACAAGTAGACTAGTGGCGCCATCAGGACAAGCAGCAGATAGAGTATACCATTATTATTTCCTGCCAGGATTTGGCGGATTACTTGCTCGTAAATACAAAATATGTCTTGATATTTTGGAATGTCTGTGTTTGCCACATGATACAGTCTGATATTATGTGCCCAAAATATGAAAAAATGCATTTGAAACTGTTCCAGTAACTTCCAATTTATTCTTAAGTTGGCATCTCTTCCGTTTGGCTAATATCAACATTTTATGTTGTAAACATTAATATCCAGTCAACAACATCATCTAAAACTAATTGCTATGGAAACTAACACTCCGGCAACATGCGCTTAGGTACAGGCTTCCTGTCAGGGTCAGATGCATTGGTGGATGTGTGCTTATTTCGGCGCCAAAATTATCATAAACATATCCACATTAAAGAATTAAATATAATTTTAACTGCAATTAATGAAATAAAAGAAAAATACAGCAAACATAACTAAAACACGCAATTACAGCACATAGGTAACATGAACACTAATGTTTAAAGAGAGATACATTCAAATGCAGGGAAAAGGGATTCCCATACACTGTAAACATTATGAAACACCATAATAAATAACGCCAGAAATAGTACCATGGAAGAATCAACAAAAGAAAATAAACAAATATAATATGCTATATAGCATATAGTGCATTCTATACCCACATCATAAACCACGCGGGGTTGAACCTGGTATTCTATCCATGAAAAATACCACATATTTCTTGGACATGTTTTAAGAACAATGAAGACGAATGATTTAAAAAAAAAAACAACAACATTCTTCTGATAGAGCCTGATAGAACAACAGTGACCTTGACAAGTATATGACCATTTCAAGGACAATTGAAAACTCAGACAGAAAAATAAAGACTCACAAGACGAGTTCTTTGCCCTTGTTTATTCAAGAATGCAACCTTGGACGCAATGGAAGAATGGCTATTGTATTTGTGAGAAATCAGATTGATAAAATATGCCAAGTACTGACCGAGAAAGTCCGTGTGTATCTGGTCACAGATTCAAGAACTGAGACAGCAATTTGAAATGTTTAAAACAGGGATTCTCAACCTGTTTTAAAATGGGCCACATGTTTTACAGAATATTTGCGATTTCACAACTCGAGCACCCAAGATTATATAAATGGTGCTGTTTCGTAAAAAGGCGAAATCGTAGTTTTGCGACACACCTCGCGGCCCATTTCGAGAGATCATTCTGGAACATAGGTAGTCCCATAGTAGATATTACCACAAGGGAGTGAAGGGTTAGAGAATTTACTATACTAGGTCCAGCATCGAGGGGTGGGGTGACCACTTCCCTTCTTCGCTGCCTTTTCCTTCCCTAACTTAAAGATAAGTACCCATTTACAGGTGGGTAGACTGGAGCGTGTCGTTACCGTGATTCCAACCCGGTACCTTTGCCGCGAGAGACCAGCCCTCTAACCACTCTGTAAACCCTGGTATAAACTCGTTATTTGTATAACAATGAACAAAGAGTGCTTGTGAGTGTGCATTCACAAGCAAGCGTGCACGCGCACGCACGCACACACACACACACACACACACACACACACACACACACACACACACACACACACACACACACACACACACACACACACACACACACACACACACACACACACACACACACACACACACACACACACACACACACACACACACACACACACACACACACACACACACACACACACACACACACACACACACACACACACACACACACACACACACACACACACACACACACTAAAGAGCTGAGAGATAGAGGGAGATAGAAAAATACACCGAGAAGGGAACTAGAAAAATGCAAGCAGAAGAAAACTGAAGTTAGGCATGACAGGAATGAAGACGATATGGAAAAAATGTGAACGAATATCACGTGACAACAAAGTTTGGCATGGGCTTGTTGGAAGCCTGTGCTCAGACAGTAGTAGTTTTTGTAGCAGATTTATGTTACATGATCATGTTCTCATCAAGATGCACAACTACTAATTGGTCACCTTTTATCATATGCCTGAGGAAACAATAGTTATATTCTTATCTTTGTCTCTTCAGAGACATCCGGGAACTGCGGGGGGCAGACTATAATTAGACCAACAACATGTTTTGGGCACGCAAAAAACATAACACTAGCCACTGTTCAAACCCGTACCGTAATGAAAATGAAAGTTAGATTAAATGGGCAAGAGGATGAAAACACCATAAGAGGTGAGGAAAACATCTAGAAACATCCTTGGTGGGACGGGGAAAAAATAACCCCACAACGAATCTGATTTTATATTCATCGGATTTTCGCAAAATGATCCCATCAGTTTAAGAATGTTAAAACAACATTTTTTTGAACATTTGCAACACTTTTCTAGGAGCATCGTAATAATAAACATGTTGCATTAGTAAGTGTAGCAATAAGTAAATAAGATACGACGTGATAAATTATATACAGTTTAATTTATGGGAGTCAGAAGAATAAACAATATGAATTAATCAACCTGTCATTGTTTTTTTTTTTTTAATTTTCAGAAGTTATGAGGCTCTAAGTTTCTATAAAATATTATAAGAAATACAACCGGGCAAAGCCGGGTACTTCCAGCTGGTAGTCAATAGTGTGTCGTCCAGTTAAGAGTTAATATTGGAGATCCAGTACAGCCAACCTTCGACGCGGAGATGGTCGGCATTTGGTTGCTTCGATGTATCGTTGGCGTAAGCGAGGGGGAGAAGGGACTCAGCAAGGCCCTCTTCCCCAAAAATTGTTACTATTATCTGCTGGGTGGTTCAAAATATTTTGTTTTTGTGTTGCGCTAATAAACGTTGGGGTAGATATCTGTCGTGAAAGCGATTTATTTACCTTTTTTTAACGATAAGCTCCGTATAATTAAGAACACATGACGCTATAATGTCTTATCGGAATAAAGGGGGGACAGGTAACTTCCTGGACTGAGCCTTCTGTGGTAAAGTGGGATGATATAAATATTTATAGGGGACTTAGTGTACTGACTGAGATCAGCTGTGAAGGTATCTGTATCTAATAGTGTGGTGTATTACAGATGACCTTACTTGCTACCACATTTATACCTCAGTCAGACCTATTCTGGAATATAGTGATGACTACGTTGAATGTCTAGGGTTATGATAATGATGAAGTGTAAGTCACAACAACAACAGACAGATAAACAATTTAATTTATTCCACAACACTTTACAACACTGTGACACTCACACACATATAACACTCTATAAGACTATCTTAAATGAGTCAAGTGTTAAAGTTTAAAAATATATGTATTAATTCCTTTCAATAATAGATATCCTGATTCAACTACACAGTGAACCAGGAATCACAATCAAATGTAATTACAAGTTGTATGTACACAATTTATCGATATGATCTTTGTATTGACATATTTTATTATTATTATTCTATGTATGTAAGTTGTGAAGTAGTACTATGAGGTAATACTGGCTTTTTCAAGCTAGTTTGTTGTTTATCATCATGACTTCAAGTGTTTGCTTATGGTGGAAATAGTATTGGGAAAAATTCACAGTTCCTGTCAATTGGAAACAATTTATTGTCCCTCTTTAATTAATATACTGTCAATTTTAGAGGGGGGGGGGGGGGGCACATAGGATTGAGCTGCTCTGGCCACAGAATCTTATCTTCTGTGATGGCGGCAGGAAACAGTCTCCTCTGCTCGCTTGCTTCACTGTGTTCTTGAGACACCTCACTGGTCGCTATCTGGACCAAGGGGTATGCTATCAGCCTCTGGATTCAGCAAAACTCAGACCAGGTGCTGCTTCAATAAGTTAGGACCACGGTCCCTGAAACAAGAAGGTTGTACCTCCTATTTCAGATCTAATTTATAATCTATTTCCACACTGAACACAATACATAACAAACACTGAGTTCAGAGCGGTAGGCCAACTGCTAGCTTCATCTGAAACAATTTACACCAGTATTCTTCTCCTTAATGGTTACTACGCCTCTGCAATTCCAGCATTAGTTCCTTCTAGTCAATAAGATAGGTGTCAGTGTACTATTTGGTGATCCCATGCAGATATACTTCTCTCCGACAAGTTTTGTTCAGGTTGGAGCAGTATCTAGGCTTTGCCTCATGTTTGCTACTGAACCACACACATATACAGACATAAATTATCAATTCGCATTCAATTTTCATCAAAAGATATCAAATATGTCAATCTTACCACAATTCATGGAAATAATAAACAAATACGTTGACTGGCGATGAATAATGGCACAAATTCCGATCCGCCTCTGTCCCAGGATTTTATTTAGAAAAAATATGAGCTGGTTCTCAACGCACTGTTTCTTAGTAAGTTTATTTTAAAATGTGGCACTGAACAGACGCTCCTAATTGACTATATCCACGGGTCTAGCCAATAGGACCATGTTTACGAAAGCTTTTGAAAAAATTTACCCTTCCTATGTTTCCCCTAACAACCAAAAATAGTATTTGCAGTCCGACTAATCGTGTTTTGTCTTACATATACTTCCCGCCAATCAAATCGGATTTAACATGGTGGCCTATTTCCCGTAAAATGGTGGTTTCAAAACATACCACTGTGCGATTATGATTTGGTGCTGTCAGACATCCTCACTATTTTCTTTTGGCTATAAATTGTTAATTCCTAGACTATTTGCGTAACACTTAACATATTCTTTGTCAGCAAGTCCTAAGGAACCCAAATATGTAAATTTAATGGAGCTAAGTGGCTGCGTTCAAAATATGTATTCTAGGATAGTCGTGCTGTTTTTTTTTTTTCAATTTAGAACCGCCACCTGTCCTGCCTTTTCGACTGTTCTGTCAGACTAATGTCAGGATTTCAGACATAAAACAGTAGAATGTCATGTTTCCTAATAAGCATTAAACATGTTTTTTAAAACCTAACCGTGTATTGGTAGTGTTTTTTATCACTGTCTATTTGAAAAAAAGTTAGTGCTTCATGCCTTTCGCGTTGGGGGGTGGCATTAATTTTATATCGCGAGACGCGTGTTAGTGTTGCCGGCGTTCTTCCGTTCAGCCCTCTCTCTTTCTATCCTAAGTCCATCTGTCCTTTCGTTTATGTTAACGTAGTGTATAAAATGAAATTAATGGAATATTAATCTAGGTCATTACGCAGTGTGTCTATCTCAAGGTTTTCTAAGAAATACAGTACACGTTTTATTGTTTTGAACCGCGTGTATGCTGCTGTAGGCTTTACTATCAAACGTGAAAGCGTTACACTATGCAGACGAAGTAGAAAAAGGGGGATTTTTGTACGCCATTGTGACAGCACTGGTCTTTTACCATTTCTCTTTCCTTTTATTGAATTAATGCGTTAGGCTTTACATTTTCTTTTTAATTTATATATGTGGATTTAGAATGTTTCACGACACCTTCGAGTATGTGTTTCCAACCCGTTTAGCCAACGTTGACAAAAATCATTAAACACGCCACTGCGATAAACTCTTTTTCTGTACATCACTCACATATACCGTTAACATTCGGCACGTCTGAACAAAGCGTCAGCTCACGTTAAATAATTCATTATCAGCTGGTTATAGCGGCGTGTTCGGAAACCAAAAATGATTGCAAACATTGTCAGCGAGACATCTGAGCTAATATAGCTGTCACTTCAATCAGTAACTGTAATTCATACCGGCATTCTACGCTTCGTTTTAGTAATTTTATGTGTTAATACGTTACTTCAATAGTCATTAATTGCAGATTTAGAACATAAAACTTTTTATATAACCGTGCTGGAAAAAACGTCATTTGAATTTTGGTCGCAAGCCTTCAACGGGAGAAAAATCTAGCAACAGAAAAATAATGAAATCGCGGGAGAGGATAATTGACGGTACTAACGATACTTTGGGGATGCATGGTCTGATATTATCAATCAGTCAATCAATGAACCAACCCCTCAGTCAATCAATGAACCAACCCCTGAGTCAATCAATGAACCAACCCCTCAGTCAATCAATGAACCAACCCCTGAGTCAATCAATGAACCAACCCCTCAGTCAATCAATGAACCAACCCCTCAGTCAATCAATGAACCAACCCCTCAGTCAATCAATGAACCAACCCCTCAGTCAATCAATGAACCAACCCCTCAGTCAACCAATGAACCAACCCCTCAGTCAATCAATGAACCAACCCCTCAGTCAATCAATCAATACCGTTTAGCTCACCAAGGAGCATAGGCCAAATACAAACAATACAGTATATAGGCCAGATACAAATATCAAGTCCTCCTGAAACAAACCAGATAGGTGCCACAGGAACAAGAGATGAGAAGATGACGCTGGCGATGGATATGACACACACTGAGGAAACATGCTGATACTATATTTTATATACCGGTATATGTTTGTCTTATATTAATTTACTGTTTACAGGCCTCGGGTTTCCCTTCCTTATGTGTTATAAATGTTTATACAATACCAAACCTACCCTCTGTCCTGTTCTTACTGTTCTAAGTCTACTATCATTTACTGGACACAGTATTAAGGTCTTTGTCTTGTGTGGACTGGCCTATACTGTATAATAGGGGAACAACAGAAGTGATTGCGTCATTAATAGGCTGAACTGCCCATGGTAAACTTCCGGTGTTATGTCTTGCGGTTCACACTAATGACCTGTCATCGAAGCATAATTTTCTGGTGATGCGTAGATGGCAGGGAGGATAGTGTGATTAGCTTACATAGCTAGGCGGGGTTGTCGCACGGAAGGTCCAGGGTTCGAATCCTGGGTAAGCCACTCTTGTCTGCTGTTTTTCTGTTGTCTAGTGTTCTACTTCTTTATATCCTACGAGTGCCTGTAAACATACCTTTATGTTTGCCTCATATTAATTTACTGTTTGCAGGCCTCCGGTTTCCCTTCCTTATGTGTTATAAAAATGCTGATACGCCTGATAGTATTACAAGGCAGTCCTTGTTCTGGAATTGCCAGGGTAAGTGGGGTAGAGGGAGGCAGCAGATCACGAGAGAAGAGAATTGACAAGAAACGAGGAAGATCTGAAAAGATCGTGAGCGGATGGCACAGGTCAGCAAGACTTGGCATACGTTTGTTAAAGACCTATGATTCTTGGGGTGCTGCAAGTTGATGATGATGTTGCTACAGTAACCATCACAAATAAAAAGCGAGATTCACCCGAAAGCTTTCTCACTATAACAATACGTGCCTAATTAAAGTTTTCATATCTCCCGTCTACCCATCTATAAATGGTTACTTGAATCTGCTCATGAGTAAGTGAAGGCAAAAACGAGCAAGGAAGGGAATTGGTCACCCCACCTCGTACAAAAAGCTGGATCTTGTATAGGGAAGTTTCTAACACTTCAGTTCCCTACGGCAGTATCTGATAATGGACCATCTTTTCCTTTACTTTCAGCTCAAGTTCTGGTGCAGCTGTTTAGACATTCATACATACAAATATACCCACATACAAATATACTCACACACAAATATGCCCACATACAAATATACCCACACACAAATATACCCACATACAAATATTCTTCTTCTTCTTCCGTCCTTAGCCACCGACCGTCAAAGCAGTCAGTGGCTATTACGCCTAGTGGCGTCTTAGGGCAACAGCAGATAGGTTTTCTTTGCCATTGTTTCCCATCACGCCTAATGGCGTCTTTAGGGCAACGGCAAATCAATCCATTTGCTGTTGTTTCCGTAATCGAAGTGACTGGCAAACGGGTGACATACAAATATACCCACACATAAATATACCCACATAAAAATATACTCACAAACAAATATACCCACATACAAATATACCCACATACAAATATGCCCACATACATATATACCCACACACAAATATACCCACATACAAAGCAAACAATCGGCGTATAAATTACCTCATGATTTATTTATGCTCACTTTTATCGTATGATTAAATTAACAGATTATTAACTTTTATGGCGGTTTTTGTTTTATGAAATATTTGTCCTCCCACCGTAGCCAAACTTGAGCTTTGATCTGTTCTTTCCTCGCATAATCTAAGTGCAGTGGTTCCCAACCTGGGGGCCAGGACAAGTACCGACGGGGTCCCAAATATGCTGAAGAAATATTTTACAAGATATTACAAACAAAATCATATAAATTCGACCGAACGGTAACAATTAACGAAATCGTCATATTTTCAGCTCTCATCCATGAAAAAAAAAAAAAAATAAGTACAGGTGGAGACTTAATAATCAGCCAGATCTGGAACTTTCAATATTTTCTTTGGAGCAACGCATCCTGAAGCTTCTGAGTGGGAAAACAACATCCACCATCCCAATAAACTATTAAGTGCTTCAGCGTGATTACTTGGCAACTTTAAATAAGTAAATAAATAAAGCTTCAAACAAAGTCACATTTTTAGATGACCTGACCTTTAATAAACGCACTCTTCATTTAGGTGCGTAATAAATGCTCAGATATGTAATATATACACAATATAACTGTGGTAAAAATAATCTTGTAAAGTTTATGTCTAATTATGAGGACTGTATATACTCGTATATAGCATAGGTCTAACACCAGACGGTGGAACAAGCAAAGATATCAGTAACAGAATGAATAATGTCAGAACAGCCTTTGTCAATCTAAGCAACGTCTGGAAATCTTCTCAGTACAGCACAGACACCAGATTAAGATTACATGAAAGTTGCATACTTTCTGTGAGGTGCGGAATTCTGGAGAGTAACAGAAAAGAAAATGTCGAAATTTTCCTCTTTCCTAAGGAAAAATTCATTGAATTTTAGTGACAGAATACCATCACCAACCAAGATCTGCTTACACGGTGCAGCTAAAAATATATGCACACCATCATTGCGGGCAGACGCTGGAACTGGGTTGGCCATGTCCCCAGCAGAGACCCCAACACCATCACAAGAACTGCTGTGCTTCCAGAAGGAAGACGAAAGAGAGGCAGACCAAAGACAACCTAGCGGCGAACTGTGCAGGCCGAGATGCAAAGCATGAACCAGAGTTGGTGCAGTTCACGAAAGGTGGCCACGGACCGAGCAAAGTAGAGCCAGTTTGTCGCTGCTCTACAAGACGCCTCTACGCGAGATGACCACTGCCCTCTTTGTCAGTGAGGGGCTAAGGATCCTTCTTCTTCGTTCACCCTCAGACACCAACTTGAATATGTTCAAAGATCACCCTCAGACACCAACTTGAATATGTTCAAAGATCACCCTCAGACACCTACTTGAATATGTTCAAAGATCACCCTCAGACACCAACTTGAATATGTTCAAAGAAAGTTGTGGTCAGTTTGAGGCTTTTGACATCCCCCTGGAGCTTGTCCAGGAATGATAATGATGATGGCCATATGCGTTAATGATCCAAGAAGTAGATTATGTATAGCATGGGCATTAAGGGGCCACGACCCACACAAGGATGGGAACCGCTGCGTTAGAGGATGATTGCTAGAGAAATCTGACCATAGTCTGGTTTATATGGGGTCTCTGTGGTGACATTGTGCCTCCGGAAACTGGCATTTGTTGGTCACTTTCGCACAAATTATAACACCGGATACCATGTTTATGTGAATTCATTCATTCGACCATGACCCCTGGCTCCTCGTGGAGCGTAGGACCTCAATACTTCATTTCATATGCCATCAGTTTAAAGTTTGTACATGTCTTATATTTCCCTCTTAAGTCTGTCGCTAAGTCTCGTCTCATTGTGTGTATTGGTCTCCCTCAATTTCCTTTGTTCTGTGGCATGCATAACAAGGACTGTCTTGCAAGACTATCAGCTGGTGTTTTCAGTGTTTGTGCTGATCTGATCAGACGACATGGAAAGTCAGCTGGTGTTTTCAGTTATTACAAATAAGGGAGGGAAACCTGAGGCCTGTAAACAGTAAATTAATATGAAACAAATATAAAGGTATGTTATCAGGCACTCGCAGGAAACAAAGAAGCAGAACACCAGACAACAGAAAAACAACAGACATGAGTGGCTTACCCAGGATTTGAACACTGGACCTTCCGTGCGACAACCCCGCCTAGCCATGCAAGCGAATCACACTATCCGCTCTGCCATCTACGCATCATCTAAAAATGATGTTTCAATGGCAGGTCAATAGTGCGAACCACAATACACGACACCAGAAGTCCTCCATGGGCAGTTCAGCCTATTAATGACGCAATCACTTCTGTTGTATTTCTATCAAGCAGTATAGGCCGAATCCAACAAGACCCTTAGGACCTTAATACTGTGTCCAGTAAATGATAGTAGACTAGAACAGTGAGAACAGGATAGTGGGTAGGTTTGGTATTGTACAAACATTTATTACAAATAAGGGAGGGAAACCTGAGGCCTGTAAACAGTAAATTAATATGAAACAAATATAAAGGTATGCCATCAGGCACTCGCAGGAAACAAAGAAGCAGAACACCAGACAACAGAAAAACAACAGACATGAGTGGCTTACCCAGGATTTGAACACTGGACATTCCGTGCGACAACCCCGCCTAGCCATGCAAGCGAATCACACTATCCGCTCTGCCATCTACGCATCATCAAAAAAATGATGTTTCAATGGCAGGTCAATAGTGCGAACCACAATACACGACACCAGAAGTCCTCCATGGGCAGTTCAGCCTATTAATGACGCAATCACTTCTGTTGTATTTCTATCAAGCAGAAGTGATTGCGTCATTAATAGGCTGAACTGCCCATGGAGGACTTCTGGTGTCGTGTATTGTGGTTCGCACTATTGACCTGCCATTGAAACATCATTTTTAGATGATGCGTAGATGGCAGAGCGGATAGTGTGATTCGCTTGCATGGCTAGGCGGGGTTGTCGCACGGAAGGTCCAGTGTTCAAATCCTGGGTAAGCCACTCATGTCTGTTGTTTTTCTGTTGTCTGGTGTTCTGCTTCTTTGTTTCCTGCGAGTGCCTGATAACATACCTTTATATTTGTTTCATATTAATTTACTGTTTACAGGCCTCAGGTTTCCCTCCCTTATTTGTAGTAAATGTTTGTACAATACCAAACCTACCCACTATCCTGTTCTCACTGTTCTAGTCTACTATCATTTACTGGACACAGTATTAAGGTCCTAAGGGTCTTGTTGGATTCGGCCTATACTGCTTGATAGAAATACAACAGAAGTGATTGCGTCATTAATAGGCTGAACTGCCCATGGAGGACTTCTGGTGTCGTGTATTGTGGTTCGCACTATTGACCTGCCATTGAAACATCATTTTTAGATGATGCGTAGATGGCAGAGCGGATAGTGTGATTCGCTTGCATGG
This sequence comes from Oreohelix idahoensis, assembly GCA_024509875.1. Lineage (NCBI taxonomy): Eukaryota > Metazoa > Mollusca > Gastropoda > Stylommatophora > Oreohelicidae > Oreohelix > Oreohelix idahoensis. The sequence goes on from JAMPIV010019150.1 coordinate 55,059, forward strand.
CTAGGCGGGGTTGTCGCACGGAAGGTCCAGTGTTCAAATCCTGGGTAAGCCACTCATGTCTGTTGTTTTTCTGTTGTCTGGTGTTCTGCTTCTTTGTTTCCTGCGAGTGCCTGATAACATACCTTTATATTTGTTTCATATTAATTTGGTGTTTTCAGTGTTTGTGCTGATCTGATCAGACGACATGGAAAGTCAGCTGGTGTTTTCAGTGTTTGTGCTGATCTGATAAGACGACATGGAAAGTCAGCTGGTGTTTTCAATGTTTGTGCTGATCTGATCAGACGACATGGAAAGTCAGCTGGTGTTTTCAGTGTTTGTGCTGATCTGATCAGACGACATGGAAAGTCAGCTGGTGTTTTCAGTGTTTGTGCTGATCTGATCAGACGACTTGGTAAGTCAGCTGGTGTTTTCAGTGTTTGTGCTGATCTGATCAGACGACATGGAAAGTCAGCTGGTATTTTCAGTGTTTGTGCTGATCTGATCAGACGACATGGAAAGTCAGCTGGTGTTTTCAGTGTTTGTGCTGATCTGATTAGACGACATGGAAAGTCAGCTGGTGTTTTCAGTGTTTGTGCTGATCTGATCAGACGACATGGAAAGTCAGCTGGTGTTTTCAGTGTTTGTGCTGATCTGATCAGACGACATGGAAAGTCAGCTGGTGTTTTCAGTGTTTGTGCTGATCTGATCAGACGACATAGAAAGTCAGTTGCAATAGATCTCCAGCGTTAAAGTCTCTTGTCTTGATGGTGCACTCTGATAGACTGTTTCCTGTTCAACTTTGAATGTTATCTTCCCGCTCTTAGCGTTGTCTTCGTGTTGAACTTTTACCTTCAACTCTTTCTTACGTAATGGTTTTCAGCAAAGTTTTGCTTTTTACGTTTGTACCATCCAACGTCAACACCATTTTCTCTCCTCTTCTTCCATGGGTCTGGCTGTTTCCTTCAGTTCGACTTTACATTTTTTTTTAAACGCCTTGAAGTCTGCGCGAGCACCCATTTATGAAAGCCAGTAACTTGGTTTTCGTCTTTACCTTTTTTTTTTTTGGGGGGGGGGGGGGGGGGGGTTCTCCATGTGCACAGCCATACAATATGGCTGTCTTGAGTTGAACAAATTAAGAAAGCGAACGCGCCATCGTGAATTTTTCTGATCGTTGTTATCTGGTTTCAATGTTAATTGATCTTGTTGGTTTATCTAGGCAGTGTTGTTCCATTATGTAACTTGTCAAAGTAATCATCATTGTTCCATTATGTAACTTGTCAAAGTAATCATCATTGTTCCATTATGTAACTTGTCAAAGTAATCATCATTCATATTTGTCACTGCTCTGCAGTGATGGTCTAACAGTCGCCAAAATTCAGAGTAGCTACTAAGCGTCGTCACAGGTGTCTACCTTTCACTCAAGATTACTCCTAGAAGAGATGTGAATTGAAGAATGGTGCTTCTATTCTAGGAAGCCTCATAGAAATTTAAAGAAATCATGTACTCCGGCTAATAGGATCTAGGCCGTGTGTGAACTTTGTATCTTTCCTGACCTTCTGTGCGTTAGGATTTTGCTCGTTCTGATGAGCCCCCCTCCCCCCCCCCCCCCCCCCCCCACCCCACCCCAACTGATTTAACTCAGTAAAATATTACTTAAATAGTTCTGTTATAAGAATTTAAAATGACTGAGACATAAGGGGTGCAGTTCACTCAAAATGACAAAATCAACTATAAATTTGTATATTTACAACACAATTTAATAGTTAATTAGGGGCAAAGTCTTTTACAGACAGGGGGTATGATGTGCTGGTGTTGTGGGTAGTGGGTTTCCCCCCTTGCTTCACCCTAGGCCTAGTGAATTCTTGTTCATGAAAGGAGCGACCATTGCGGTGTTAGTCTCTTGGCCTAGCAAAACCTCTCATACCCCAAGATCGTTGTGCGTGGTGAAGAGCCACACCCTCCTCGAGGTAGTCCTGGTAACTGAGGGTGCGAATCCTCAGGCTAAACACAACGGATCTAGAGGAGCAAACCTCGATAATAAAACCGGTGCACTACACCGTACACGCCCTCTGTGGGTGGGAAGGAGCCAGATGGATACTGAACAAGTCTTGGGAGTGGGAACGAGTGTGGACTGCTCCCTGAAGATCGGAACCCATCGTACAGGCACAGAGACTCAGGACTTGACGATCCTATTGCCTTCAACTCTTGGACACATGCCTAGAGCCTCGGAGAACTCGGCGTAACCAGCAGGCAATTTGGTGGCGGGGTAAGAGCACTGTGAGCCCTACCTTGGCTACGTATCACAAGGAGACGCAGAAACACCCCCTTTATCTCCCCCAGAGCTGGCACAGTACACTTCTGGCTTCTACCCGGGGCGGTAGGAAATCCACATCAAACCTGGCAGAGCAAGTCCTCCATCAGATGCGGCCGATGCTGGGCCCACTGGCGCGTGGACACGTCCCGATCCCCATCGAGACTTGCCCGGGGAGCCCACCCCGGCTCAAAAAAGCAGAGAAGGCTACTCTCCAAACCTCCGATGTCTTGCGGGCAGTGTTAGGATGTGCAAGAACATGGACAGGAAGACTCCACAACTTCCCCACTGAAGACACGCCCACGGCGACCGTTGCCTCAATGGCTGTGTGTGGTGTACCCGGAAACGGGGCCTCCCAGTACTGAGGCACAGTTAAGTCCCCGATGTCACTTATCGGTGCAGAGTTTGAGAGAGATGGCTGAGCATCACAATCCCCTCTGTGTTGCAGCATGATGAGAACCCAGCATTGCACACTGAGCTTGGGGGGATCACTTGGGCACCAGACTTAATACTGGCTCTTGACTGGATGGCCGCATGCAGGAGATTTCTACAATGGAGGGTTGGCAGGTGGTGGGTATCTGGAAGTGGCTCTGTGCAGGACGTGAGGATTCCTTGGGACAGCCCAGAACCAGAGCACAGCATTGTGCAAGCTCTGCATAGTTGGAGAGCCCCCTGGATGACGGGGAATGCACAGTGTGCTACCCCACCTATCCCCAACTGCTAACTTAGAACCAGAAGTGGGGTCCTCTGTATGCGTGCCAGGCCAGGATAAAATGCCTGGGAAAGAGACTGGAGCTCAGAACTCCCTAACTCAAAGTTGCAGGATGGCAGAAAAGCCACGGGAAAGACAGGTCTATTTTGAAGATAACACAACCATATTTTCACCATACGAGCTCGGACGCCGCCTCGGTAAACAAGGTCCGCGCAGAGCAGTGACACCCCCAGGCTGCTTGCGAATAGTCTACTACTGGGAACATAAACAGATTAGGGATGAGCCCACTCTCCCGTTGAACAGGTGCTAAAGTCATAGATACTGAGCCAGAAGGCGCACCGGAAACCACAGTATCACGCAACTCGCTTTTTTTTCTATGGAGAGTACACCGTCAAATAAATCTCGTACTGGTGCTCGCCCTGTGGAGCTCCACCAGGCAGGTGCAGTGCCGGGCTCTGAGCCTCGACAGAGCCCACCCTCAGCTACTGGAGGACCCTCTAGACCGTCTTGTGGAGTCAGCAGACGGCGGAGGAGAACTACTGACCAAACAAAACAGAAAAAGAGAAACCCAGAGTGCCACTTGTCATGATGCACTGGAATGCAGAGGGAGTGAACAGCAAGCAGGCTGGATACAGCAAAAAGACAGAGCTGGAAAACATCTTGTATGAGAAGCAAGTCAGTGTTTGCTGTATCCAAGAGACTCACTTGAAAGCAGATCAAACCTTTAAAATAAGGGGATATCAATGCTTCAGATCCGACAGAAAAGATAGACGAAAAGGAGGAGTACTTACTCTTGTAAGGAATAACATTCCTGCACACGAAAGGAAAACCTTCATGGATGGAGCAGAATATCAGCTGTTGCAGATAAAGGTAGACAAGATGGAAATAGAACTCCTGAACTATTACTGTCCGAACAACAAACCCCTGAGTCTCAGCTCTATACAGGTACCAGCCACCAACTTTATAGCAGTTGGAGACTTTAATAGCCACTCCCAGAGCTGGGGCTATAACCATCTGGATCACAGAGGTGAAGAGGTTGAAACTTGGCAAGATGATCACTCCATAATCCTAGTCAATAATGCCACAGATACTCCTACCTTCTACTCCAGAGGATGGCACACAACTTCAACACCAGATCTTGCCTTCTCCACAACAGATATAGCTGGATCTATTAGTAGAGAAGTAGGAGACCAACTAGGGGGAAGCGACCATCGCCCAATCTTTCTTACTGTCCAGAGTGCAACTCTCAGTACAGGCCCAGCCATTACAAGATGGAACTACAAAAAAGCCACTGGGGTTTATTCAGGCATCAGGTGAACACGCTGCTGTCTACCCTCAAGGTACAGAACAGAGACATTAATGAAGTGGTAAAAGACTTCAACAGATGCATACTACAAGCTGCAAAAGAAACCATTCCCAAAGGATGCCGGCGTAACTACATACCATACTGGTCCAGCACACTCCAAGAACGTCAGGAAGCTATGGACAGGGCTAGAAAGGACGCAGAGTCTCAGCCTTCACTTGAAACTCACAACAAATGGAAAAAGGCTGTAGCAGAGTTTCAGAGAACAAAGCTAGAAGAAAAACGGAAACGCTGGAGAACTAAAACGGCATCGCTGAACCTTGAGAAAGACGGCAGGAAACTTTGGAGATTAGTCAAGTCTCTAAATGAAGAGCGTTCCTCACCTAGGCAGACTATCACATTGGATGAAGGTGGCAAACTTTTCAGAGGAAAACAAGCTGCAGACTTGTTTGCTAGAAGATACAGTTCAGAAAGCAACTTACCCATTAACATAGATCATCAGAGAGAGATAAGAAAAGAAATACTGGCAACCATGGGACAGACAGATACTCCTGCCCCAATGAGGGAACCCATCACACTAGGAGAACTACAGAAGGCTATTTCCAAGCTTAAGTTTCAAAAGTCACCCGGCCCAGACAAAATCAGCAACGAAATGCTAGTAAATCTGAGCTCAGCAGCAAAGACAAAAAAAACTGCTTGAGATATTCAACCACAGCTGGTTGAAAGGAACGGTACCCCAAGTATGGAGAGAAGCCATCACAATACCCATACTAAAGAAAGGGAAATGTAAGACCGAGGCTGCAAGTTACCGGCCAATCAGTCTCACAAGCTGTGTTGGGAAGACTATGGACCGAATAGTCAACCACAGATTGAAATGGTATTTAGAGTCTGAGCAGATCCTGGTGCCGGAACAAGCTGGATTTAGAGAATGCTACAGTATAGAAGACCAAGTTACTTACTTGTCTCAAGCAATAGAAGATGCCTTCCAGGAGAAGAAAAAGGTCCTAACGATCTGGGTCGACTTCAAGCAGGCCTTTGACAAGGTGTGGAAAGATGGCCTCATTGCAAAACTTAGGAGAAGTGGAATCCAAGGCAACATGATGAAATGGATCCAGTCATACTTGCATAACAGGAGAACTAGAGTCACTCTTGACGGTCTGCAGAGCAGAAAAGTGTTGCTCCATCAGGGGGTACCTCAAGGAGGAGTAATTTCCCCAACACTCTTCCTTGTTTACATCAATGACCTGGTGAAAGATCTCCCTGCAGGAGTTAAAGCTGCCTTATATGCAGATGACCTAGTACTCTGGTGCGCTGATGAAAATGTCACCACAGCAAATTATAGAATGCAGCGGGCAGCAGACATGCTAGTGTCATGGGCAGAGAAATGGCTTATCACAATAAACACAGACAAAACCTCCACAACACTGTTCTCCCTCGCCCCCAAGGACAAATCAGCTAACATACACCTAGGGACAACCGTGATCAAGGAAGAAAGCTACCCCACCTATCTTGGGGTGACATTTGACCAAAGGCTTACATGGAATAAACATATTGAAAATGCAGAAGGAAAGGCCCGAAGACGACTAGGCATACTCAGAAAATTAGCAGGTACCAACTGGGGAGCAAATGAACGAAATCTAAAGAAGATTTATAATGGAGTAATAAGACCACACTTAGAGTTTAGCTCAGCAGCATGGTCATCAGCTGCTAACTCACATCTGCAGTCTTTGGACAAGGTGCAAAATCAAGCTCTCAGGCTCATTACAGGAGCCATGAAAACTACACCAATAACAGAGATGCAGAAGGTTGCTGGATTACAGACATTGTCCCATAGAAGAGACACAAAAACCATGATCCAGATGGAAAAGTACAACAGTATGCCAATGCACCCAATGAAGTCAAGACTAGATGATCTGGCATTGGGACGTCTAAAGCGTAGCAGCTTTGTGCATCGGGGAAAAAGACTTATAAGACAGCATCAAGAAGACCTATCCATGAAGACAACACCACTGAAGCCCACCCTATACCCTGTACCATGGGAGCAGGCCAGCAGTGCCCTCCAAATTAATACATCAGTCAGTGGTCTCACAAGTGGATGTGAGTATAATGATCTGTAAAAACGAACTGCTACATTGAGTATGATCCAAGAAAGCTATCCCGATCAATCATGGATACATGCCTATACAGATGGATCAGCAACTAATGCTGTTAGGAATGGAGGTGCCGGTATCTTTATCTCATATCCTGACAACCACTATGAGACTAGGCACATTCCCACTGGTAAAATTCTGTTCCAACTATACAGCTGAGGTTCAAGCTCTAGAGCAAGCTGCAAATATGATTTATAACACCAACTCTGACTGCCACCAGGTAGTCATCCTCACAGATGCACTGTCTGTCCTGCAAGCTCTCAAGGGTGGTAAACTCCCGCATCTGAGAAATGAACTAAACAAGGTAGCTGCCAAAAAGAGAACCATACTTCAGTGGGTACCATCTCATTGTGGTGTACCCGGAAATGAAAAGGCAGATAAACTTGCAAAAAAGGGAGGAGAATGTGAACAAGAAGATAATGAAGTCACATACTTTGAGAAAAAGAGAGCTATCCAGACTATCAGAAGAGAACAGAACCAACCCAAAGACGACTATCACACTCTCGACCGGCAGGGACAGATAACTATTTTTCGACTCAGGACAGGGCATAACAAACTGAATAAACACATGCACAAGCTACGATTGTCTGCTTCACCACTGTGCACATGTGGATTAAACGAACAAACTGCTGAGCATGTTCTACAGGACTGTCCTCTGTATGACCAGTTAAGAAAGATATACTGGCCCAATGACTCAACACTAAACTCAAAGCTATATGGAGTTAAAGAGGAACTTCAAACAACAGTCGAATTCATCATGAGAACTCGTCTGACGGTGTAATCATCAAAGATGCGATCGCAAGAAGAAGAAGAAGAAGAAATAGTCAATTATCGTTAATAATTGAAATATAAATAAGGGAGGGGTGAATTTAGATAAAGTTTTTAAAATTTTCTCATAGATGATGGTCTGATGTGGAAAAAAAAATTCACTAGTAGAGAGTTCTCTTGGCAGCTTTAAATGGGTACTTAGCTGCCAGTAAAATGTCGGTTGGTTTCTGCTCCAGCCGATGCTTGATCTTTGCAGGTTATGGACTGGTTCACTCTCGTCACTGATCACTTTTGGTGGTCGCAACACATTCCTCGTAGTATCGTAGAATAATTGCGAACATGGTCCAGCGTCTGTTAAGACCCGTCTGCTGTAGGTGTCTAGCTTTGACTGCAGGCCACTTATACCACTCACTTGTTCCACAGATAGCACCACCAATTGGTACCACCGACTAGTATCATGAAATAAGAGAGAAACAAATATCCTCCTGAGTATTGGGTTTCCTGACACAAAATTAGGTGTTACCCTTTTTCATTCCGCCATCCCATCTGCTTCAGAACTTTACCCTCTCTGAGCATTAAAATTAATCCAAGTGAGCGGAAAACATTCATTGCATTTATACTGAACATGTTTACATTTACATTTGCACTGGTTAAAAAGGTTAATATAATAAGCATGTACATCATTTATATCATCATACACTTCCTGCTCCAACTGGAACCCCTGCTTTTCGTTCTCTATGAGAAACCCGCATAAAGCAGTCACCAGCTCTTGCAGTGGTGGTCCATGAAACTATCATTCTATATTCTGAGGTTGCAAGCCTCGTATGACTTGGACATCCACTAGCAATTTTCACATGTTAATAAATGTAAAATATAGAAATACAAAATATACAACTTACCCCAAATATCTTAGGGAATACAGACTGACTTCTGGCTCAGAGAAATAGTTAAGGCAACTTGATTAAGATGCCTCTTACACTTGGTCTGGGGTATTACTTTTGTGGTAAAGTGGGATGTTATAAATATTTATAGGGGACTTAGCGTACTGACTGAGATCAGCTGTGAAGGTATCTGTATCTAATAGGTGTAGTGTTTTACAGATAACCTTACTTGCTACCACATTTATACCTCAGTCAGAATTATTCTGGAATATTGTGATGACTACGTTAAATGTCTAGGGTTATGTAAATGATGAACTGTAAGTCACAACAACAACAGACAGATAAACAATTTAATTTATTCCACCACACTTGACAACACTGTGACACTCACACACATTTAACACTCTATAAGACTATCTTAATTGAGTCAATGGTAAAAGTTCAAATATATATGTATTAATTACTTTCACTACTATATATCCTGATTCAACTACACAGTGAACCAGGAATCACAATCAAATGTAATCACAATTTATATGTACATAATTTATAAATATGAACCTTGTAGTGACATATTGTATTAGTATTATCCTATGTGTGTCAGTTGTGTAGTAGTACTATGAGGTAATACTGGTTTTGTTTTTCAAGCTATGTTGTTATTTGTCATCATGACTTCAAGTGTTTGTTTATCTTGGAAATAGTATGGGGAAACTTCACCGTTCCTATCAATTTAAACAATGTATTGACCCTCTGTTTTACTATAATGTCAAGTTTTGAGGGGGACACATAATGTTGAGCTCCTCTGGCCACAGAGGCTTAACTTTCGTGATGGTGGCAGGAAAAGACTCCTCTGCTCGATTGCTCCCCTGTGTTCTGGAGACACCTCACTGGTCGCTATCTGGACCCAGGAGTATGCTGTCAGCCTCTAGATTCAGCAAAGCTCCGACCAGGTGCTGCTCAATAACTTTAGGACCACAGTCCCACAATTCATGGAAATAATACACAGTTACGTTGACTGGCAATGAATATAGCACAATTTCGATCTGCCGATGTCCCAGGCTTTTATTTAGAAAAATATGCACTGGCGCTCAACGCACTGATTCTTTAGTAAGTTTATTTGAAAAATGTGGTACTGAACTGACGCTCCTAATTGACTATATTGGCGGGTCTAATCAATCGTGCCATGTTTACACAGCTTTTCAAAAAAGTACCTCTACTACTGTTTCCCCTAACAACAAAGAAGTAGTATTTATAGTCCGACTAATCGTGTTTAGCCTTACATTTACTTTCTGCCAATCAAATAGGAGGTAACATGTTGGCCTATTTCCCGTACAATGGTGGTTCCAAAACCTGCCACTGCGCAATTCTGATTTTGGTGTTGTCTGACAGCACCACCCTTTTATTTTGGCTATAATTTGTTAATTCCTAGACTATTTGCGTAACGTTTAACATATTGTCGTAGATTTTAGATAGGAGAATTAAGACTTGGGTTTGGTCCCTTCTGAATAGGTTGGAATGAGTGATAGTCACAGTGTGAGCTGGTGAAAAGCAATAGAATTTCCACACGTGAGATGATAGAATGTGATATAGAGGCTGTCGTTGAGAATCGAGATAATCTTCTCTCTCTCACCTATCTTCTACGACCGCTTTTAAAGTGTCAGACAGTCTAAACCACAGATATATATTACATAAATCTCTATCTACTCACGGGCACGCACATACACGTGACGACAGTTGCACACACAGACGTGGGAAATCTATAACAATGGATATATATATATATATATATATATATATATATATATATATATATATATATATATATATATATATATATATATATATATATATATCTATATATATATTTGAAATAGCTGACCAACGCACTGATTAGTTCAAAGAGAGATTTTTATTATCAGTTTAAAAAAATCTTCTCACAACACTTAAAAAAAAAAATGTATCAAGGAACACATATACAAATAGTCATAAAATTCAAGGAAAATGCTACAAGGATGATAGCCCCGTTATGATCTTAACTCTAGGGTTAGCCCACAGCCCCGTTAGGACGACAGATGATGGCCCAAAGAGTTATAGATACATATGATTAGGGTCTAGTATTGTCCTTCAAAAAAAGAACAATTTACTCAAGCAGCCACTCTTCCGTAAGGAGATTGTGACGTGGGGGTGAATCAATAGTCATCAAAAAAAACTCACTCAGTCCACTTTCACTCGGTTCTTTCATCAGGGATACCTGGCACACGTTCTTACCTAAAACTTGATGTAGTTCACAGTCTGGCGCAAGCTTAGGACACTTCTTTACAGTGAATCTGTATTCTTTGGATAAAGCGAATCCCAGCTCTACAATTACAGGTTTATTCCACTGTTTTCGGGGAGCATTCACTTCACCAGTTAAATTTTGATTACTGTTAATGTCACTTGAATCAGGTTGGATAAGCAAGTTTAAACGGGCACACAGAGTCATAAAAAAAACACGAGGATTTCCTTAATTTGGAAAGATGACCAGTGGACAACTTCTTTCAACAGATAGCCTTGTTTCACTATTCACTCTTTCGCCAAAAAAAATATGTCGGGAAAATGTTAATGTTTGTGATTGAAATTATTCTCGCCGCCAGTCAGCAATTTTTCATTAGAGTTTATGGAAGAAATTAAGATCTGGTTCACAGGCCCAGTATTGATCATTACAGTCTTTGAAAACCCGTTAGTGGGATATAGTATTTCTGTCTAACTCTGTTTGCATAGACTGTCAGATCAGTGTTACTTGAGAAACCCACGTGGTTCAAAATAAGGACTGTCTATTTCTTCACAAGTATGAACTCTTATTAAATGCTGGTAAAGTTCGGGTCACCCCAGTATTTCACTGTATAAAAGGAAAAGCACATATAAATCATTTACCTATTATGTACTCAATATAACTTACATTTTAAATAGCAAGCCTACAGCTTGACTTATTATTTAAACTTCCGGTGAAATAAGTTATATAAAATCGATCATCAGGAATTAGAAATATGGTGCGTATTCCGTCACTACTCACTGATGTCGCGTCTAGCATTTATAAGTTTGTTATTAAAACAGTTTCGACTGAGTATTAGCCGTTAAATTAAATTCCTTATAGCTACTAGTTTAGTAAGCTAAAGATATAATTTATTATGTATTTCCACTGTAACTCGTCGACTTAGAGAATATAACAAACTATAAATTAAGCACTCTGTTCAAAAGAAACTAGTTAAAATGAAATGAGCGTTTTAACGCTTTAACCACTTCCCAAAATACTAGATATCTATTTTATTAATCTCACCACAGCACTACGGTAACACCACGACTAGGATAATTCACTAGATAGGTATTTAGAAGCTCGTCACAAATCTGACGAGAACTATGAAATTAGCTATACAAGCTTCATTCGCTAGCACGCGTGTTTCCGTCTACTGAAGATGTTGAAGACTCAAATGAAATCAGATTTCAGCTCCTGGGTGGATATTTGAAAACAAGGGCAAACAATCCCACATTTTCTCAAACTCCGAAATCATCTCCCCTTTCCCAGCTCTGGGCACCTTACGTTTAACATTACCATTACTAGACGTCTTACATAACTGACACTTCTGCATTTCCGCACCTCGCGCTGACCCGGCCAACAGTGGGTGTCTTTTCAGGTGGAATTCCCAGACACATGTCTGAACTGCGCCGTGGAGCATGGGTGTCAGATGCGGGAACCCCGACACTCAGTCTGCTCTAGCGAGCAATGTCTGCCGCGATTCACGCCTCTGGCGGGATTGAGAGCGATTTTCACACTGCCCAGCAACTCAGCCTGGGAAAACCGCGGTGACAGGTGAAAATGCTATAACGATAAGTCGGCCCTATGTCTGAGATGGACTACAACTTAATCGCACTACTCATCTGACTGACATCTAAGTAATAGAATTACGTATCCCAGTATGAGAAAAACACAATGTAAAGTTTGAGAATACTGAAGAAAATATTTTTCGCAACAGAGTGATGCGAAAAATACAGGAAAAACAAGTACGGAAAGATAATAAAATAAAAGGATTCGGGTGAGAGAAAAGGAAGAAGATGTAGGCAATTTAATGATATAAAGACCTACGTGACAGGACGTCCCCCCTTTAAGATATGGAAGCACTCCATGTCTACGTTATGGAATTAAATTTCCTATAACCGTAGCTTCGGGGTGTCTGTCTTCTTCCCTCTCATCTTCCCCCTCCATCTCTCTCCAATATCTACTCATGTCTACTCCCCAAAGTTTCCTTCCTCTGGAATGTCTCCCATGCGCGCTTGAAAGAGCGTCGCCGCTTCTGACATTTTTCAACGATTTCCTGTGATTGCAGTGGAATTTCCCTGCCACTATCGTCATCTTCGTCAGTTTTGGCGATCGTCAGGAGATGGTCGGAGGTCGGCACAGGTCTTTCCAAGTATCTCTTTAAGAGATTTAAATGGAAAACCTTCTCCATTCCTTGAATAGATATCTGGTAGTTAGCCTTAGAAATATTTTTCAGGACGGTAAACAGCCCTTGCCATCCGATCTTCAGTTGGTTGTTCTCGGTAGGGAGTAACACCAAAACTTTCTCTCCTACTTCCAATTCTCTCTCTTTTGCGACTTTCCTGTATCGGTTAGCGTGCTTGGTGCGTGCTCGCTTAAAGTTAGTCGTTGCTAGGTCCCACCCTAGTTTCATCCTTTCCTTTAAAACCGACACATATTTACTTGCTGAGACGACTGTCTCATCCGCCTTCTCGTCTGTCAGAGACTGAAGTAAGGCTTCAAGCAGACCCTGAATGGGTCTGCCGAATAAGAGTGTAGCTGGCGGAAATCCTGTGGAAGTATGAGGAGATTCTCTGTAGCCAAATAAAGCTGCAGGAATACAAAGATCCCAATCTTCAGGTTTCACTTGTGCCAGTTTACTTAGCATCATGTTGAGGTTTCCATTAGCACGTTCCACGAGCCCATTTCCGGCCGGAGTATATGGCTTAGTGTGGATGTGTTGGGTCCTCGAGATCTTAACGATCTCATCCATCAACAGGTTTCGGTATGGAGATCCATTATCCGTCAACACTTGCTGAGGGAATCCCAACCGAGTGAAAATCTGCACGAGGGCTTCTGCGACATGCTTGGCATCTGCGCATGTTAGCGGGATAGCTTCTGCCCATAAAGTGCATGTATTGACTAAGGTCAGGATAAACCTGTTCCTTCTTTTAGTCCTTTCTAAGGGTCCTAAAATGTCGATCACAACCCGTTCGAATGGTGTTCCCACTATTGGCATTTCACCCAAAGAGACTGGGGGTGCCCGTTGCTTGGGTGGCACA